>BSBM01000762.1:6635000-7235000 GCA_027924585.1 Larix kaempferi | reverse complement strand
TCAGAAAACCCAATTGAGGTCAGACCTGTCAGGATGGAAAGATAACAGGTCAGGCTACTGCAGAAAAAGGGTTTCAGACCCTGTGGAGCAAAAATTTAAGAGTTATAGCAGAAACAATCAGGTGCATATTTCTGTCAAAACAGAATTATTTTTGGAGCACCTTTATTCATGGCTTCCGAAATTTAGGGTTTCGGAGAAAGTTAGAATTTTTGGAATCGAAGTCCACGGCTAAATGCTACTCAGAAAAATCGAAATTTAGAGACCAAGATCGAATTTTTTGGTTGGGTGGAAGACCAGGCTTGATCAAACCCCAGTTCGGGATTTTGATCGGAAAGATGGAAAATTAGGGCTTCAGCAAAAGTTGGAATTTTTTAAGTCTGTAACCACGGCTGGAAACTCCTAAGAAAAATAAGAGTTTAGAGCCTTGGATCGAACCTTTTGTTTGGGCAGAAGGGTGGGCTTCATCAAACCCTAGTTCGGGATCCTGTCCAGAAGATCCAGAAGTTTCAAAGGCAATTTTGAGGGGTCAAATTTTGGAAATTCCAAAGTTGAAGTATGCTAGTTTGATCAGCTCAGCAAGACATATTCTTTCATCCATTGAGAAGTGTGAAAGTCAAAGATTGAATCTTTAGGGGTCTCTCTAGAAAACCCTAATTAAGCTCCAGATCAAGTTTCAGGGGGAGTTGAGGCTAAGGCCTTACATAAGAAGACTACAAGAAGTCTCGACAGGTATGACTTAAGGAGGCTCAGGTATGTCTTGAAATCTAATTCTTGATTAAGTTCATGATGTGTTTGTCTTCATATTATTTGTTAGTACAATCTTGATTAATTTTAGACTTATCTTATCACCCTAGTAACAGTATGAATGCATGTGAATGATTGAAGACATTCATTGATTAGGGTTATATGATTGTACTAATGCATTATGGTGTTGTGTGAGGTTGATGTTGTCTGCTAACAAGATACAGGTACATCACAAAAGACAAATCAAGTTCCATGACCATGACCACATGAAGACAAAGAATCATCCATAATCTTTATTCTACTTACGAGGTATGTATGACCTTGTTATATTATGCTTAACCTATGAGACATGCAGGTTCTAGCTCAGGATCTCTAAATCATTGAAGAGATTGTTTAGGTATGTTGTACATAACTAAGTAGGTATACTAATCCAGGTATGTTTCCCATGAATCTTACCTTGTGTTAAAATCCCTTATATAAGTATACTTGGTATGATTGGTTATGCTTATTCATAAAGTTAGTAATCAAGGGATTAGGCATATTATGTCTTTTATCTTGATTGATGATATGCATGAGTAAAACAAGACTTCCCTAAAATCTTGAATACTAATGTTTATTAACTATAATCATGACTATACATTCTCAAGATTATTTAGAACTATAATGTTTTGATAACATTTAGAACATACTAATGGGTGTATGTTTGTGTATGAGATCCTGAGGATGACACTTGAACATGCACAGTGGTACATAATGAATAGAAGTTCAAAAGACATACAGAAGATCAAGCGGGAGGCAACCACACAAACATAAAAGATAAGTATTTGAGTTGTTATTTGAAATAGTAAATGATATTGCCTGTAATAGGTTGTATGCATATTTGTATTCATATAATATATCATGCTAAGTGTAAATATTCATAGAACATTGAACAGTATACTACTAATTGGTAAGTTGGACAAACATTCCATTGTTGCTTGTCTAGAATGAAACCTCTTTGCTGACATGCTGAGAGTTGTGCACACTCTCGATAGTATGTTCTGGTAGAGATGGAAGGCATCTAGATAGCCACTGTATGCATACAGGATATGGGAAAGTGTTGTGCCAAAGTATTGGTCAAGATAGTTGCATAACTATGTAAATGATATATGTATGCATAATAGGTTATCATGTCAATATGATTTGATGATTATGAAGTATTACTAATCATGTACCTAATTTTGATTTGTAGGAAAAATCATGATGAATGATGAACAAGTGATGGATGTTCAACAAAAGGATTTACAAATCAAACACACTATAGAAGGATTGTGGCTAGAAGATTCTCCTAGAAAGAGGAAGAGAATCATGATGAAATGTTTGCTCCAAGTGGCTAGATAAGACCATTCTCTTAATGGTGTAATTAAAAAAATGTGAATCAGGTTTTGATAAGCTTAATGATCACCATCGGTGATGTGGATCTCAACCTTTGCTACAAGGTTGAATATGATTTCTATACACAGATGACATGGATGCAAGAAGGAACTCACCACAGAGTTCGAATGATATTGAGGCTCATATTAGTAGACCCATCTGATGAGAGATGGCATAGATAGATGACTGTAGAAAAGAAAATAAAAGTTCTTAGATTAATGTATTACTTCCTAGGTCTGGAAGTATGGAAAGGCTCAGTAGGAATCCTTCTCAACCATAGAAAGTATGCTGAGAAATCTTGAGAAGACTTGATATGATGGAATGGCCACTCTTATGGATTCCAATTTGAAACTGTTAGGAGATGACTCATCAGAGTTAGTGGATATAACTCTGTACAGTCAATTTATTGGGTCATTGTTGTATCTAACATATACTAGATTAGAGATATGCCTTGTTGTGAACACCTTGAGTCAGTATCTAGTGGAAACTAGATGTGTTCACCTGATAGTTGCAAAGCATGTGATGAGGCACATAAAGGACACGATAGAATGCTATCTTGAAGATCATGACTTCAGATGGTTATTCAGATTCTGATTGGGCAGGAAGTGTATCAGACAGGAAGAACACATCGAGAGGATGTTATTGTCTGGGGTTAGCCATGATCTCATGGTTTAGCTGGAAGCAGTCTAGTGTGGCTCTTAGCACAAGCGGAATATATGGCTGTTTGCTCCGCTAGTTGTGAAGAAGTTTGGCTTTAGGATTGTTTGACTTAGAGATAGAACCAACTGAGATCCTATGTGATAATTAGAGTTGTATCAAGATGACATAGAATCTAGTGTTCCATGATAAGTCAAAGAACATAGGGAACAAACAAGATATGACGCGGAAAGGAACTATAAAGTTTGAATTTGTAACAGGTTACCATTGTACTAACCAAACCTTTCCCTCAAGTGAAGAAGTTACCAACATACTAACCAAACCTCTGTCTCGAGTGAAATTTGAATACTTCCGAGACAAGCTTGGTGTAGTTCAAAAGGACCCTCCTCGAAAGGGGGAGTAGTATAGTCACTGATGATGAGTTTGTCTCATCGAACAACAAGGTCGATGATGAGGTAACCCGTTCTCCACACCTAGTTACTTAGAAATATTTATATTTAGGACTCTTATACTTAGAATACTTAGTTTTACTTATACATGCTTTTGATGATAAGATGTATTGGTAAGAATACATACTTTTGATGACACATGTATTGATTAATGTACTTGTATGGTTGAGGATACTTGTACTTGTATTGATGAGAATACATGTGGGGATTGTATCATCCTTGAACACATGTTCTAAAGAGAGCCGTAGACGTGAGGTCTTCGAAAATGAAGTCCTTAGTGGACAGTTGAGGGGATTGGATCATCCCTGGACTTTCAGTCCTAAAGAGAGCCGTAGACGTGAGGTCTTCGAAAATGAAGTCCTTAGTGGACAGTTGAGGGGATTGGATCATCCCTGGACTTTCAGTCCTAAAGAGAGCCGTAGACGTGAGGTCTTCGAAAATGAAGTCCTTAGTGGACAGTTGAGGGGATTGGATCATCCATGGACTTTCAGTCCTAAAGAGAGCCGTAGACGTGAGGTCTCCGAGAATGAAGTCCTTAGTGGACAGTTGAGGGGATTGGATCATCCCTGGACTTTCAGTCCTAAAGAGAGCCGTAGACGTGAGGTCTTTGAAAATGAAGTCCTTAGTGGACAGTTGAGGGGATTGGATCATCCCTGGACTTTCAGTCCTAAAGAGAGCCGTAGACGTGAGGTCTCCGAGAATGAAGTCCTTAGTGGACAATTGAGGGGATTGGATCATCCCTGGACTTTCAGTCCTAAAGAGAGCCGTAGACGTAAGGTCTCCGAGAAGTGGGGATTGTATCATCCCCGGACCTTGGTCCCTGAATTGATCCGTAGACGTATGGTCTTCGAGAATAAAGTGATGGGGATTGCATCATCTCGGAACCACTAGTTCAAAATGTACGTGATGGGGATTGCATCATCCCGGAACCACTAGTTCAAAATGTACGTGATGGGGATTGTATCATCCCCGGACTTAGGTCCCTGAATTGATCCGTAGACGTGAGGTCTCCGAGAAGTGGGGATTGTATCATCCCCGGATTGCGGTCCCTGAATTGATCCGTAGACGTGAGGTCTCCGAGAAGTGGGGATTGTATCATCCCCGGACTGCGGTCCCTGAATTGATCCGTAGACATGAGGTCTCCGAGAAGTGGGGATTGTATCATCCCCGGACTGCGGTCCCTGAATTGATCCGTAGACATGAGGTCTCCGAGAAGTGGGGATTGTATCATCCCCGGACTTAGGTCCCTGAATTGATCCGTAGACGTATGGTCTCCGAGAAAGTGATTTTTGATGTGGTTACTTGTATCGGTAGGATACTTGTATTGATGATGTGGTTACTTGTATCGGTAGGAGACTTGTATTGATGATGTGGCTACTTGTATCGGTAGGATACTCGTATTGTTGATATGGTCACTTGTATTGGCATGAATACTTGTACTGCTGATGATCGTATGATGACGATATTGATGATCATGTGATGACGATGCTGATGATCGTGTGATGACGATGCTGATGATCGTGATGCTGATGATCGTGTATCGTGAGGATCCAGATGATGATATTGTTGTAGCTGTTCAAGTGCTACAGAAGATAAAGACGCAATACTGAAGATGTCGATGTTCCAGTATTGAAGATGTTCCAGTAACTGCTTGAGTTACTAATGATGTTGAGAAAGCTTCCAATGATTTATAGATGTATCATGTATGATGTTGATGACTCCTTGCTCGTGCAGATACTGTTATAATATCCTTCTCGTTAAGGGGGAGTGTTGAAATATTGTAACTTCAAATAATATTATATTTGTATATTATTTATTCCGGAGATGTTCCATACCTCCGATGTGATTATACTATAAATCCGGAGATGTTTATTCCTCCGATTTGGTTGTGGTAACTAGGGTTATTAGACCCACCATGTGGAGGTCGGCCTAGTCAGTTATAATGGGGTATTTAACCTAATGGTTAAATACGAGCCTACATGTACTTGTGTAAAATACATATCAGAGTAGTGTATAAATAGAGGAGGTGTGTTCCTCATTTAACACACACACTCACTTGAGGATAGCGCACTTGTGGAGGAGAGGTCTGCTATTGTGGAGGAGGAGATCATGTCTCAGGGTTTCATCTTTGTATATTGCTGGTCATCTATATTGAGGAAGCTTTGCTGGGTTTTCTACCCCATGAGGGTTTCCCAGGATAAATTTTTGTCTCTTGTGTTTATGCTGTGCTTGTTGTTTCTTCAGTGATCCTGTATATGCTATTATTGTGAAATGGAATGTAATGCTGCTATTTTATGTCTTAGCATATTAAATCTTAACAATTACTAATATATACACCATTAAATTTAAAAGGAACTTAAATCTAACTACATGCACGTTTGAACAAGCAGTATATTCACTATTGTGCCGCAGTGTGAATATTTTCCGCAAAATGATACACATCCCAACCAAAGCTGAAGTATCGTCGTCGCCAATATTAGATCATAGACATCCAATTTCAAATATAGGCCAAATTAATTCAATAAAAAGGATTGAACCTGTCATTCCCTTGGATCACTTCCATGATTACCTTAACATTGAGTTGAGAGCAACCACGTGGTAAAAGTGGTTACAGCTCACCATGTATCCAGAATCATCATTTACCGACACACACCCGTCATCACCAACCTCTCTTCTCGAACGCTCTCGACAGTACGCATGTCAACCTCAACACCACAACCTTCCGCTTCTCGAACTCTCTATATTCTTTTTGATACAATTCCCTCCCTGATCCTTTCGGAGGCACTTGAGACTCGCAGCAATTAACATAACTCAATTCTGCCGTTCCAGCTCTAAGTCAATCTGCTGCTAACACTGGTGAGGCGTCCTTCGGCTCGCACTATTTGAAACTTGTTGAATTCCCAGGTAAGCGTTTGTCAGCGCCCCTCTGTTTCCCCTCTTTTGTGCGAAGTAAATTTATAAACTATGCTATTATTTGTGGATTGATTCTTGAACTTCATGGATTATATAATGGAATTTGCATAAATGTTAGCTGCCTTTGATAAATTTATCTTAAAATTCTGCATTTCTACAGGTTTGGTTCGGCTTTTTAAGTAATGGCAGTTTGCACCGTACTTAACATGTACATGCCTGCAACTGTGTCGACTTCATCTCCAATACTTGCCAGAAATGGAGCCACAGCAGTTCCAAGTCCATGTACGTTTAATGCCGTTAGTTTCTTTCCCACTGGTAGAAGGCTGCGGTCCAATAGCCTGATTTTAAGATCTCCTTATTCGCCGCGTGTTAAAAGTTCTGCTGTTCGAGCAGAAAGTAGCAACGAAAGCGCCATAGAAGTGCAGAATACAGGCAAAGAAGGCGCTGACCAGAAGCTTAGGACCGTGGAAAGGGTCACCGACGTTTCACCGTTTGGTAAGTTTAACACAGAAACGGAAAAGCCTGCTCACAGGGCTTAAATTCTTTAAATTCTTTAAAGAAGCTGTCACTTATTAAGTTTTACTTTGGGGTTGGGGATTTGTACTAATAATTACAGGTCTCCTGGATCCATTTTCGCCGATGAGGACTATGCGACAGATGGTTGATACGATGGATGGGCTCTTCGAAGACGCTTTTATGTTTCCGAGTATTTCTTCCCCGCGGGGGGTTTTGAGATCAGAAGATAGCACGTTGGCGTTTCGAACCCCGTGGGACATGATGGAAGACGATAATGAAATAAAGATGAGGCTGGACATGCCGGGACTGTCCAAGGAAGATGTGAAGGTTTGTGTGGAGGACGATGTTCTTGTGATCAATGGAGGTCACAAGAGAGAAGCGAAGGAAAACGACTCCTGGTCGGCAAGGAGTTACAGTAGCTACAACACGCGCCTCTTGTTGCCAGAGAACTGTGAGACCGACAAAATAAAGGCGGAATTGAAAAACGGTGTCCTGAATATCACCATCCCCAAGGCCAAGGTGGAGTCCAAGGTTATCGACATTAATGTTGACTGAGTGTGTTGCTTTGAAAAAGCTAGAGTGTGTATGCCCATAATGTACATAGATAAATTTCCTTGCTTTGTAAAATAAAGCAAGCTTTTTAACAGCTGTTTATAAAGCATTTCATTAGAGTCTTTATTATGTTAAATCAATTTAAATTATTTTCTTGGATTAAGAAGCAAAATTTGTGCACTAAAGGCAAAATGATCCAAAGTTAAATCCACACGACAATTCTTACTCTCTTGCCCTTCACATATATACTGGATTAGTCTCTTGCCCTGCACACATATATACTGGAGTCATTTTAGCATAAGTGTTTTTGAAAATAATTAAACTACTTTGTATTATTATGCATATATATATAAGAATCAAAAAAATACTTTGGTAATAATCAAACTACTTTGGTATAGGTGTCGCTCACAGTTAATATATATTACTTTTACAATAAGTTATCGAAATAAAAGCCAATTAAAACTAGCACATTGCTTTTACAATATGTCATCAAAATAAAGCCAATTAAAATTAGCATCTAGCACATTGCTTTTAAAATAAGTTAATAAGTTATCAAAATAAAGCCAATCCAATTATGTAGCTTCTAAACACCCCTCAATTAAAACTCGTATTAACTAGCACATTGCTTTTACAATATGTTATCAAAATAAAGCCAATTAGCATCTAGCACATTGCTTTTACAATCAGTGAATAAGTTATCAAAATAACCAATTATGGAGCTTCGAAACACCTCTCAATTAAAACTCGTATTATGTAGCTTCTAAACACCCCTCAATTAAAACTAGTTACCTGATTTGTAGCTTCTAAAACAGCCCTCGATTAATACTAGTTACTTAATTTGTCCCCTCGTAACAAAAGTCAATTAAAACTAGTTACTTAATTTCTAGCCTCTAGACACCCTTCGTAATAAAAAAAGTCAATTAAAAACGGTTAGCTTAATTGTAGCCTCATAAACTAAGTCACGTGACACGAGACAGGAAAGACACAAAGAAGTCAATTAAAAACGATTAGCTTAATTGTAGCACCTGACACGAGACACGAAAGACACAAAGATAGCTTAATTGTAGCCTCATAAACTAAGTCACGTGACACGAGACACGAAAGACACAAAGAAGTCAATTAAAAACGATTAGCTTAATTGTAGCACCTGACACGAGACACGAAAGACACAAAGATATCGTAATAAAAGAAGTCAATTAAAAACGATCAGCTTAACTGTAGCATTATAAGCTAAGTCACCTGATACGAAGTCACTTTACACGAGGACACAAGACACGAAAGACATGGAAAGACATAGTGACTCGGAATTAAGACATGGAGTACACGTTTTATATATATATATATTAAAAATTATATGGAAATACGAATGTCCGACACGGAAACGGTGACCTCCAGAATCAGGATACGAAGGATACATTTTTGTAATGCCCGCTTCGGTACTTTAACTGATTAGACTAATGAGGATATTAGTTTTGAAATGAATCGGCTAAGTAAAACACGAACTATTTGAATTTACTTTGAAAATGCTTATGATGATAAATGATGAATAATTTGTATGCTCAATTGACTGAGATACTAGAATGAATGATGCAAATATTTTATATAGTGCAGTGTTATTAATGTGCGTTTGAGTGTGTGCAGTGGCAAGTAAGACGATATACCGACTGACTCACAATGGAATTTTAGGGGTCGTAAGAATGGAAAGAACACATAAGGGTACGATGACAGACTGTCGACCCTGAATTAACAATCGTTGTATGGGTCGGAAACTTGCGAGCTGGCTCGGGGAAGCGTGTGCCATACTAGCGCAACCATACTGACTTGGTCGCGTACGAGAGTTGAGGGGCACGCGATAAGGAGAGCCTTATCCCTCAGCAACCCTTAGTCTCCAAGAAATGCAGTCGATAGATCGCGATAACGACTCCCCGATCACTACACATTTCTCCTCACAAGAAGAAAAAAAAGAAATTGTCGGAAGGGCCCGCCAAAGAGGTAACTAGACAAGAACGACAAGAAAAAAAATGAATTGTCGGAAGGGCCCGCCAAAGAGGTACCTAGACAAGAACAAGAAGAAGAAATTGATCGATTGTATAAATGGAAATTCCACATAAGATTTAAGAAATATTTTATTCCATTTTGTTTCATTTTATTATTTTGAATTTTTTTCAAAATTTCATTTTAATTGATTTCATTAATTATGAATTATTTGTTTTAATTGATTTTATCATCTCGAAAAAGAATTGAAAAGATTGATTTTATTTAATTGATTTTGTTATATTGAAAAAGGTTATTTGTAAAAGAATTATTTATTCAAAGATTTTAATTTGATCGATGTTATTATTTTGGAATTATTTTATTCAAAATTTCATTTTAATTGATTTCATTTTTTAAAAAGGGATTGAAATGAATTGTTAATAAAAGAACTATTTTAATCAAGATCCTATTTTTAATTATTTTATTTTAATTAATTTTACTATCTTGAAATTTTTTGAAAAAGATTAAAATCTACTTAATTGATTTTATCATTATTGAAAAAGAGTTTAATTTAGATTAGAATTTTAAAAAAAAAGAGATATTTTAATTCTTACTTTTATTTTTTTAAATTTTTATAAGGAAGAGATTTAAAATAAATTAGAATTTTAGTAAAATCTTCTAATTCTATTTTAGTAATTAGAAAAGAAAGCAATTTAGAAAGCTTTAAATCTAACTAAAAAATATTAAGTAAACTAAATAAGAACCAAAACATAAGAAGAACTCTACTACACCTAACTCCCACTGATTTAGGGAATTAGGTGCACACTTGAGATGAAGAGATACTTGTAATTTGAGAGTAATTGTTAATAAATTATTAAATTAAATTAAATATGTCCATGGACAGACACATGGAATACAGACTTTTTTTATATAATGAGGGAGGAGAAGGAGAGAAAGAGACCTCTTGCTCCTTAGTGTTGGATGGGCACAGGAATCGAGAATTGATCTTGTGAATTCTTGTGAATTGGGCTTAGCTTTTTGGGGATTGGGGAATCCCACCAGAAAGCTTGCGTTGTGTGTTCTTGCGACCCCATTTGATCGGGGGTTCAGGGTGAAGAAGAATAACCCCGATATGGTAGGGAGGTCAACCGAGGGGTCACTCGGTATTTCGTCAGGAAATTGGATTGGATCATGCGGAAACCACTTTGAGGACTCCATCAATTCACTGGACCAACCATCGAAAACATGTTTGAATTATTTAGTTTATTTATTTTGCTAACTCTTGTGGTGGAACGAATAAATCTGGGTATATAGTTTTATTTATTGACATTCATGTACTGCAATAGATAGAACTAGATCTGTGGCCTCTATATCTTCTTCTGAAAAATCCTACTGGAAGTTCTGAAATTAGTTATACTTACATGTTCAAATTATGTGGAAGTCTTTTTGGGGAACTCGAAATGGGGGTCCCTACATTTGGTATCAGACCTGGATGAGCCTTGAGGGCACTGGACTCATTTTACCGAGGGGGTGTCGATATCTTCATCGAAGGTCGGATCCGGATAGTCGATTCAGACGCTGCAACAACGATTTACTTCATCTCGGACTCAACGAACAAATCAGGTTCAATGCTTCATAAATTTCTAATTTCTGTGTTGATTAGCAATTCTGTGTAATATTTCTATGTTGATTAGCAGTTATGTGTAATATTTCTAATTGCTGAGTCGTTTTACAATTTCTGTGAATTAGTTCATTTTCTGAGTAGATAGGAAATCTCAGAAATTTTATAATTGTATATCCGCCATTTAAAACTCGTAGAACGGGTTTTAACAAATTGATAGGTAACTTATTCAATTCCTTTATTAGATCCTGTACACTCAGATTGTTTGCATCTTATTTCAGAATTTTTAAATTCTATGTGATGTGATGAAGAGATTGAACTTTTCGTTGCATTCATTTTATACGCTCTACGTCTTCCATGAGAAAGACCATTGCTATTTATATTTGAACCACTGTTCTTTAATACTCTTCGGATCTGTTGTAAACCTTTGAACTTTTGGTTGATGAAGTCGAATTGATACTGGTCTCGAACCACCGCATTCCAAGCGTTTCTTTTAAACTCTGTTTTCTTCATCCAGGACCATGTGGAGATACAAAGATCTCAGGTCTGTAGCCTCACGATTTTTCTCCTGCTTTCTTTAGTCAACCCTGCGTGGGGACATTGGGATCTTGGATCCAGAATCTCTCAAATTCAAATTAAATTGATGTTCCAATTAATCAGTTCTGCGATTTCTTAACCGCAAGTTTGTTTCTCCAATCGAATCTCTGCATTTGAATTAAATATGATCGGAGTTTCCAGTTTTACATTGTGAACCGTATTGATCCATTAATATCCTTGTGTCGTGCTATGGGTCGAATCTCTGTGTTTCTTTCCACATTGACAGATATCTAGATTGGTTGTTCTTGCAATATTCCAGATCTGGTTATGAATAATTGAATCTACACTATGATTCTTCACCTCTGCGTCTTCTATTTAACTGAGGTCTTCGTTCTTCAATCTCTGCAATATTCGAGCTCTGTTTATGAATTAATTTGGATCTACACTATGTTTCTCAATCTCTGCGATTTCTATTTCTGCGATTGACTGAGATCTTCGTTCCTCAATATCTGCATCTCTCCCAATGTTGATAAAGATCTACATTGGTTAATCTCTGTGATAATCTATGATTTCATCCGCATTAATTGACCATTTCGCATCTCCTGGGATGGATCCAGTCTGAAGCTTTTATTTGATCCCACAGTTGATTTAAATTTGTCCTTAAATTCTGCGAACCCAACTGAGGGCCCTTCGAAATATGAAGTTTGTCGTTTTCAATTTTAAAATTCACTGTATTAAATTCAGACTTTGGCATCATCTTAGTTCAACTTATAACATGCTGGAACTAAGTTTGGCGTTTTCGATTTTAAAAATTCACATTAATTGAAATTCAAACTTGGCATCATTTTAGATTCAAACTTATAACATGCTGGACATGAGTCTTTGTGTTTGACTTCAAAAAAAAATTCATAGTACTCAAAACCCAGACTTGGCGTTTATCTCAGTTTCAAATTCATAATTTTCTAAGTTGAATCTTGACGTTTTTATTGTTAAAATTCATGGTATTCAAAGCCCAGACTTGGCGATTATTTTAGTTTCAAAATCATGACTTACTGAGTTGAATCTTGACGTTTGATTTTAAAAGTTCATAGCATTTTAATTCTAGACTTGGGCGTTTGTTTTAGTGTCAAACTCATAGCATTCTGAATCCCAATCTTGGCGTCTGGTTTTAATTTTGATGACCTTTCGATTCTGGAAAATCTACGAAAACTAACCTTTGCAGATACCCTCGATATAAGCAAAACTAACTTTACGATCCCTTATGAGCCAACCTTGTGCGTGAATCTCTCTTGAGAGATTTTTCAAACAGATTAGATATCTAATGAGTCCACTTCCTGCATAAGTTTGATCAATATGACATTGTATCGACGCGCAGTAATTAATTCCTTGAAAATTTGTGGCTTTTAAAATTCACCATATTGTAATCCAGATTCGGCATTTTCAAGGCCTTAACCGAAACCGATCTGAAGGAAGAAGAGTTATTTAAGTCTTGAGAGTAATCCTCCCTTTAGTCGCAGGTGTATCTACCATCAATGAGATATTTCTTCTTGAAGTCTCAGTGATTAGTTTTTGTTATGTAAAAGCTGTATCCTCTTAAGCGTAAGTCATATTAATTATAGTATTTTTCTTGTGGCATTAATTTATAAGAATCTTAGTAATACATGGAAGTATTTTACCCTGTAGGTTGTATCTAGATACATTGGTACTTAGCGAGAATATCGGAACTTAATGTTATATTGGTATGTTTCCTTCAGTTATGTTTGGATGTACTTATGAAAATAATACAATGATCTTATTCAAGAATTCGTTGATCTTATTCAAGAATTCGTGCCTTGTGTGTTCCGTAGATCAGTTCACCTATGTTCCACTAATATGACATGGATTACTATGTGCCCTCCTTACTCGCTAGCAATTGTGCCTTGTCTTACTCGCTGTGAAAGTTGACAACTGTAGAGATATCTATATAGGGCAATCGACGATTGACTAGAGAGTCGGAAGTTACGATTCCAAGTATTAGTTTATGAGAGAGTGTGCGCTGGTAGTTTAGAGTGAACCGAATATTTATATGCCAATTAGTCATAATGAATTTCTCCATGTTTTGACAATAAGTTTTGTAATTATTAATTATTGCTTATAAGTCGATTACATAAGCCATATAACTATAATATGTATTCTCATATTTAATTAAAAGTTTTGTTAATTGATATTTGGATCCATGAGCCATGTAATTAAGATATGTATTCTCATATTTAATTAAAAGTTTGGTTAATTGATATTTATTGCATTAAGTCGAAATTATAAGCCATGTAAACTTAATGTGTAAATGCATTAAAGAATTTCAAGCTTTTGCCTTATGAATATAGGTATTTGATGATTAATAAAGAAGTGAACCACACATAAGACTTATATCTATAATATAAATATCCTTGAAATAATGATAGTCGCTAATGAATTTAGGATATTATTTTGGTGCAATCGAATAATTAATCTAGCTTCTTTTATCTTAGAATATACAATAGATGCATATAGAATAGTTAAGTAAACGTTTGGAAGACTCATTTTTAAATATTTAAGTTTTACTTCCTATTATATGAAGGATTCATTCATTAATAGCTATTTTATTACAAAGGAGTATAGGAGAGTGTCTTCGGATAGTTAGTCAATCATTTAGATAATTTATATGTACATGTTAAATAGGAAGGATTAGGTCTTGTCTAAATTACTTGGGACTATGACATATAATTGTTGAATAATTTATATGTGCATCATGGAAATGTTGTGAATAAGTTTATACATCTACATTAAGTGTAATTGTCCATTTTAAAGATCATTTCATAAAAGGGGAAATTATCCAAATAGTGATGTTATAGGTGTACATTGTGTGAAATCATTCTAATAAAAGTCTATGTACAAAAATGATGTTATGGTTAAATTATATTTACGTGCATGGTAGAATTGTTATGAAAACCATTTAGACTTTAATTAATATTACACGGTTGATGCTTTTGTTTGAAGAGTTTAAATCCTTAGAAGGATATCCTAGTATAAATGAATGTAGAACATGAGTGTACCGGTGAACTTCTCACTTTAGCATTTCAAAAAAAAAAAAAATTACTACATACTTTTGAATGCAAAATCTTATGAGGTATTATCAACATGTACAAGATTAGAGTTTGTAGTACATGTAAGAGTTCTTATGGTTGAAAGATCACAATTACATCTATACCATAGATACATTCACACTTAATATGATTTGGAATGTAGGTATTATTATATATCATTAAATACTTTATATGTTAAACGTTGGAATGTAAGTATTATTATATGATATTTAATATGCACATGGTTGAGAATTACCTTGCTTTTAAGGATTCCTATGGTTAAAATCCCCATGGTCCTTATAATTACATTTGCACCGATGTGTCTTATGGATAAGTTACATATGCTTTAAGTAGTATATTACCTATGAAAAGTTAGAATCATTGGGCATTGTGGTAGGGGAATGTATTAGATATGAATTTCAAAGTATTAATTGATTTTGTTCTAGGATTCACTTCTGAGGAAAACACCAATCTTTAAATTCAAAACCATGTCGTAAGGTGATTATGAATCTTATAGATGGAAAACCTGAATGATTCATTAGATGGATTTCAGTAAGCTAAGGAAGAGAAGATGATATGTATTAAATGATTCATTTGAAGTTATGGATTAAAGTAACTAAATCATGAGCTATGATTGTTATGCTAATTATGGTTCTATAAAAAGATTGGATACTAATGGTGATAATTGTCTTCCAATCTAAGTTCATGACCTACACTTGATATGAAGGATGTTAGTACATTTTTTTTTTCTCTTGCTCATGAGAAGAGACCCTACATTTGGTTTCATTGGTGATGCATAAAGATCGACATAGAAAAGTCAGAGATGCGGTTTTTACTTCTTCATCCTCGGCCAGAATATTTCCAGCTTCTCGAACATGTTAGAATTATTCTTCACTAAATTTGCTAGTATAAAAGTTTGAATGATAGTCAAGGTTCATATACTTTGATAAGGGGTCTTGTGTCAAGAATTTTATCGATTGGTTGTAAATGCTTATTTTCTGAAATCAAGACGATGGCTTCGCAAGTATGCACTACTAGTTTGTAATCATGCCTTGGATTGTGAAAAGAGAGAAGTTAAAATTACTTGAATTATAGAATCTTAACTATGCTCGAGTTAGGAAGAAAAGAAAACCTTACATAACTTTGTTTATAAAAATTTGAGATTATACTTTTAGTTATACTAAGTACATGGCACTCCAATATTTAATTATACTTTGGATTATGAAAAGAGAAAGGTTGCATGTAAGATTAGTTTAGGAATGGATAAGGTACGTATTGAAGAACAAAATTCGGAAGGGTTAATTTTTATTTTGAAATTCAGATATTGTTTAAAATATATGATAGTTATACGTAACCATAGAAAATGAAGAAATTGGGATTGGAGATTTTATTCCTTATGTGGAAATGTGTTAGTGCTTAAAGAATTTACATATAAATGATATAGTTTTGTTGAATGAAAGGAATTTGTTATGGATGATTTCAAATTCGGTTGCAATTAATAAACCAATAGAGAACTGCTGTGGGGATTGCTACACTATGAAAGGCACGATTTAGGGATATTATCAATTATGCGATTTATACTTATATGAGGGTAGAAAAGAAGAAATGAAATTTTATTATCAATTGTGGTTATGTTGAAGAAATGAATGTGAAAAGAACGTGAAAACTCGCCGTGGAAGCACATGAGATTTAACTTTAGGACGAAGTTTTAATAAGAGGGGGTGTACATAATGACCGCTTCGGTACTTTAATTGATTAGACTAATGAGGGTACTAGTTTTGAAATGAACCGGCTAAGTAAAACACGAACCATTTGAATTTACTTTGAAAATGCTTATGATGATAAATGATGAATAATTTGTATGCTCGACTGACTGAGATACTAGAATGAATGATGTAAATATTTTATATAGTGTAGCGCTACTAATTTGTGCTTGAGTGTGTGCAGTGGCAGGTAAGACGATATACTGACTAACCCACAATGGAATTTTAGGGGTCGTAAGAACAGAAAGAACACATAGGGGTAAGACGACAGACTGTCGACCCTGAATTAGCAATCGATGCATGGGTCGGAAGCTTGCGAGCTGGCCCGGGGAAGCGTGTGCCGTACAGGCAAGGTCATACTGACTTGGTCGCATACGAGAGTTGAGGGGTGCACGATAAGGAGAGCCTTATCCCTCAGTAGCCCTTAGTCTCCAAGAAGTGTAGTTGATAGATCGTGATAATGACTCCCCGATCGCTACACAGTTCTCCTCACAAGAAGAAAGAAAAGAAATTGTCGGAAGGGCTCGCCGAAGAGGTACCTAGACAAGAACGGGAAGAAAGAAAATGAATTGTCGGAAGGGCCCGCCAAAGAGGTACCTAGAAAAGAACAAGAAGAAGAAATTGATCGACTGTATAAATGGAAATTTCACATAAGATTTAAGAAATATTTTATTCCATTTTGTTTCATTTTATTATTTTGAATTATTTTTCAAGACTTCATTTTAATTGATTCCATTAATTTTGAATTATTTGTTTTAATTGATTTTCTTATCTCGAAAAAGAATTGAAAAGATTGATTTTATTTAATTGATTTTGTTATATTGAAAAATGTTATTTGTAAAAGAATTATTTATTCAAAGGTTTTAATTTGATGGATTTTATTATTTTGGAATTATTCTATTCAAAATTTTATTTTAATTGATTTCATATTTTAAAAAGGGATTGAAATGAATTGTTAATAAAAGAACTATTTTATTCAAGATCCTATTTTTAATTATTTTATTTTAATTAATTTTATTAATTCTTGATTAATTTTACTATCTTGAAAAGATTTGAAAAAAATTAAAATCTAGTTAATTGATTTTATCATTATTGAAAAAGAGTTTAATTTAGATTAGAATTTTTAAAAAAAGAGATATTTTAATTTTTACTTTTATTCTTTTAAATTTTTATAAAGAAGAAATTTAAAATAAATTAGAATTTTAGTAAAATCTTCTAATTCTATTTTAGTAATTAGAAAAGAAAGGAATTTAGAAAGCTTTAAGTCTAACTAAATGATATTAAGTAAACTAAATAAGAACCAAAACATAAGAAGAACTCTACTACACCTAACTCCCACTGATTTAGGGAATTAGGTGCACACTTGAGATGAAGAGACACTTGTAATTTGAGAGTAATTGTTAATAAATTATTAAATTAAGTTAAATATGTGCATGGACAGACACATGGCATACAAACTTTTTCTATATAATGAAGGAGGAGAAGGAGAGAAAGAGATCTCTTGCTCCCTAGTGCTAGATGGGCACATGAATCGAGAATTGATCTTGTGAATTCTTGTGAGTTGGGCTTAGCTTTCCAGGGATTGGGGAATCCCACCAGAAAGCTTGCGTTGTGTGTTCTTGCAACCCCATTTGCTTGGGGGTTCGAGGTGAAGAAGAATAACCCCGATATGGTAGGGAGGCCAACCGAGGGGTCACTCGGTACTTTGTCAGGAAATTGGATTGGATCGTGCAGAAACCATTTCGAGGACTCCATCAATTTGTTGGACCAACCATCGAAAACAGGTTTGAAGTATTTAGTTTATTTATTTTGCTAACTCTTGTGGTGAAACGAATAAATTTGGGTATATAGTTTTATTTATTGGCATTCATGTACTGCAATAGATAGAACTAGATCTGTGGCCTCTATATCTTCTCCTGAAAAATCCCACTGGAAGTTCTGAAATTAATTATACTTATATGTTCAAATTCCATGGAAGTCTTTTTCGGAAACCCGAAATGGGGGTCCGGTGACTTAGCTCATAAGTTTTAAAAAGAGCCTCATAAGTTAGAGTTGTAAAAATCTCATTAGTTGTATATATCACGCATCTATTTTTTGTTTTGTTGATGTATTAATCTTTTGGTTCAAAGTCCTTTGATGAATGGGATACATATCAAAGTATTATTCATCTATTAATGGGATACATATCAGAGTATTATTCATCTATTTTTTCTGGATTCAGGAATGGAGGTTAGCATGAATAAGTCCACACTTTATTCACATAACTTGAGTAATGACTCTTTGGTTACTATTAGAAGAATCTTAAATTGGTGGGCGGCTTCAAATATCTGGGATATTACTTGAAACCCAATGGTTATAAGTCTAAAGACTGGTATTGGCTTATTCGCATAACTTGAGTAATGACTCTTTGGTTACTATTAGAATAATCCTAAATTGGTGGACGGTTTCAAATATCTGGGATATTACTTGAAACCCAATGGTTATAAGTCTAAAGAATGGGATATTACTTGAAACCAAATGGTTATAAGTCTAAAGTCTGGTATTGACTAATTCCATGGTTATAATTCTAAAGATTGGTATTGGCTAATTCAAAAATTTGAATGCGGAATTAAAAGTTGGACTTTCAGGCTACTCTCTATAGGCGGCAGACTTACCCTCATAAAAGTGGTCTTAACTAGCATCCCTATATATTGGTTTTTTCTTCTGTAGGTCATGAGCTCCATTATCAACTCTCTGAGGAAGCTCATCTTTAATTATTTATGGTCCGGTGGTTTGGACAAAAGCAAATTGGTAATGGCAAGTTGGAACAGACTTTCCATTCCAAAAAACTATGGAGGTTGGGGTATAAAGAATTTAGGTTGGTTTGGCATTAAGGATGAAAATATTTTGGCGGGGACTGTTTGGAAACAATCTTTGGTCATATATTTTGAAAGCCAAATACATCAGTAAAAACGACCTGGATTGGATCAGAAATGGCAAGAAAAGTGGTAGAAATTCCTCCCAAATTTGGCAAGGTTTCCTAAATATTTATAGTTGGATTGGCAAAGACTTTGCTTGGAAGGTTGGAAATGGTAGAGATGTTATTGTTGGTGTTGATCCAATTATTGGAATAGGGGAAGATTTCAAACTTCCAATAGGTATCATCCAACATCTTTTAGAAATTGGATATACTACTTTAGCAGATATAAAAAAGCATAGATGGATAAACAAGGAGAAGAATTACTGGTACAATGCAAAAGAGCTTGGTCTAGGTGGTTGTTGGTCTACTATTTGGGATAATTATATCATCTGCCTCAATGCTACTGGTTGCAGATTATATGACAGCTCTAATACTATTACTTGGACCTCAAATCTTGAGTAGGGCACTATAACTGCTAAATCTGCTTATTTAGGTATCGTTAAAGAAAATCTTTGCATTGTACAGAATTGGTGGTTCCATGCACTCTGGAATTGGAATATTCCGCTTAAGGTTAAATGTTTTATGTGGTTTGCGCTTCAAAATAGCCTCACGACTTGGGATAATCTACTGAACAAAGGTTGGTAGGGTCCAAACATATGTTTACTCTGCAAAAAATATGAAGAATATGTCAATCATCTATTGAATACATGCAGCTACATGACTCTGGTCTAGAACAAGATATGTACACTTCTCAATATTTCTCAGGTCTGGCAAGGAGACCAAATTGATAAAACTTGCAAAGACTGGAAAAAAACATGCAAAGTCCTGGATTTCCTTCTAGCTATTATCTCATGGAGAATCTGGAAAGCAAGGAACAAATCCATATTTGAAAATGATTTAGATCTTCAGGAAATTGTTGTTTCGTAGATTTGTAATTGGGTGAATGATTTCATTAGTGATAAATCTAATATTTTCAAAATCAGAAATCCAAAATCGATCTTTTTCCAAGGTGCGCTGGGCTTTTTTGATGGGGTTGCACTGGGTGGAAGGAGTGCAACAGGAGCAGTTCTCTATATCAATGATAAACACAAATTTTGTTTCAAGCTCTTTTGTGGTATGGGTACCAACATGAAGGATGAACTACTAGCTTTTTGGATACTTTGCAGATTGGTATCCATCTTTGGTATTGTGTTCTTGACTATCTTTGGTGATTCAAGAGTTACCATTAAATGGGAAGATGGTTCATACAAATTACAAGTTCTCAATCTTTTTCCCTGGTGCAACAGAATAAACGAAGATCTCAAAAAGTTTATGTATCTGAAACTCAGTCATATTTACAGAGAACAAAACAGGTTGGTTGATTTCCTCTCAAAGGAAGCCATGAATGGCACAGAAGGGACTCTACTCTGGGCAGAATTTTGGGAGAGATATGGGGAGCTATCCATTTGTTGATGATTAGCTTTCATATTTTGTTATATATTGTAATATCTGATTTTAGACCTTGATTACCCCTAGCTGTTTTGTTGGCACACTTTTTTGGACCCTTGCCTAGTTTTAAATTTTTTGAACTATCATATTATCAAACTAATATCGCTCAAGTGTAATACTTTTTTATTCTAATGAATATCAAAAGTATGTTTTTTCCTCTAAAAAAAAAAGTTTTAAAAAGAGCCAATTAAAAACGGTTAAGTTAATTGTAGCCTCATAAATTTTAAAAGGAGCCAATTAAAAACAGTTAAGTTAATTGCAGCCTCATAAGTTTTAAAAGAATCCAATTAAAACTATTAAAATTACTTGCCTCTAAACACCCCTCATAATTTGCAGTTGTTAAATATCCCTCGTACGTTATAAAAAATAAAAAAAGTAATTAAAAAATTCATTTCGGCTCATAAATCAAGATTTATTTACATAGAAAATAAAATAAAAAATTCATTCATTTCGACTCATAAAATTAAAAGAATGAAAACCAACATAGATCCATCTTAAATCAAGATCTTTTTTCACACAAAAAAATACTATGCCGGTTATTCATTATAAGAATCAAAGTATACATTACTGAACTCTTCATAGTAACTGAACATGTCAAAATTCATTAGCTGTAGTAACTAAACATGTCAAAATTCATTGTTCTCCCATCCAAATTTCTAACAAAATACCTCCCATACATATCATCCAATCTTTAGTAATTTTATTGTCTTAAGTTGAACACCCAATTATTAAAAACTCTATTAACTATAGTTCACCATCACTATAGTTGAACAAGCTACTATTTCCAATAGTTACAAAAAGACAAAAACTACAGTCATAAAAGACTATTAGCCACCTACAACTCCAACAAGATAAACAGTGTGAAAACCACAAGATAATTACAAATATCAAAATCAAAAGCTCTATCAAACCCCTATCATAATATAAAAAGTGTGCCTTGAGACACCATTCTAGTATTCTTCAATTCTTCAAAGTAGATTGATCCTTCTACCAAATTCAGAGCTTGTTTTGAGAGAGAATCTACTTAAGTATTGAACTCTCTATAAACCTGTTAAAAATGAAGATTTAAAAATGCTTCCTATAGTCTTCAAATTTTCGCTTTCCATCCATCCAGTAAAAGCACCTGCAATTTACAATTATGTAATACCCAATATATAATCACTTTGGAGTCCCCGACAACCTACAAATTAGAAATATGTTTAGATTGTGCAAAAATTAAAAGTCCCACGGTGCAAGAAGTTCTCCTCTGATATTTGATCCCCTTCCACAGCTCGTTCGAAGCTTGTAGAAATATGGATAAGTGAATTCTAGTAGCATACCCACTCCACACCTAGTACCATAATTTTGTGAAGCCCCATCAAAGAATCCAATTGGCATGTGACAGATAAAGCAAGGAGCTATCACTACTCTTTCATTTATGTTAACATTTTCTTTATGATATTCATTACAAGAACCAATTGCATTTAATGTGACTCTTATAACATTTTTTCTGTCATCTTCAAATAAAAGCTCATTCCCATGTTTCCATAGTTCCTAGCTAATAGAGCGAGGAAGCTCTTTCCAATAATTTACATCGTTTATCCATTTGTAAAAGCTTGATTCAAAGGTTTGAGATACCCATTGAAATGTGATCTTTAGTTCATTTCTCACCTCCAACCAAACACATTTGTAAAGTCGTATAGGACCAATAAGGGTGAAAACGTGAAGTTGGGTAATACTTTTTTGAATTAGGGTTTTGTGGTTATTTAATGTTGGGAGATCCAATATTTATAGGAAAATTTTATTTAAAAATGGTATCCATTGCATATATTCCTATACTTTACCGTCTAAAAATATTTTAGTCAAAACTGATTACTAACTATGAAAATGTTTGGGGGAACATGAAAACAAAATTGTCAAAAAACAAGGAAAAGTGTTACCCAACTTCATGTTTTCACCCATAAGTGATCAATTGTTTCAGCCTCCTTGATGCAAAAAATACAAATATCTAGCCCTTGTCTTCCTCTCTTCATCATATTTTTCCCAAGTTAGTATCTTATTCTCTATAGCAATCCCACTGAAAAGTTTAATCTTTAATGCACAATGCCACTTCCAAAGAGAGGTAAACCACCATTTAGTTTCATCATCAACATAAGAGAACATAGTTGCTTCATAGGCAAGTTTGGCAGTTGCTTTCCTAGTTTTTTCATTCCACGACCAAACAATTATCTCAACTTCATTTTTTGGATGAATTCAAACATGTTGAAGGCTAAGAATATACCCATTCCATTCCTCTTCATATTCCCCATGTAGCTCCAATTCTCCATCCTGCTTCCATCTTTGGCATACATAATTTCTTAAATCAATATCACCCACCTTAGCTAAGACCTGAATCCCTTTACTTATTAATACATTCACAAAAAATTGGGATAATTTATAACTTTCAGCTCCACCAATAAAAGGGTCCTCCCCTACTTTATTACACTGGCCATTCCCAGGTCTTCAAGCTAACCACTACCCCAAAATAAGAAAAAAAAGTATTAGATAACTCCAAATATTTGAAACCCATGGAATCTTCTTTCTTATTGTTCTTATTTATTCTATAACAAACATTTGTTTTAAGTATTTCTCTTTAATAACATCTCTCCATAAACTAGCATTGAATAAACCCCTCCAAATACTTTTTCCAATTAAAGCCTGACGAAAATAGAAAATATTTTTTAGCCCCCAACCACCTTTTTTTTTAGGGCTAGCTATCCCTGTCCAATTTACCCTGGGTGAACACCTTCTTTCTTCTTATTCCCAGTTCATAGGAAACTAAAACAACATTGTCTTATCTGGTCCAATATTGTTCGAGGTATTTTTTCCAATGATAACGAATATACTGGAATATTTTCTAGAACTACTTTTACTAGTATCAATCTCCCTCGAAGAGAGAGCACATGTAGCACCAATTCTCAATCCTCTTCTCCACCTTTTTCACAAGCCACATCCAATCCTATTTAACATAGTTATTGGGTTTTAGATAATAGCCCAAATATTTAATACTAGTATCAAGAGGATCTATTTTAAATGGAAACAAGTTCTTGACCTTATTTAAAGTATCGTCTTCCACTCCACACTCTAGAAAACAAGACTTAGAGTAACTTGCAACCATACCTATAGCTTCACAAAAAATTTCCAAGATATCCTTAAAAATATGTCATTCTCTTAGAGTTCCTCTTCCAAATAATAAGACATCATCTACAAACAAAAGATGAGTTATTCTTGTAATAGTAGTGATCTTTACTCCTTCCAGACTCCCTTCAAGCTTTGATTTCTCTAAAATTCTACTAAATATTTCAATAATTAAAAGGAAAAGCAGAGGCGACAAGGGGAAACCTTGTCTAAGTCCTCTGGAACTCTTAAAAAAATTGGTTAGTGCTTCATTGGCAAGAACAAGAAGATTTGCAGAACAAACACATCCCATAATCCAATTTGTATCCTCCAAGCTAAGGCCAATCTGAAGTAAAATCGGTTTTAGAAAGTCCTAATTAACTCTATTGTAATCCTTTACAAAATCTAACTTTTTTTTGTAAGTAAGAAGTTTTATATTATATATAGGAGAAGTTACATCACAACAAAATTGGCCTTTAACAGCTTGTCCCTTATAACCTAATACCCATCTATCCTTCTTCCTTTGGTCTGACCAAAAAGAATCTCAAACCATATTTGCTTATACATTGATTTTCATACAAAAAATAATTCCCATGTATACCCTCTGATCTAGCTTCCCTTAGAACTATCAGTATAACACTATCCAAACTAACAGAGATACTACAAATAAACTGCATTCTTACTATTCTATACCCATAGAACCCATTACATAATTCAAACCAGGAAAGAACCAGACCCTTACAATCCATTCTTCACAATAAGAAATATGGGATGTCGAGAAAATGTCCCTGATACCCGCCGAAAGAAGTTCTATGTTGCATTCGCAGGAGCGCCTGTCGCAGACGAAGGAGCCACATGTTGATGGATTCCTAACAAGGCCATAATAGCATCAGTTTTCTAGTGCATCACATTGGCTTCCACATGGTGGAATTTCCAGCACACGAATGGGACATCATCGCCTTCTTACTTCTTCATGCATTCCCACAAAACATGACCCATCATATTTTTCATCACCTAGAAGAGAGCTACAGTTCTCTCATAGAGGCTTAAACAAACCACGTTGTTTCCTAGGTCCATGACCCAATCTTCCATATTCTGACTTTCAGATTATAGTGTGTCCTCATCAAGCTCTTTCCAGAACCGTTGTTCAACAACCTTCAATTCTCTTTGGACCACTGATGGTAGCCCAAGCTCAAAAACCCGAGCCTCCCACATTGCTTTTCTCTACGCACGGGTAATGCTTCGGCCTTTGCCCATGGGTTTCTTCTCTCCCATTCACCTAATTCTTTGGTTTTTTTCCATACCCTCACCTTCCCCAGCTCGCTTATTCTCCATGTTTCCTCACTCTCCTTAAACATCAAGATAACAACTACAAATTGCGTGCAAGAATAGTCATTGTTACCATGAAGCTTTCAACCGACCTTCCACTAATTATATAGATTTTTTCCATATTTGTCCATGATTTCTCTAGTCCAGGTACTTAAGGTTCCCCTGTGCTCCATAGTCCTTCCAATATTTTCCATTAGTTGGGAGGCGAGTCCACCACCCTCGGTATTCATCACCTAACTTGCAGTCATGCTCTTTGTAATGAATGCAAGTGTCCTTAATTTATTACCCTTAAGTTCTATCGATCCTTCGTACATGCACCCCCACTCGGCATCATCCGGAAGTAGGTACAGCTTCTCAGCATCACATGGCCATAGACGGGCCCGCATGTTATCCTCTCTCTTCATCTGCCTCATTTCGTGACATGTCAAGCGTAATTAACAGTTCACACTTGTCCTGGGTAGTCGCATCCCTTAAAGATTCCCACGCGCTAGCATTAACACTTCGGCGGGTAATAGTCCCAAAGTTAGCCAGTAGGTCTGCCAATTTATTTCCATTTCTTCTGACAATGGCTAAAGGAGATAGTCCGCGTGGGACGTAGGATCTCCTCCAATCTCTCCAGTTGAATTTCGAGTCTCCAGGAATGTGCCACCTTGGTTCCAGGTGTTCTATTACAGATACGAGTGGCCATATCCAGTACCACCTTCGAGTCTCCTTCTATTACAAGTGACATCCAACTGCATCAATAGGATAGTTGTATTCCATGAATTAAACCTTCTATTTCTGCAGCATTATTCGTTTCCACTCCAATGTAACTAGTACTGAAACTTAGCATGTCGCCCTTATGATTTCTGATAATATTTCTGAACCCGGATGGACCTGGATTTCTTTTATATGCTCCATCGAAGTTGATTTGAAAACTCCTTCGGGGAGGGGGGAGACCACTAGTCTGGGCTTGAAGCTACCAACATAGTCTGTTTGGGGCGACCAAAACATTACAGAGGGTCAACAATTCCCCAAGCATGTAGGATGGACGATTCTTCCTCGTGAGCCTCCCAATCTGCCTAGTACCAAGCCTGCATTTTGATAGATTCCAACATGCTGGATGTGATGGTGCGCCAGACCATGTCTTCCATTCCATATTTTATTTTAAACATTCTGGAATTGGGCTCTCGCCAAATTTCCCAAACTAGAAAACTCGGGAAAATTTGTTAAAGCCAATTAACTATGGGATTTTGGAAGGGGTCTTTTGGCCATGAGCTAATAGTCAGGTCCATTCGTCCTCTATGCCTCCCTATTCTTCTGAAAGCTACAACTCCACAGTCCCATAGGCTTCCTACAAAAGGGCAGGATTCCAAGAGGTGGTTCAACGTTTCTTCATCATTAGCGTAAAAGCAACATCGGTAAGGGCCCAACATTCCTCTTTTTATGATATTTTATCCAGTTAGTATTCTTCTTCTAATCATAATCCAAACAAAGGTTGATATTTTAGGCCATAATTTGGATTCCCATAATTTTTTCCATATAAGCTCTAGTTTTCTATTTGAGAGACTGGTCCATATATTGTAAGCTTCTTTGATTGTAAAGACTCCCATGGGTTTGAAACACCAACGCGGTTTGTACTCCCCGTCATGGCATCGAATTTTCCTGTCTTGGAGAGCTTCCATCATCAGATCAACTTCTACCCCGGTTCCATGTTGTTCCGACCATTCCTTTGGGATCCATGATTTGCAATCAGGCTGGGGGTCTAGGTTGTCCCAAAATTCTTTGATCCTAAGTTTTCCTTGTTCTGTACTAACTTGTTGAAGATGAGGCATTTCTAAACTCTGAACAAAGGGGGGAAATTTTTTCCATGAGTCTTCCCAAAATAGGGCACGTTCTCCATTCTAAAATTTCCAAAAACCGTTGGCTTCAACAAGGCATTTCCCTTGGTTTGTCGTTTTCCATATATGGGACCTTGGCTTCTCTTCAGAGAATCATATGAGATTTCCTTTTTCCCAATCGGAATCATATTTCACATGCCATAATCTGGCCCATGGCTCCTAGTTGTGAGTCACCCATATCCACCAAATTTCTGCCCCACTTACCAGATTGACCTTTTCTGGATCACACAGCCCCAAGCCACCCTGTTTTTTTGGGGTATATATTGTTTCCCATTTGACTAAGGCCCATTTTCTATGCTCACTAGATCCACTCCATAAGAATTTACATTGAATGTCCCTTATTTCTCTTAGAATAGCTTTGGGGGCATCTAAAGCTGAGAATAAATACAATGACATGGCTTGAAGAATGGACTTTACCATGACAAGGTTTCTTGTTAAATTTAGTGGACGGTAGGACCAATTCATCATCTTCTTCCTCATTTTATCCAGAATTTTAGACCACGATCCTTTCTGAATCACTGAGTTATCCATAGGAGGCCCTAGGTATTTGGATGGAAGGGATCTCCCTTGAAATCCCAATATGCGACAGATATTGCGTCTAGTCACCCTTGGGGTGTTAAAGAACAAGACCCGATATGTTTGTTTGTTGACTTCAAGACCGGATGCTTTGCCAAAGTTTTGAAGGCATCTCTTAATATCCTGAGCTTCTTGGACTGATGATGGATGAAAAAAATGACAATGGGGTGCAAAGGAGTATGTGCACATGTTCTTTTTTCTATATGTTTGGTACTCCTTGAACTATCAGTAAGGATTGTCAAATTGGATTCCAAATCATTGTAAAAAATTGAGTGTGTGCTTAGGAATGTTTAATTGTTATTTAATATCCCCAATTAGAAATTAGGAATATTATCTCCAAGGTTCCAACTTTAATTATGTTGATTTTCAACTTTTTCCCAAATAATGGCTTATGAAGGCTTACGACATGTTCTCATTCAACAACAGTGGAGTGTAAGTGTATTTTTTTAAATATACAACATCAAGAGACATTCTCCAAACCAATCTTGTGTAGCCAAGATTGATCCTCCCATATAGAGGTGAGCACTTTGATTTCCTTCCGTGTAAAGGTTATTCCTCCCGTATAGAGGCAATTGATCAAATAATGATGTTGTAAAGTATTGCTGGACAAGACTCTGGACTTGTGTGTCAAGTTATGATTCTCATGTGAACCTTATGTATAAAGGTATCCATAGGATGGACCTCTCATATAGAGGTGGACCTTCCATATAAAGGTCATGCTTTACTTGTTAAAAGAATTTAATGGTGTGTGATGTATTATTAACCATGATCACCAATTGCTATTAAGTCTCCTTTAGAGATTGATCACCTCTAAAGTGAATTACTTTAGCATATGATCATTGAGTCTGGAATAATATAATATGATCGCATCATCTGATAATTCTTCTTAGTATAATGTAATGTGATGGATAATTAAAGTTAGCACACATTGACCATGCAGTAAGATATAAAGAAATAAAAGATAAATCATAGAGATCAAGAGAATTCGAAATTTCCCATGAAGACACTTCAACTAATTAAAGAGAACTCGAATTGTTAAAGCTTTAGTTTAGTATCAATGTATGACTCAATCAATGCTTCAGTTAAAGAAATTCCTCAGTTAACTAAAGAACTCACAGTGGTCACTTCAAGTAAATCAATCAACGTGATTTCAGTTAAGTAAGTGTTAAATAATAAGGACTAATTAACTAAAGTGTTTTCACTTTACTTAAACTAAAAGACGACACTTCAGAAAGAGTCAGTTAAAGAGAGTTAACTAAGTGGCAACAAAGAAGATCTAGTTAACCAAGTGTTATTGCAGGTTGACACTTATGTTAAACTAAAAGATGACATGTGAGTTGCAACACTTGGATGTCGACACTTAAGTTAGCCACTTAACTAAGTGGGAAAGTTTCTAGTTAAGAGGCGAGTTCATCCTAAGTGAGCTCAGTGAGATAAAGCACTACATGAGAATTGGGCCGCACTTCTTCATGCAATATTGATACATCTAGTTTGAGGGTGAGTTCATCCTGAAGTTAGAAGATAAAAATAGAAGATAAGAATGTATAAATATGATATACAAGATTGATGAATTCAGTGTGAAGCGAATTCTCTTATCCTTTGAAGGAAAGGCTCTTCTCTTTGTAAGCGGGATATTATTATTGAAGGCAAGGAACTTCTCCGATTGATCACTCTTCTCTATTGCTTCCATATCTTCACCAAGAATGTTCGGTGATATCTTATCTTCCAAAAGCCATTTGCTATGTTATAAAAGAAACACATTCTCTACTATCCATTATATTATACTAAGAAGAGTTGTTGGGGTTTTTGTTCTCATTTTTTTGAGGATTTTCCCTAGGATATATCGTGTGTTATGGTTGTATGAATTTCATGTGATTGAATTGTCTTATTGCTTCAAGTCTCCACATCTAAAAGAATTAAAGATCAAATCTCAACCAAATATTAACATGTTTATGATTTCCATTAAAGGTGTGCAACTCATTAATGTTTTTATATTCCACTGATATGCATCCCAAATTAGATCTGATATAAAATTGGAAGCTGATAAAGAAACTATGAACACTAGTTCAATTTTGGCCACACCAAACACGGGGTTTCCAACTCTTCCCAAAAAATACCAGAGAGACTCTAATTATCCCAATGTCAGTTTAATGGAATCAAATAGACTCAAATAAAAATAGAAGACCCACTGATAGATTCCATAGAATTTCCAAAGAAGTATGAAATACACCCTCTCAAGACTAGTGAGAAACTATCTCAATTTCCCCCACATAGGAATACTAGTTTTTCAACTTGACCCAAACACCTCACAATCGACTCTAATCCTTAAAAAAAGATTCAATAAGACTCAAATACATACAAACATAGATAAATGACTTAGTGACAAACCTCAAGGGACTTCTATTAAGGTTTTACAATCAGTATGTAAATTGCATAGCCATATGAGAAACATTTATACATGGAATCACCAATTACTCAAATATGAACACTGTATGAAGAAAATGCTTGGATATTTATTATTCAGTGTATGGGAACAATAATGAAACTGATTACAATAGTACATGGCTTTATACACATCTCAAAACTCATTAAATACTTAGTTACAATTCTACAAGTTCAAACCTCTACGAGAAGAGACACAAAATGGAGTAGATATGATAAAATGGGCACATCTCGATCATATGGACACCTTTTTTTATGAAAAAAAACATGTTTACCAATGAAAAAAATCCTCCTGGTGCAATGGAATAGGTCACATAGTCCATAAATGTACAAAACTATTTGAACCATAATATTGATGTCAGCCCTCCTTCTCCGATACAAGCCCTAAATCAACAAGAAACACCTCCAAATGATAGTTCATCCTCCCAAATTGCACTCTCTATCACATAGTAGTCATATACAACCCAATGATTATATATTCAAGTGAAAACGGATCCATTGGTGCACCCTCCAACACTAGGAAACAATAGAAACAACACTATATGAGAGCGAGTGTTCCCTCCACACTTAGAACACTGGAAAACCAACACAATGAAAACTCTCAAATGCTGATAAATATTCAGAATTGAAAATAAAATCACAATAAACTCAGATCTATAAATATCAATGGATATATCTGAATAATCCCTCTCTCAACTCATGTAATGAAGCCCAAATGAAGAGATATGGGTGATCTCCTCGTGCATTCTCTAACAGCGTCATCCTATGCAGTGCCTTGTTTGGCATACTTGAACCTGGAATCAAGTCGATATGATGGGATATACTCCTTGTCAGTGCAACCTAGACAGAATCTCATCAACCATTATGTCCTTGAACTCCGAAAACCTCTCTAACTTCTGTCGGGATTTCCTTCGTCGGCCTATCGACACTCAAACCCTTGGGAATGGCAGCGAAGCAATATAGTTTCTTCTCTTCCTCCTTCAGGAATTCCTTAGCTAAACACATCAGCACTCTCTTTTCCTAGTAGCCATTCTCCTTTACCTGATAATTTTTCTCTTTGACTAGGGGAGTCATTCATAAGCTCCTGTTGTCATTTTTTATTGTAACTGTGTTCTTGTGACCATCGTACACAATGTGATGATCGTATTGCCATGGTCATCCCAATAGCATATGACATGTGTCCATTGAAATTACATCACATAGCATGTTGTCTTGCACTCCTTCAATCTTGAAATGGATCAAGAACTGTTGTGTCACTGTGACATGGTGACCCTTTTGTAACCACAACACTCTATATGCATTTCGGGGTGGTTGAAACTTTAACCCTATATTGTTGATCACCTCCGTCAAGACCAGATTCTCCGTGTTTCCTCCATCGATGATGGTCATACAACATCTGTCTCGAATATTCACTTTTTTCTAAAAAATGGACTTCCTCTGCATTGGCTCCTTCTCCTCTCATCGTATTGATTGCAACAACATTATTTGGGTCATCAAGTTTTGACCTCCCTCCTCCACAACTTCACCTAAACTTCCCTTCTTAATCAAGCCATTCTCATCATCCTTACCTCAAATTTTGGCTTCTGGTCAACTAGTGGTATGTAGATTTTCAGGGAACTCATTTTCCTTGTGTCCCAACTCTTGACATTTGTAGCAGACAATTTTGGGTTGGTCTGTGCATCTTCCTCCATAATCTCCTCTTCAACCGCAGGAACCTCGACCTCTGGGGTTCTCTCCTCATCGTTAGTATTCACATACACTATATTTGATTGCTCTTTCTTCTCATTTCTCATCAAGGCTTTGATCCTTCCTCGCCCCACTGGTCTGTCCTTTGGTGGCAACAAACTTTTGGCTTCGAGCAGGAGACTTCCCCTTGCTCGTCGAAGTATTTCATGGCAGCTTCTGCTCTGCCTTTAGGGCTAGCTTATAGGATTCTACGACTGTCTTTAACCTTGAAATACTTAACTCGTCTTGAATAGTATACTTCGGACCGTTTACATACCTTGTGACTGCCTCCTCTCCCTCGACGATATATCCCTATAGAATAGATAGTTGATATAATTATTCTGTGATTTCTTTCACGTTCATTTCCTTATGTCTTAGGTTTTGCAGTTTCCTGAATAGAGAAATCATGTAGTCAGTGGAAAGGAACTTATCCTTCAACTCGGAGACCGTTCTATCCCAAGTCTTCACTTTGTCTTTTCCCTTCCTCACTTTTTCATCCTATACATTTTCCCACCACAATGAGGCATGACCCTTTAGCTTCAAACAAGAAACCTTCGCCCTCTTAGGATTTTCTATCTGATCCATATCAAAATATTTCTCCATTTATCTTATCCAATTGATCAACTCTTTAGGGTTTAAACTCCCTGAGTAGATAGAGACCTCCATATTATATATACCCCTAATATCTAACAATACCTTCAACAGTTTATCTCCTGAGTCTTCTTCTCATTCATCATCAGGAGTGTGTTCTTCCTCTTCAACCTCCTCATCACTATGGTCGAGGGTATCAATAGCCAATCCCCTCTTCTAGGATTCTTTCACCGCAACGAGCTCGCTCTTCAAACTCCTCATGGTTTGGACACATTCCTCAAACATATCATAGTCAATCATGACCCCTACACCTCCACATGTCCTTCTTCCTTTGCCACAGAGATTTACGCTTCTCTAAGTCGTGGTCACAGATTCAACCAACTAAACTTGCACTACCCAATTGCAACCGGGTTTCTTTTTGTCTTCTGCAACTCTACCCAACTGCAGTTGAAGTTTATTTCCTCATTCAAACGCAACTGAACTCACCACACGGGATAACTTTCCACTCTGATACCAACTGATGCATATAGTACCTAGGTCGGTCTTCATATCAGTGCTACATAATGGAAACAACACACGCAAACCCAACAAACACGGATTTCCAAGAATTATGGCTTTCAATTAAATGGTCAAATATCTTTACAAAGGTAAATGCAACACAAGTCCATGCTAGAATCAGTCGGAATGAATGTCAACTATTACAACATAGATGTGAGGGAATTCTGCGTCCTCTAGTAAATCTACAAGTCTCCAAAAGGCCAAAGGTTTCTTTCTCAGAGCATGAACTGATATTTGTACTTGGGTCTCTGAACTGAGCCTACTCGAATCATCCTCTAGAAGATTCACTTACTTCCAAGCATGACCATACCGCATTAAATACTTCACATAGCCCTCTTCATTAGGTTGATCCACTTGGCATTCTGCAAGTACCCTCATAATTGCATCTACAGTTGTTCCAACTACCCATCTGCCCATTTCCTCGGGACACTAAATGTCTCCATCGGTCATTCATACTCATCATCCCCATCGATCAATGACTTCCTCTCCATTTGTTCGAAATCACCTTCAACCATTTTCACCACATATTTTCACCTCTTGTCAACCGCACTCGATCGGAATTATCACGACTTCATCAACCCCGTCGAATGTCACCCTATTTCTGGAGGTCATCGACTATCCTCCAGGACTTCCAGTATTCTATCTTCGAATTCTTGTTTTGAACCTCGATACCCCTACATCATATTTCCTCCAATCCTCTTCCAATGTTAAAAGTATGCAATCAATGGTCCATAAGATCGATAAACACCTGAAGCTAGAGAAGCTGGCCACTAGGTCCAAGCAACTAACTATCAATAATTTAGAACAAAAATTTCTACATTGGAGGCCATTCTAGATGAACCCACTCCCATACAATCATTGATTCAACAAAAGGACAATGAAATCCTAGTGATGAAGAATAAGTTGAAGGAATTTGATGTTGAGCATGTGTAAACCCCAGATTTGGTGGTTTTACAATAAGAGAAGGAGAATATTTACAAACAAATTTTTTATCATAAAAACTCCATGGAGCAATATAGATATATGGTAACTGGCCTTGAGATCCAAGTTTCAAGGTTGGAGTTAGAAAAAACAACAATTACTAATCAAACCACTCTACATTCCATCTAAGGAACATGTAAAATTATGTTGGATCTGGCCATCAAACAAGTGGAGATATATAACATGGATAAAGAGTTGAAGGAGAAAGAGGGAGAAGTTACAGCTCTAGACAATGGAATAAAGGAAAAGGATGATTTCATTGAGTAATTAAAGAAATATAAGGATGAGTTGCAGCAAGAAATAGGCATGTTGTCAAAGAGGTTTATCAGGAAATCCCTCCTAAACGAAGCCAAATGCACCTTGTGAAAAAATATATCAGCAAATATATTCAAAAGTTGGGATCACTTTGAGCTAACCCAGGATGAGATAGAGATAGAAACTACCTCAACAACAGAGATCAAAAGGACCTCAACAAAGATGGATGCCAAATCTAATATATAGCCAGTACTATAATCAAGGTTTTGAACAGCAGGAGTAAGACTCAGCTACAAACATTGGGGGCTACTAACCGAACCCACATTATAATTGAGGAAAATAAGGTAATATCAAAAGATATTTGTTAATCAAGTCCCAAGGAAGAATAAACAGTTTAATATCAAAGATTTCCTTGTTACAAATTATATATATATATATATATATAATCCATATGAAAATATCAATCATTCAAGAAGAATGATCACGAACTGTCCTCAAGGGACTTACATCCATAGCGATTCAAGAAATCTTCTATTACATAAAGTCTTACATATTACAAAAGCACATTCCATTCCATATCGACTTCCATTTTCTGATTACAAATTTATACACACACACACACACATTTGTATTTTCCTACCCATGGTTTGAAAATAAGCTTTGGTTTTCCAAGCAGTCAATCACCTTAGATTCCTTAATAATTTGTAAAATATATTCTCAAGTAGATCACCCTAGTTCCACTCAGGTACTCAAATTTACCATGCACCTGATTACAAGAAAACATCAACTATCATTTGTCTGGTAGTCCTGATCTAGATCTACTGTACATAAATAGAACAGAAAATTGTAACATCCATCGCTATACGCATTCATAACTGATCAAAGCCAAATGTAAACAATCATGGATTTGTAGACTAAGAACATGTATGTCCTAAATCTTAAGAGGTACTGACTTTGCAACAAACTTGGAACTGAAATGTTGGGTTTTATCAGGATCATCGTGACGGGATCCATTATCAAATTTAAGAGAATAGCTTCGAGCATCATATTTGAAACTCATATGTGATGCCGACTGCCTTGGTTTTATCATTCTTCTCAATTCTACCCTAATTTTCCAGAAGACATACCTCCAAATTATTCTTTTATAGCATCCCAACCTCAAGCCATCCCCATCATCCATTACAAAATCTCTGCACAGAGAGGCCTTTCTAGCACTCCACCACCTACTTACCCATTTCCAAGCCTTTGTGTTCCTATCCAATGACATTCTCATTGATGGGGATTCTCCAATGTTAAATTCATCATAGATTTGATGATAAGCATCTATTGCATTTAAATAACATGCCATGATGATGATTATGATATATTAGATCTTTTGGGTGGATCTATAGTTGATTAGAGACTACTCTTTTTAGATCTCACAATGTTCTTAAAACTCCCATATCCTCTGTTGTTTTATTATAATAAAAACTTCATAGAGAGCATTGATTTATCTTGTTGGATTTATATATCAAAAATTTATTGTGCCAAAAATACACAGAATCTCACTCCATTGATGCCATGAGAGATAGAAAGAAGAAGATGGCCATGTCCCCCAACATGGAGGTCAATGGAATCATAGCAAGGATTTCTCTTTCACATAGTTCTTGAAGCTTTTCCAGCGGATTCAAACCATCAAATTTCAATGCTCATTCAACTACTGGTTACAATAATACATATCTAACTTATCTTGGCCCAGTCCCCCAAAGTGGAGGTATTTGGAGTCTTAGCAAGGAATTTTCTTTCACATGATTCTTGAATCCTTGGCAGTCAGTGATCCAATACTCAAATCATCAAAACTCAATGCTCAATCAACTATGCTTGCAATACTACATATCCAACTTAGCTTCAAGTCATTGTTAGGATGGATTTGATAACATAAAATAAGTTAAGTTCATTAATATTCAACAGATATTCAAAACTGAAATCATATTGCTTATTATGTGTAGTGTATGCCCAATATTCTAGTGTAAATAAATCACACCTTCCCTTCTATGTAGTGTATTCCTAATGTTCTAACATAAATATTTCCAAATATCCATACAATGGTAGTACACAATGAATGTTTTCTATAAACAATTCAAGCCTCAAATATAGGCCATTCATTAGGCACGTAGCTTGGGATAACTTTAATAGTCATTTGGGCATGTTAGATTCAATTGCAGAGTTGCTTGCTAGGTTACTCTTGTCAAGGTTATGTTTTACTTGAAATCACATAATTATTTTAAGCATTTCTAATCAAAAGGACAAAGGAAAAAATAATGGTTAGTTATATTCCAAGCTGCTTTGAAAACTATGGAATCCCAAAATTCAAAAATTGAAACAAAACATAAGATAGGTTTCATCCAAACATACTATGTAGGTCTCCTTGTTGGCCATTTCACCCCATTTTTAAAACAAAAGCATTACTAGGCATTCATTTTCAGAACAAACAATGCATCTCTGCATTTCCATCATGAATTTCTCGTTGGCGGAAAATTCCTAAAATTCCTTCAAATTTGGCTTTCTTGCATGAAAGGACACACAATTCCAACAATTGCATCCATGTTTCTTACCAACCATGTATTTCATCTGCAATATATATATTAATGGAGCTTGCACAATCATTTATTTTTCTTGCAACATTTGTTACATTCAACTTGCCTAGTTGTATGGTTGTCTCTTTCAATGCTCATTACTTGAAAATCCTTAAATCCAACCTCAATATAAGTAAGGAATGCTAAAGTTGGGGATCATAGTTTGGAATATTTGTTTATATTTTCTTCATAAACATCATATATATGTCTCTTGTTGGCTAGTTAATCTTCGTTTTGGTCCTTATATCAAGTACCCAAAAAGGGAATCATTGATTAAATCCTCTCCTCTTCTCATGTGTTCATCGATGTTGGTGGTTTAGATTGGATTTGAGACTATAATATGTGTCATTTATGTGTACAATATGGTTTGGGTGGATAGTTCAACCAATTGAACTAACCCTTGGGACTCATCAGATTGGATACTTATGCAATCCACTATAACTTTGAAAACATGTGAAAGCTTCCTTAATGTATGTATGATATATCTACATTGTAAATCTAGTAAAACATGAGTTAGAAGTGAAAAAATATTTCATCTTAAATACAAATTAAGGTTAAAATATGTTTTCTAAATGATCTAGATGTCATGAAGATTCCACATCTCTTATATAGTATTTCTCAAAAAAAAAAGTTTTTAGCTTTGTCCATAACCCGGTAGCCTTATTTCTATTACAAATATGAGAAACAGTTGTTAAAGAAGCTACATGTGCTAGAATAGTAAATTGAATGCAAGTGGTGCCAATTTGGTGATTTGATATAACCTTGGATTCCACAGACAAGTTTAGTTCCTTGTCAATGTTGCTATTATTAACACCAATGTAGTTGATTTTGTGCCCTTGTACTATCTAAATTATTCGAGATTTATTAATTAACATATCACATTAATATTAGAACGTGGAACATCAAAGATAAGTCAATGTCGAAGGTTGAAAACTAATGAATACCATTCATATGGTGAGAGAATGACCAAATTAGTCACAACACATTATCTTCCTCATTTTCCACATGCATAGCTCGTAAGAAATTCATAAACTTTGCAATATCATCCTAAAGTAAAAATGTATTATTTTGTCGGTTTATTAATGCCACTATACCTCTAGAAATTAGAAGGTTGTGGAAAAATATCCATGTCCATGTAATGATTGTCATGGTGGAAAGGTGAAAAAAGAAATGTGATTTATCGACATGTGATAAGATATAGGCATAGTGGTATAAGCCCTTGGAATAAGGATTATTACACAAATGTCATAGAATTGCATGGCCTGAGAGATGAAGATGCACCAAACATAGATGAAAAGGAAACAACCTTAGATGAAGGGTTTGAAGTTGATATAATGTTGAACGAAGGTCTTGTATTGTACGTATACTCCGTTGAATGATTGATGCAATAACTAGTTGTAAGTTTGTAACTTATATCATTGTATGATGTATCAATCTTTTAAGGACACAATACATTTGAACATTGTTGCTTTAACATATTATTACCATGCTTTGACACTTCTTAACTGTGGGTTGTTAAAGACTATGTTTACTTCTGGTTATAATCATAATACATGTCTTCAATCCTTTGAAAGTTCATAGTATACACCATTTGGAAAATCTGAGTTACTAAATAGTATACCTCTTTTGGTTCTAGGTGAAATTGTCTTCCCATCTATGAAAACATCCTTTTTAAATCTTATTCCTCTTATGTTTTTTTACATCTTTGTACAATATCTTCACTTATGTTGTTTTTTGCATCTTTCTATATTCTCTTAACACTTGTTTTGTTAATTGGTGTACTTTTAAATGTTGTTCATCATTATTGGTATCAATTTGTTTTTGCATGATGATACCACAAGCAAAGTGGTGGACTCCAGGAATGGGTACCTAATTAGGGTAGCTATACCGGAAGTATACTTTAATTATCAACCAGGGAGCGTACACACTTAAGAGGTGCTAGGAAATATATGTGCACTATAGGGTGATCTTTGTCGTTCTGAATGTTCAATGTATCCTAAAGAATGCTCTAAGGGAATAGGAAGTATTGTTCTAGAAAAAATAGGAAGTAGGAAATATGAAAGCATGTAAATCCATTAATCCAAAATGTTGAAAAACTGATAAATCTATTCTATTAACCCAATGCTAAAAACTGATAAATTTTAGTCTAGGAATTGAATGTTGAAAATTGGTAAATCTAGTCTAGGAATTGAATGCTGAAAACTAGTAAATCTAGTCCAGGAATTTCAATGCTAGAAAACAATCAAATTATGTCTACCAAATCAAATACTGAAATATTTAACCTCTATGTGATCAAACTTAAATAAGGAAAGTATGCATGAAATCATAGATCTGGATCATTGTCTGGAAATGGTATAAAAATGTTGGAAATCAGATATAAAATATGCCTGCGCGGATGGCACACACAGGACTACAGACAGTGCATTATAGAACTATGGAAACAGTGTTATCGAACTACAAAAGAAAATCATTTGTATTGAAATCAGAATCTGATGTCTAAACAAATACCAAAGTACTTTCACACATCATGATGATTGAAACAATTAATAAAATGCATGCGAAATACCTGTAATGAAACACAAGACTCCTGATCTAAGTATTGAGGGGTCCCTCCCCAACATGTATTTCAGGAGGAAAAAGAAACTTATGAACTCAAAGAATTAATATAACGTTGATCTTCCATTATCAAGTCATAAATCCATGTTTCAGGAAAACGTAAAACAGAGCTATCTTAAATACAAAAATATGTTGAATATTGTTTTTTCCAAATATCTCTAGACCCCCTGCTATTCAAGAGGTCCCTATTTATTCTTACTTCTAACCTAGCTCTACATTGTAAACAACGATCCTGCTTAACATGAGTCCTTCCTATCAATCATGGGAAAATGGATCACTGAGTCACTCATGATCTTCAGTCTTGAGCTTGATTACTTGTTACTTTTTTGGGTCACCTACGCCCTGCTCAGACAGGCCTGAATTGATATGATTAACACATAAAATGATTAAATCATAATGAAAGATAATCACTAAACTACTTCATTAAATAATCAAACAAATGCATTCTCCCCTACAAAAAGAGATGTTTTCCTTATCCTTGCTCGGTCGAAAGTGAAAATCGCAGTCAAGAACCTGGTTGCAATTCGAAAAATGGTGAAGAGAAACAAGAACGAAAATGATTATTCAAAACAAAAAGCCAATATCAAATGTAGGATGAAGGCGAATCAGCGGTTAAGATTAAATCTGCAAGGTGCGGGATAAATGTCGTGGATGTTTGTTTTGCATATATATACATCCTTCCCGCAATCCGCAGTCTGTAATTGCAGGTTGTGGGATCACAACTCTAAACATTAACAACCAGAAGTTTCCGCAATTGCGGACTGCAGGTTGCGGAAACGCAAAACACGAACTCATTATTTAAACACTTTTCGCAATCCGCAATTGCGAGTTGTGGGTTGGGGAAATACAAAGCTCAAAACATTTAAAAGATCTTCCTGCAACCCACAATGCGGGTTGCGGGTTGCGGGTGCAAACAACCAAAATTATTAAAAAACCATTCCACAATTGCGAGTTGTGGGATGGGGAAATACAAAGCTCAAAGCATTTCAAAGATCTTCCCGCAATCCGCATTGCGGGTTGCGGGTTGCGGGTGCAAACAACCAAAATTATTAAAAAACCATTCCACATTCGCATTGCAGGTTGCGGGTTGTGGAACGAAAAAGATTCAAAACCGAAAACCAAGCATCCGTAATCCGCATTGCGGATTGCGGAAGGAGTTAATATTTTGGAAAAAACGAAATCCTTCCACAACTCACAAAAACACACAAAATCAAAGAAATTTTCAAAGGGAAAATTACTAACTAAATCAAATCATAGCAAAGCAATAAAAGGATGATGAAAAACCCCAAAATAATCATGGAATTTAATCATTACCTTTGCATATAAAAAATTTGGGGCTCCCGTGTTTTCAAGAGAACATGGGATCTGTTGTACCTACAACAAGTTTCTGTGCTAGCTTTGTTGATTTTATTTTTTATTTTCTGAATATTGTTTGTTGGTTTTTCATCTGCCTCGCTTGATTTTGTATTTGTATATTTTTTCTTATTGATTTTCTGTGCTGGCTCGCTTGAGTTGAGTTGTTGAATTTCTGAGTATTGCTTTTGTACTCCTTGCACAGGCTCCTTTATAATTTTCTAATTTTTTCTCTTTTGTTTGGTTGATTTATTTGCTGGCTCACTTGATTGGACATTTTGTTGAATTCTGCTCATTGATGCTTGGTCTGGCTCACTTGATTTGATTTTTTCTATGTTTGTCTCTCTATTGCCTTGTTGGATTTGTCCTGCTTGCTTGAATTTTGAGTTTCAGTTGCGTAGCTGCTGGTTTATTATTTTTTCTTTTTATTTTTTCATATTTTTCTGTTTTTTTCTCTCTTTTATTTTATTTTATTTTTCATTTTCTCTTTTTTTCCTTGTTTTTATTTTCTAACAATAATCAATGATTATCTATGTTCTCTATTAGCATTAGATTTTTCTAATAGAGTGTTTGTGTGAACTCCTCTCTAGACTATGGTTTCTTGTATAGCTTGAGTCTATGTCCATTCACCAACAGGGGGAATTCTATTTCATCAATTCTTGTAATTCTAACTGCTCCATTGTCATAGATTGTGTCAATGATGTAGGGTCCAAGCCATCTGGTGGTGATTTTGCCTTGAAAATTTTGAAACCTAGAGTCATATAGTAGTACCCACTCACCTTCTTTGAATTTTTTTTGCTTGATGTTTTTGTCATGCCATTTCTTCCTTTGTTGCTGGATAATTTCAGTTTGGTTAAGGGCTTGTTGGTGGTGCTCATCCAGTTGATTTAGTTGTAGCATGTCTACCTCTTGAATTTTTTAAAGTTCCATGTTCAAATTGGCTACAATTCTCAATGTATTGATTTCGGATTCAATGGGGAGCATTATGTTCTTTCCATATACCAACTCATAGGGGGTAAATCCTATTGTTGTTTTCCATATTGTGTTATAAGCCCAAAATGCTTCACTTAACCTGTCTGCCCAATCTCTTTTGTGTAGTTGTACTGTCTTTGTCAAAATTCTTTCAAGTTATATGTTTGTCACTTTAGCTTGACCATTAGCTTGAGGGTGGTAGGAGGAGGACCTTCGATGTTTGACATTGTTTCTTTTAAGTAGGTCCTCAATGAGGTTGGATGTAAATTGTGTTCCTTGGTCAGAAACTAACTCTCTTGGAACTCCAAATCTGTGGAAGATTTGTTCTGTAAAACAATTTGCTACATTTGTTTCATTTGTTGCTGCAATTGCTACCACTTCTGCCACCTTGTAAGGCAGTCAGTGCATACTAGAATATAGCTCTTCTGATTTGATGGGGGGTTGAATGGACCAACAAAATAAAATCCCCATTTCTCAAATGCTTCCAAAGATATTTGGGGATGTAGAGGCATTTCCTCTCTTTGTGTAGGCTTCCCCATTCGTTGACAATCATCACATTGTGATACATAATCATAGGATTCCTTGTGAAGCATTGGCCAATAATATCCAGTTTGCAATACTTTATAGGCTGTTCTTTTTGTAGCATAATGTCCTCCACATGGCTCATTGTGAGTGGCATGCAGTATATCGTGGACTTCATATTCTCTAATGCATCTTCTTAATATTTGGTCTGGCCCTTTTCTAAAAATCATTCCTTCTATCCATGTGTAAGTTTCACTTTGTCTTATGATTCTGCATTTCTCTTGGTAGCTCAAATGTTGTGTAAATTTACTAGATACTAAGTAGTTTGCTATGTCAGCAAACCATGGGATTTTTGTTGAGATTGGAAAGAGGTGCTCATCAGGGAAGTTATCATTTACCAACTCATTGTCCTATCCATGAGTCAGTCTAGACATAAAATCAGCTACCACATTATGTTTGCCTGGCTTATCCAGGATTGTTATGTCAAATTCTTGTAAGAGGAGTGGCCACCTAATAATTCTAGCACTTGTATTAGGTTTATTCATAAGATACCTGATTGTTGAATGGTCGATGTGGACAAAGACTTGGTATCCAGTGATATAGTGCCTGAATTTGTTTATGGCATGTATGACAGCCAAAAACTCCCTTTCTGTGACTGTATAATTGAGTTTTGCTCCTGCCAAGTTTTTGCTAATGTGATATATGGCATACGGTCTCTTTTCTTCTTCTTGCCTGAGGACTGATCCAATGGCTTTATCTGAAGCATCAGAATGTATGTGGAATGGTAGTGTCCAATTGGGTCCTTGGAGCACTGGGGTTGTGATTGTCTTCTCTTTGAGGTCGTCAAATGCTGACATACAATGCTTGGTCCAGATGAATTCTATATCTTTTGTTAGAAGAGAAAACATAGGTGTAGCAATTTTGCTATAACTTTCTATAAATCTTCTGTAGTAGCTTGTTTTCCCAAGGAAACTTCGCACATCTCTTTGTTTTACAGGTGGTGAAAGTGTCCTAATGACCGTGACTTTTGCTTGATCAACTTCAATGCCTCTTTGTGAGATATGGTGTCCCAACACTATGCCCTCTTGCATCAACATTCTGCATTTATCATTGCTTAGACATAATCTCATTTCAATGCATTTTTTAAGACTAATTCAAGATGTTATAATGCCTAGTGAAAAATTTTCCCATAAGGTGTGAAGTCATCCATGTAGACGTCCATCTGATCATTTATAAAGTCAAATAATATGCTCAAAATGGCCCTTTGAAATTTTGTTGGGGCATTACAGAGACCAAAGGGTAACACTCTGTATGCATAAGTGCCCCATGGGCATGTAAATGTGGTTTTATCCTTATTAGCTGGGTGGATTAGGATCTGGTTGTATCCACTGAATCCATCTAAAAATGAGAAGAATTTATTGCCAACCATTGTGTCAAATACTTGGTCAATTAATGGTAGAGGGAAGTGGTCTCTTTTAGTTGCCTTGTTGAGTTCTCTATAATCCACACAGATTCTCCACTTCCCTCCTTTCTTGGGTACTATAACCAATGGTGAGACCCATTCACTATCTGAGATTGGGTAGATGAACCCTGCATCCAATAACTTCTCTAATTCCAATTTTACTATATCTTTCAATGTTGGGTTCATCCTTCGTTGAGGGTGTCTGATGGGTACAACGCCTTCTTTGATATATATGTAATGCTTGCAAATGTTTAGGTGGATTCCCTTCATGTCGGTGCATGTCCATGCAAAAGCCTTGTTGTTTTCTGAAAATACTTTCATTAATTGTTGCTCTTGTGTTGACTCCAAATTGGAGTTAATATTAACTATTTTTCCAGGCATGATCTCGACTGTTTTGATCTGTGGTGACTATTATTCAAGTGAGAGAACTTCTGCCCACATTTTGTCAGAGTTGTGGGGTGAATTTTTAACTTCCTGTTGCTGATCTGTTTCAAAAAAATCTACAAGAATATCATGATTAGAAGATGCATTTTGAATAAATCTATCTAAATGACTATCTTCATCAATAGCCTTTAGAGATAGGGAAACTTCGATGGTAAGAACAGGCTGTATGTTTCGGTCATTTATATCATTATAGTCATCTATCCAATTCTGATATTCTATGTCTGTAGATTTTCTTGCTGGAGGATCAATTGTGATCTTCTTTCTAGCCTGCCCATTGGTGATTGTCATGTTGCCAAATCTACATCCTATATAGGTGTATGATGTTGCTAGCCATGGCCTCCCTAGGATTATTGGATATCCACTGAGTTTACTCTTCACCTCTATAACAATGAAGTCAGCTGGGTACTCTCAAGATTCTATGTTGATAATGATATCCTCAAGCATTCCTTTAGGTTTTACAGTTGATGTGTCAGCAAGCTGCAGCATGGTACTGGTTGGTCTGATAATTGATTGGAGTCCTAAGGCTATCATTATGTCCTTTGTCATCACATTGATTACAGCCCCTAAATCAATTAGGCTTCTTGAAATATGTCTATTGTTAATGGTTACATTGACTACTGGACTTCCTGGGTCAAGGTATTTCGGGTTGACAATGACACCTAACATTAAGTCTGCTAATTGGCCCACTACGTTTATAGTTGGTGAGTCACATTTTCTTCGGCCAGGTTGTTTTAAGCAATTTTCTTTAATAAATTTATTAGATATTGGTACGTCTCTTATTGCCTATAAAATGGGGATTTTGATGTTCTAATGCTTTAATTCGTTAAGGATAGTGTTCTCCTCCTCCTCTCTGGTGTTTCGTATGAGTTTCTCAGGAAATGGGGGGGTTCTATTTGGTATTTGGGGCCAAATTTCTTCTTCCTAAGAGTGTGTCTCAGTTGGCTGCTGAGGTTTGGGTTGTGTTATCTGTTCGTAATTGATATGTTCTTGATTATTCTGTGGATGGGTGTTTTGCAATGTTTTCCCAGATCTGAGATTGATTTCATTTATTTTAAGTGTATCCACAACATAAGTAGGGAATTGGACCACTTCATTGTTTGCTCTGTTGTTGTTTGGGTTTGGAATTGGTTGGGTAGGGATTTGGGGTGGTTTGGGAGGTGGTTGGTTCTATGGGGGTGGCATGATGAGTGGATGTTGTAATGGATCCCTCCAGTTTGCTGAGTATGGATATGGATTTCCATAATTCATTGGTGGTTGAGAAAAAGGTGGGGGGTAGGGAGAATAAGGTTGTGTGTTATGGTTGTTGATACAGTGTTTGGACTTGCTACCATTGGTTTGGAGCTACTTGAATTGGCCATGTGGTTGATGATGAGGGGTTTCAATTTTGTTGATTACTTTCTTGGTTAAAATATGCTTGGTTGTTGGGATGGAATGGCCTAACAAAATTGTTTTTTCTTTGATTAACAAAACAGAGTTGTTCCATAGTACCTTCAGATGTGGGGTCTTGAATGGAAGCTTTGCATGATGGCAACAGTTGGCATTTATCAATAGAGTGATCATCAGTGTAGAGGCCACATATTTCTATTGTATTTAATGTGCATTGTCCCTTTTCATGTTTCTTTCTGCAGCGTGGGAAAAACACTACCAATGCTTGGTTTATCTCATCATGTTTCTTCTTTATTTGTAGTGCATCTAATTGCATTGCTAGGGACTGAAGGATATCAGTTTTCAAATCATCCAGAAGATTTCCTAAATCAGGATTTGTGAGGTTTGGTCCTGAAGATGATGATCCTCCAGTAAATGGATGTGTATCCCGTGTCCCACTTTTACCTTTTCTAGATCTAGAATACTTCTTGAATATTTGTAGAATTATGTCATAGGTTTTCTGGAATATATCCCCATCTCCTAATAGGTTCAAGACTTCTAGATTTTCTTCTTTGATTCCTCTAAGAATGACAAGTTTTAATGATTCTTGATCTTGGGTATAGTGACTAGCTCTTTTGTAACTGAGTTGAAAGTGTTGTGCATAGTCTTCTAGGGATTCTCTTTCTCCTTATTGCATCCTAAATATTTCATCTCTTGTATCTTTTTCCTTACAATAGTCCCTATATTTTTATAGGAAGGATTGTTTCATTTGGTCCCAAGTGAAGATACTATTCCCTTCTAGGCTCATGAACCATATGAGTGATAGATATTTTAATGTAGAAGGAAAGAGTCTCAGTTTTTGTGCATCAGTAGTATAACCAAAAGACCTACAAACTACCTCAAATTCAAATAAAAATGTGTCAGGGTCTTCTGAGGTTAAGCCATGGAAGTTTGACAGATTATTAGGGTTGATGTTCTTCATTCCATCATTCCCAAGAGGTACAGTAATGGGAAAAGTAAATAGTTCTCTATGTTCATCCTCTTCTTCGGCCATAGTATTGTTTGACCTAAAGGTAGCAAAGTAGTTATCACGGTGTGGATCGCAGCTGGAATCAGCTTCTTCGTCAGAGTTGAGGAATTCAAATTGAGAATGTTCAGAGCTAGTGTTGCTCATAGGGTGGTTAGGCAAGAATCGTCCAAATTCATCCCTCTTTTGTCAAGGCATTCATAGTAAAAAATTTATGATTGTTTTCCTTTGTAAGATGTCTCCTATAGATTAAGCACCTGCCCCGCAATGGCGTAAAAAAGTGTTGGACTCCAAGAATGGGTACCTAATTAGGGTAGTTATAGTAGAAGTATACTTTAATTATCAACCAGAGAGCATACAAACTTAAGAGGTGCTAGGAACTATATGTGCACTATAGGGTCATCTTTGGCATTCTGAATGTTCAATGTATCCTAAAGAATGCTCTAAGGGAATAGGAAGTATTTTTCTAGAAAAACTAGGAAGCAGGAAATATGAAAGCATGTAAATCCATTAATCCAAAATGTTGAAAAATTGATAAATCTATTCTATTAACCCAATGCTGAAAACTGATAAATTTTAGTCTAGGAATTAAATGCTGAAAACTGGTAAATCTAGTCTAGGAATTGAATGCTGAAAATTGGTAAATCTAGTCTAGGAATTTCAATGCTGGAAAACAATCAAATTATGTCTACCAAATCAAATACTGAAATATTTAACCTCTATGCGATCAAACTTAAATAAGGAAAGTATGCGTGAAATCATAGATCTGAATCGTTATCTGGAAATGGTATAAAAATGTTGGAACTCAGATATAAAATATGCCTGTGCGGATGGTACACACAGGACTACAGACAGTGCATTATAGAACTACAGTAACAGTGTTATCGAACTACAGAAGAAAATCGTTTGTGCTGAAATCAGAATCTGATGTCTAAACAAATACCAAAGTACTTTCACACATCATGATGATTCAAACAATTAATAAAATGCATGAGAAATACCTGTAATGAAACACGAGACTCCTGATCTACGTATTGAGGGGCCCCTCCCCAACATGTATTTTAGGAGGAAAAAGAAACTTATGAACTCAAAGAATTAATATAACGCTAATATTCCATTATCAATTCATAAATCCATGTTTTAGGAAAATGTAAAACATAGCTGTCTCAAATACAAAAATATGTTAAATATTGTTTTTTTCCAAATGTCTACAGGCCCCCTGCTATTCAAGAGGTCCCTATTTATTATTACTTCTAACCTATCTCTACATTGTAAACAACGATCCTACTTAACAAGAGTCCTTCCTGTAAATCAGGGTAAAATGGATCGTTGAGTCACTCATGATCTTCAGTCTTGAGCTTGATTACTTGTTACTTTTTCAGGTCACCTACGCCATGCTCACACATGCCTGAATTGATATGATTAGCACATAAAATGCTTAAATCATAAGGAAAGATAATCATTAAACTACTTCATTAAATAATCAAACAAATGCATTCTCCCCTACAAAAGGAGGTGTTTTGCTTATCCTTTCTTGCTTGTGTGTGGCATAACAAAGGTCTATAGAGTACCTATATCCTGTGCTCATCACAAAGCAATATCAAAACTCCAAAGGGACAACTCATAAGTGTTTTTGAAGCACATAATAATAAGATTCATAGTGATGTTGAACACAATGATGAGGATGATAGTGATACTGACTCTAAACTCAATCCTATGGAATTATTAGTGGGGGATCACTCAACGTTGTGCAATCATTATTAGGGCTATGTAATGATTATTCGAATGTTGACAGCTTGGTGAGTGCATTCAATAATTTTATTCCAATAATATATTAATTAGAATATAATTGTTTATGTAACATTTTTCAACCTCAATATAATGTGTACTTTTTTGTTTTTGCAGAAATGTCATTATGAACACCAAGAAGGTGACAAAGTGAAGGTGTTGGATCCATATGATGGTATTGTTGTGGGCATTAGATGGATATACTCACCTAGCTATCTATTATCCATGGAGTAAAATTGAGCATAGGAGATGCAAATCTGAATATATTAAAGGTCTCAAGTGGCATACCCCTTCCTTTACGAAGACAAAATAGATGGATGTAGCCGTCTGAATTAGAAGGAAGCTTCACACTATGGCATTAAAATATTGGAAAAAAATGATGATGATATTTATCATGTACTAGTTGTTAACAACTAATTGGCCTAATACTTTATGCATTTTAATTGAATGTATGTTAAATAAAGGATCTTTTATGATGATGTACTAGTGTATTTGAGTTGGAAACTCCATGAGATTTTTCTAACTAGTTTGGAAACTCAATAACAAGTACTTTGAATTTCTCATATATATATATATATATATGAGTTTTTTCTCATATGAAATATATGTTTTTAATTCAAGTTTACTTGAATATTGTATGTTGAATTGTGTATCTTTTATCATGATCTAGTATTAGTGTATTTGAGTTGGAAACTCCATGACATTTTACTAATTTGACAGCTTTGACTTTTTTGATATATGAGCTTGTTCATGTATGCATATGTTTTTTTAATGTTTTAATTCAAGTTTTAGTACATATATAATTGTTAAATTCGGTAAGTATTGTTAAAAGTTACAGCATCATGAGTCATTCTCCAAGTCAATCTTGTGCGCCAGGATTGAGCCTCGTCTGTCGAGGTAGTGCCTTAGGGAGCTTAAGTTGGACTCAAGAAAACTTGGAGTAAATTCGTGAGTTAGACTCAAGAATGACTAATCCTTATGTGTAAAGGTTAAGCCTCATGTGTTGAGGTAATTGATTTGTATTTCAAAGTGATGGACGGTGTACAATCTTGCTTGTCAAGGCTAAGGTCTTGTGTGTTAAGATAGATCCTAATGTGTTGAGGTGGTGCCTCAATGTGTTGAGGTAATGCTTTGCATGTCGAAGCATGAATGGTGTGTGATGTACTACTAACCATTGGTTGAGCTATTAAGTCTCCTCTAGAGACTGGCCACCTCTAGAGTGAATTACTTTTACCATACGACCACTTGAATGATAGTAGAACAAGATTATCACATCATTGGAAAAATCTCCTAAGTATATTTGATATGATAAATAAAGTAAATATGACACGTGTGGATCATGCAGATAAGACAAGAGATAAGAGATAACTCGAATTTTTCATTTTAGTGATCAAGAAAGACTTCAGTTAATTAAGAGAGAACTCAAATTGTTTACTTCAGTAATGTTAAAAAGAAAGGCTTCAGATAATTAAGAGAGAACTTGAATTGTTTACTTTAGTGATGTTAACAAGAAAGACTTCAGTTAAAATATTTAACTAAGTGATAACAAAGAAGATCTAGTTAACTAAGTGTTTGCATGATGACACGTGAGTTAACTAAGTATTTGCATGATGACACTTGAGCTAAACCAAAAGACAACACTTGAGTGGTCTAGCATCTAGTTGAAGGGCGAGTTCATCCAGAAGTAGAAGATCTAATTAACTAAGTGTTTGCATGATGAAACTTGAGTTAAACTAAAATACAACACTGGAGTTACAACACTTGATTTAGTAATAACATAACTAAGTGATCTAGCATCTAGTTGGAAGGCGATTTCGTATTGAAGTTAGAATCCTATAAATTAAGTGAAGAATTGGTTGTATGATACACTTGTAATGCAGGATTTGGTGAGACCAAGGTGAAGAGTGAATCTCTCTTGAAAGAAGTGTGCATGTGACCAAAATTGTGAATTGGTATTAGTGCAAAATCAGCTGTTGCGTTCTTCTATTATTCTCGCTTCTCTCTTGCTCTATGATTGCACTAGGGGTGCTTGTTATTCCTCTCTAATAATGCACCAGGGGTGCTTGATGTAATCTTCTCATTGTAAATACATTCTCTGCTATCTATCAATATTATAAGGAATATTTTGTTGGGGTTTTCTCCCTCAAGTACTAGAGGGTTTCCCTAGGGTAAATATTGTGTCTCATGTGAATGCTTATGATTTTTATTATTCATTGATTTCAAGTTCTACTATAATTCCACATTAAGATAAAAAAATCAACATGGTATCAAAGCTTAAGGCGTGAATGAGATAAGTTTTGCAGTCATGCTTGAGCCTACGTTGATCTTGAGTGGCAAAAGTTGAGCATAGTACTTGACAAATAATGGATTCAATCTCAGTAAGACCAATCGACTAACTTGAAGGAACTTCAAACTTCGATACTTGGAAGGCTAGGATTCTGAATATCCTGGAAGAGCACCATCTAGATCGATATGTATCCAATGTTGTTGAAGATCCTACTTCTAATTATGGGTGCATTGCTTTCAATAATAATCGAGCCAGAGAAAAGATAATCTTTTATGATTCTATGAAATACAATTTGATGTCATTTGTAATACCCCCATTTTGTCCCTTAGCAAATATTGGCCTTATATGTAAATATTGTGCATATGTATGATTCCTAGCATGGATATCAAGGCCAAGGCCCCACTAGTGAATGCTTAGCCTTGAAGAGGTCAGTATTTTATATTGTGCTAACCATGTGCTAGTGAGCCATGGAAATTGTAAAAGCATGTAAATAACTATAATGCAAATAAAATACCAAGGGATTGGCTATGGATGCAACTAATAAGAGGGTTCTATGTATCCACTAGGGAGAGGTAAGGGGGTTGGGGAATTGAACCCTATGTTTCCATGTGTCACTTTGTGAACTCCCTCTGACTTCCCTGCTGTCATTAATTTTTGTTGTAAGAAAAGTACTCCAGAAATCAATCCATGAACTTGATTGAGTATGGACAACCCAGAATTCGTATGGGTGGGTGTGGGATCTATTTACTTGACCCACAAGTCACTCCACCTCATGGGAATTCGTATACCATCCTCCCCATTCCATTGTGGATCCATCATACTGTAATTTTGTGCATAACATGCATGCCCGGCAGGAGAAAAACCAGAAATCGCAACTTGTAAAGAAGTTGCGTTTTGGGGTGCCAAAACGGCCCAGAAATTCATGGAGGATGTAAAATCCGTTGGGGAATCCATATATTTGAACCCCGGGGTGATTTTGAGACTGTGAATAGCCCCACAATCCATGGAACAACCCTGTTTTAGAAGCCCGAAAGTGGAAATCCGTGAATGAGATTCACGTGGGCATATTTGGGGAAAAATACAAGAGTGGATTGAAGTGGGAGAGAGATCAGAGAATTGGATTCCTTAGGGGAACCAGTGAAGGCTCAAGTAACCATTGGTTTATAAGTCAGGACCAGCCATACCTTCCCAGGTTAGTGCTGAGGGAAGGGGCTCATGAAGGACTGTGTAGCAGAGAAGGGGACCTTACTCAGGTTGAGAGTGGAGGTGATGGGGGTTCCTGGGATGTCTGAAGCCAAGGAGATATGCATGTAGCTCTATGGTTGAGCTCAATGAACAAGTCAAATCCTTCGCTGCCTCCCCACTTTCTTGACAGAGTCAACTATATGTTGGTTTAGCTTGAATGACTAAGCCCATGGCTGTGAGTGAGCCTGTGTAGTCTCCTTAGTGGATACATAGCCCCAACTCAGGGGTGGTCTCTGAGTGCTGAAAGAATATAGGTTGGGAAGATACTTATGGTTGGGTTGGAGCATTGCAGTCCATAGCCGGTTTCCTGGTGAATTCACTTGGAAAAAATGAGTGCTTATTATGCTGTTAATTATGCTTCATTCATGTGTTATGAATGGTTGTTTAATATGTCTAATTGCATGGATTGGACCAGCTATGTTATTGAAATGGATGCTTGTGCATTATGGTGTTAATATGCTTATGAATTATTCTATTATTCCTGTGTTGGAATGTTGTTAATACATTCTCTGTGTTCAGTATTCAGATTTATTTCCGTTGTGTATGTTTATCATGTATTTGCACATACATTTGACTGTTAAGAATTTTATAATATGGCATTGGGGGGGGAATTAGTACCGCTGTTGTGCTCATGTCCCCTCTAGGAGTCGGATCGACAAGAGGGGGACGTGACAGAGTGGTATCAGAGCCCATGTTGCAACACTGGGGCTTCTTGGGCCAAACTATGAGTTTACAGGCAGATACCAGAATGTTTAAAAGAGGTATTGATGAAGTTTGGGAAACATTTCGATTGAAATAATGACAAAATCAGAGTTCTTAGGAGTGGAAGAGTATCACACAGTTGCATAGTGCTCGCTGAGATATTTCCAACAGTACCAAGTTTTCCCAAAATGGACTTCGAATGAGAAAGTTATAGACCTGAGAAGTTATGCAGTTGGACTTCCGACTTTCCAAACCCCCATTGCGGATTGTGGAGTCGGAAGGGCATTTTCGGTGGGGTTGTGAATTGGAGTTCCACATTTATGAGTTCCAAATTGCATATTGCGGAAATCATATTTTCCTGAGTTGGGAAAATTGGCGTTCTGCATTTCCGAGTTCTGCATTGCGGATTGCGGAAGTGATATTTTTTGGATTTGGGAAAATTGGCGTTTTGCATTTCCGAGTTTCGCATTGTAGATTGTGGATTGCAGAAGTGATACTTTCTAGAGTTGGGAACTTTGGCGTTCTGAATTTCCAAGTTCCGCATTGTGAATTGCGGATTATGGAAGTCAAGAAGAGATCTGCTACGTTGAGTCAAATTTATCATTCCGAACCCGACTTGCAGATTATGGGTTGCAGATTGCGAATTGCAGAAGGCGGAAGCATTTTGTGTAAAGTTTAATGGTATGCTCCAATTTCCGATTTCCGATCGGAAAAAGGTCGGAAAGGCTTGGAGAAGTCAGGATCGGGCATGCGGAGTCAGGATGGATTAGAAAAAAACAAGTATAGAGCCCGAAACTCAAATTTTGGATAGTAGGAGTAGTCAGACTCAGAATTGGATGAGTTATGTGTTGTTCAAAGGCCATTAACGAAGTCCATGGAAGAACCAGAGAGAGTCTCGAGCCCATTTTCCCCCAATTTAACATAAAATTGGGAATATTCACTTTTGAAAATCGGTGTCTCAAGGCTTGACTGAAGTTCAGATCAAGCTGAAATCAATATGACACGGCCATGTAGCAAGTATAGTGCTAAGTTTGGAAGCTTGGAGCTAAACTCCAAAAGATGTGAAGTCGAGATGCGCAAGAAAGCCAAAAAGCACTATTCCAAAGTCGTTTTGGGGAGTTTTGAAAAGCTTGTAGAGGGTGAAAGTGGCCTTAGACATTGGAAGCAGAAAATTTACTAAAGTCAACATTTGATCTACTCATGTAGACAAACTTTTTTCATTAGACAGATATTTTCCAGAAATGCTTTGTTTGGAAAATAGCCAATTTTGGCCAAAAATTTGAAATTTTGGAAAAAGTGAAAGGTCAAAGTAGTCAAACCCAGAATTTTATAGAAGATGAATGGTGCATCGGAACAGAGATCTGCAAGTTGCTGAGTGTTCCTTTATATGGAGACTAACGTTTCCCGATAGAAATGTTTTCATGATTCCTCCCATATTTGTTTTTACAGGTGGTTGAAGTTGGCATTTCGGGATAATTGCACTTGTGTAAAAAGTGCAGAATTTGGGCAAGATTTGCATTTTTGGAAGAATGTAAATTCCATGTCCTGGATTGGAATGGAGCATGGGGATAGGTTTTGGAAAGCTTATCCAAAGGAGAATAGAGATTCATGATCATAATTTGAATGAATAATTTTGATGTGTCAGATATTTGAAGCAGAAAAGTGCCTATGACCTTGTTTTGACAAAAATTGTCAATAAAGGAAGATCCATGGGAGCTCTTGAAGAGTAGATGTGGATATTGCATTCCATAGCAGAATGATCAACAAGGTATGCTATAGGCCAGCAGGTGAGGATTATGCAAGTTGTAAAATGTGGCAGAGTGGCCATGTAAAAGAAGGTGATCAAAGGATGAAGCATTTCCATGTGTGGATCTATGGTGTGGTCCAGAACTGTGTCAGGTATTCCATGGGAAGAGAAAGCAAGATTCATAGATGGACATAGCCAAAATTCCTTAAATAAATTGGAGCAGCAGACCACTGTGCACAAAGTGCATGGAACTACAGTAATGATCCATGAAGGATACATGAAGTTGATAGATGGATGTAGCAGAAAATTGGAGAATGATCTCCATAAGGCAAAATTTATAAAAGGAAAATTTCTCACCGTAAACTATTCATGTTTGCAACATAAGAATTGTATGCTTAGAAAGTGGCAAGTATAAATGTCTTACATATGTATATGTATTGAATTTCTACTTGGTGATAAATCATAGTTAATGAATCCTTGTGTGCTTGGTAGGGAAGCCAAGAAAAGGATCAACTATGATGTGGAGGAGGAGCTCCATGTCATGATGGGGAATTGGAAGGGAGAATCCCTCCACTACCCTCTTTCTATTGTATTTATAATTCCAAAGTTTTCGTGCATATAAATTATGGCATAGGGATGTTGGAAATGCAAGAGAGTAGTAGATGAAATGCATATGAATTAGTGGGCATGATTAAAGAGTCATTGCATAGTGCATGTGAATTGCTTATGCATGAGCATGATGTTGCATATGGGTAAAGGTAGTGAAGTTACACATGCAATAGCCCATTAATGGTATTGACTATGGTTGATGACAACTAATGTTGTTGATAATGGTTGTAGGAATAAAACCATAGAAGCATGACTGAAAATGCAAAGAAGTCAGAGCATGTGACCAGCAAACCTTGAGAGGGAAGGTTGGAGTAATGATTCATGATCAAAAGGTTGGAAAAAGGACTGTGTAGCTTTGGTAAGAGGCCAATTGATCAGGTAACATCAAGTGATGTTAATGACAGCCATGCAGGTAATGGTTATTTGTGCTTAATTGCATGAATGTTGAAAGAGGATTTGGTAAGATCCCTTCAACTATGTTTAAACTATGTTGATTTGGTTTGCATGTGGTACTGAGTGCCTGAATGTGAATGTCATCCTACCGAGTATGGTGAGGTGTGGGTAAGTGAAGGCAAGGAGCCTTACACCCTATAGTTGCTTAGAAACCTCAATGCATTCATATGAAAAATAATGTCATGCATGTGTGTTGGTTATGAATTTAATAATCAAAGCATGCAAGGGAAGATGGTCCTATTATGGTTATGCATGCCTACATGTGTGGATGCATATGTTAAGATGCATGGTGTGAAGGCATGGTTGTAATAATTTGATTTTGTTAATGACCGAAATGATAGAATTATCGGTAACTCTGAGATCATTTTATGAGCTGTTGTGGATGTAGGGGAAGGAATTCCATGAAGAGGTATCCTATGGTAATGATGCATATAAAGTGAATGTATTTCATTGCATTGAGTTATTAACAGCTGATAGTGTTTTAGTTGTTGTTGTTATAATTATGAAATCACTTAAGTGACTATTGCAAATGCTGCAATGAAAAGAGTATATGTTGGGTACTCACAAACTGTTGGTTGATTTAAAATTCAGTTCACAGGTGGAATTGTCTTGGACATGACAATGTGGGTTAGCCCAGAATAAAGGCTAGAAGATACCATGTGTAAAATCCAAGCATTATGAGAAGAATTTCATGGTTGTGAAAATTGATTTCTGTATGAAACAGATTTGAAATTTTCCTGATTTAAATTTCTGAGAAGGACCTCATGGTTGTGAAATCTAATTTATGTAGTAGACAGATTTATAAAATTTCAGATTTGAAATTATTGCTAAAAGCACTAATGATTGTTTGGATGATCTCTAAAATTATTTCAAGAGAACATGTTGTAGGTGGATGTCTAGGATATGGAAGCAAGCATAAATCCATAAGGGATGGAGTGCTACCACCTACAAGGGCCAAACAAAATGAGGAGGGCCTCATAATTGAGTATATCAAATTTCTGTGAGAACATAATAGTGAAAATATTCATATTTGAATTTGATTGCTAACTCTATTGACTATTTGGCCATTTGAGAAGCATGTCAGGAGGACACATTGCAGGAAGCTGCGTGCTATGGCCTACAAAAGCCAATTTCCATTGGAAGGATCCCATGCTTTGAAAATGGGTTTCGGGTGAAACTCCATTATAAATTTTGATAATATCTCACGAGAACTACATATTGGTAAACAATGCAGGTGAGATGGTAAAATTATGCCCATGGGGCATGTGTTGTCCATGATACACGAAAAGGGATTGGGGTAACAAACCTGAGGCACTACTAAGTCAGTGAAGGGATCCCAATGGACTGTTAACTCAAATAAGGGAGCCCCATTCCTCATAAAAGGAAGAATAAATACATATGCAAACAGATAAGTATCCTGTAACCCTTACTAGAAAATATACATGTCTAATTACTGAAATTAATATGCAGAACATGTTTTTATTTCAGACTGCTTGAGTTGTTATTATGGCCTACATGGCACACATCGGAGAGGAGTGCACACCATTTTGGTGTTGTGCTGTTTTGGCGACTAATTTTGACTACACCCCAAAGGATGGACGCGTCCTTGGTGTTTCAATATCGCGGAGTGAATTTTTATAAAATATGTTTATAGTTTATATAGGAAATACTGATGATCTTGACTAGACCTTGTTTTTGTCAGGTTTCAATCATGCAAGTGGTGTTGCGGTTGAAGAAGAGAAATGAAGAAGGAATCCCAGTTGTTGAGAATGATCCCTTGTTTGGGAATTGATTCTACGAGAAGACGGATTATGTCGTGAGGCATGTGCTGGCTGCGGTAGGCCTAGAGCGCAAGGGAAAGCCCAGATGCGGCTTGGCCCAAGGGAAACGTTGGTTCCCTTTATTTCCTAGAATGGAAATGGTTATGGCGCAACATCCTTCCATTGTCATGTTGACCCAGACATAAGTGGTGGTTTGGAAATGGAGAGTAACAACCAGGTATGGGACTGGTTGGGCACCATAAATGCTTAGTAAATCCAGTCAATGCTCTGGTTGGGAATTGAATGTTGTGGAGCAGCCTGCGTATTGGCCAAACATTCATCGAATGTTGTGGAGCAGCCTGCGTGTTTGCCAAACATTCGATTTTATATTCACTGTTGATATGATGCTTGTAAAGCGAAAAAAGGATCCTGTGGAGGAACCTGAAGACGTCCAATATAGATAAGTATTTGGTTAACATGCATTTTCTGATTTGGATTAATGTAGACTCTCATGTATATGTGTCAATTTTAAAGAGAGTAAATTTTATAATAGCCGAGTTGATACATTGTTGTTCCTTTGCTGAAACCCAGTTAATGTTGGGAAGAAATAACCTTGAGGGCATCTTAAGGATGCATTTGGACATGTGACTTTCCTAGAAATCTCAGTATGAGAAAAAATGAGAAAAATGGTTCTAGTGGAATTGTGTGGGTCCTGGCAGCCAAAGGTTCTTTAGGCCAACCATGGGAACAGGTTCCCTGGTTTAGAAGCCTTAGATAGACCTTAGACACTAAGTGTCATCACTGAAACAAGAAAATGGCGAGTCAAGCATTCACAATTGAAGTGAAAGAGACCAAGTATCATGGAACCACAGTTGTGGTGGGGCTTTGGATTGGAACAAGTTTAAGAGGGGAAAACTCTTACCCATCTCTTTCCTTTTTGACTGATGCATTCTAAAAACAGAAAATTGTTGAATACATATTATGGCTGAAAACTAATTGTGTTTATTTTGCTTGAAAGAAATTGTGAATGTTGAAATAATTAATTCCCTGTGAAAGGGTGAACATGAATGAGTTAATTCATATGATTGGGCAAGCATGAAATTTGTGGAAATGTTTTGGATAAAGCATGCATTTCCTATGTCAATTGGGAAAGTAATTGACTGATCTTAATGCTTATGTTATGCTTGGCCTAACAAGAATTGCAATGATGAATTTCACAGGTGAAAATTAAACCAATTGGTTGCAGTTGTTACAAGTGTTGCTAGTAAGCAAAGTGTGGGCAGTTGTGTACATTGGCCATGGCAACAGACCAATGGTTATTTGATTTGGCTGAGAAATTGCTTCAAAAAATTGCCAAGACCCAAGAGAATCTTGGGGAAATGCTCAAGTTGCAAAGGATAGCAAGAAAGATAGCAGCCATAGAGTTTCCAAACTGGTGGATCAGGTGGAAAGTAAAGAAAAGGAAGGGATTTTTGTGGAGCAATGCCCATATGTGGATCTAGAAGGTCAAATCTAGCAGGAGAAGCCTGTAGAAGCCAAAGGACTTGGTCCTGAAGATCCAAAGTGAAAGCTGAAGTGCAGGACAAATCTGTAACATTTTGTCAGCTTTGGGTATGTGTAAGTATTCCTAAGTGTTAGAACACCGAGGACGATGTTATTCTAAGGGGGAGGGGAATGTAATACCCATATTTTGGTCCTTAGGGCATATTGTCCTTATATGTAAATATTTTGCATATGTATGATTCCTAGTGTGGAGCTCAAGGCCAAGGCCCCGCTAGTGAATTCTTATCCTTGAAGAGGTCGGTATTTTATATTGTGCTAACCATGTGCTAGTGAGCCATGGTATTTTATATTGTGCTAACTATGTGCTAGTTCAAATAAAATACCAAGGGGTTGGTTATGGATGCAACTAATAAGAGGGGGATATGTATCCACCAGGGAGAGGTAAAGGGGTTGGGGAATTGAACCCTATGTTTCCATGTGTCAATTTGTGAACTCCCTTTGAATTCCCTGATGTCATTAATTTTTGTTGTAAGAAAAGTACTCCAGAAATCAATCCATGAACTTGATTGAGTATGGGAAACCCAAAATTCGTATGGGTGGGTGTGGGCTCTATTTACTTGACCCAAAAGTCACTCCACCTCATGGGAATTCGTTTCCCATCCTACCCATCCATTAGGGATCCATCATACTGTAATTTTGTGTAGAGAATGCATGCCCAACAGAAGAAAAACCATAAATCGAAACTTGTAAAGAAGCTATGTTTTGGGGTGCCAAAACAGCCCAGAAATTCGTGGAGGATGTAAAATCCATTGGGGAATCCATATATGTGAACCCCGGGGAGAGTTTGATAATGTGAGGAGCCCCAAAATCCATGGGAGAACCTTGTTTTAGAAGCCCGAAAGTGGAAATCCGTGAATGAGATTCACGTGGGAAGATTTGGGGGAAATTCCAAGAGTGGATTGAAGTGGGAGAGAGATCATAGAATTGGATTCCATAGTGGAACCAGTGAAGTCTCAAGTAGCCATTGGTTTAGAAGTTAGGACCATCCATACCTGCCCAGGTTAATGCTGAGGGAAGGGGCGCCTGAGGGACTGTGTAGCAGAGAAGGGGACCTTACTCAGGATGAGTGTGTAGGTGATGGGGGTTCCTGAGCTGTCTGAAGCTAAGGGGATATGCCTATAGCTATGTGGTTGAGATCAATGAGTTAGTGAAATGCTTCCCTGCCTCCCCAGTTGCTTGACAAAGTCAACTGTATTTTGGTTTAGCTTAAATGAGTGAGCCTATGTAGTCTTCTCAGTGGATACATAGCCCCAGCTCGAGGGTGGTCTCTGAGTGCTGAAAGAATATAGGTTGGGATGAGACCTATAATTGGGTTTGTACGTTGCAGTCCATAGTCAGTTTCCTGAATTCACTTGGAAAAGATAAGTGCTTATTATGCTGTTAATTATGCTTCATTCACGTGTTATGAATGGCTGTTTAATATGTATGATTGCATGGCTTCATTCACGTGTTATGAATTGAAAAACCATATAACCTACTTGAAAAGTGTGCTCAAAACAGTGTTGATCGGCTTGTTGCTTCATGCGATTCCTTGCCATGTGAAGATTGTCCCGCAAAATGCAAAGAATCTGATCACAGTTTTGAAGGACCATGTCAACTTCCTGAACTGGTGAACTGCTGGGGGTGTAGGGAAGAAGAACTGGCGGTGCCTGACCATAGACTGCTTATAGTGGATTCATTTTAGAGGCAGTTTGGTAAGAGGTATTGTACCACCATTCAGCGAGAGGAAGCCACTTTTCCCACTTGTGTTGTTGTTCAGAGGTGAAGCAATGAAGATAAGTTTCCAAGAATTTATTGAGAATTTAAGTCTGGCCATCTATTTGTGGGTGATACCATGAACTCATCTTCAGTTTGGTGCCAGTGTGGCGAAATAGTTCTGTCCAAAAATGACTGGTGAAATTCGCATCACGATTCGAGACAAAGGAATAAGGGATTCCATGAAGATGAAAGATCTGGTCCAGGAAAATTTGAGAGACTGAAGAGGCTGTATAGGGATGGCTCAGAGCAAAAAAATGATTATATTTGGAGAGGCGATCAACCAAAACCAAAATCAATGTATTCCCGCCAGATTTAGGGAGACCTTCAATGAAATCCATAGAAATATCTATCCAAATCCGTGTAGGTATGGGAAAGGGTTCAACCAATCCCAGAAGGAGTGTCATTTCACCCTTATTGCACTGGAAGGTAGCACATTCAGCCACCATCTATTGAATTTTCCTTTTCATTCCCTGCCAAAAGAAGTTACGTTATGCCCGCTCATACGTTTTGAGGAACCTAGAGTGCCCTACTGATGGAGAAGCTTGGAGTTCATAAAAGACATCCTGCTGAAGATCTGTGATTCGGGGAAGCACCAGATGACCCTTGTATCTTAGGGAAGCACCATCCCAAGAGTAATGTGGTACAACAAAAGGGTGGTTGGCCAAGCATTGGATGATTTGAGATAATGAAGAGTCATTGACATAGCCCTATTGAACAGATTGCAACCAATTTGGAATAGGTGTAAAAATAGCTAAAAGAGAACCTTGGTCATCAAATGTGTGAGAAAGAGCATCTGCCACAATATTGTCCTTACCCTTATTGTAAGTGATATCATAGTCATAACCCATGAGTTTTATAACCCATTTCTATTGTGCTGGGGAGGATACACGTTGTTCCAGGAAATATTTCAGACTCTGGTGATCAGTCTTGATGCAGAAATGATTCCCTAATAGGTAGGGTCAACACTTATGTACTACATGCAAAATAGCCATCATTTCTTTCTCATATGTAGAGGCAGCTAAATTCCTACCTGAAAGGGATTTGCTGGTGAACGCAATGGGGTGTTCATCTTGAAGGAGAACAGACCAAGTCCATTGCCGCAAGCATCACTCTCAATAGTAAAGGGCTTGGAAAAATCAGGCATAGCTAGAATAGGTGTAGTACACATAGCTTGTTTCAGTTTTTCAAATGCACACTCCGTAGCAGGTGTCCATGTAAAAGCATCATTTTTCAATAGAGCAGTTAATGGAGCTGCAATATTCCCATAATCCTTGACAAACTTGCAGTAATAGCTAGTCAACTCCAAAAAATCATGAAGGCTCTTGAGTGTCTGAGGATGCGGCCAATTGTTCATGGCAGTGATTTTGGAAAGATCCATGAGAACCCCTTGTGATGAAATATTGTTCTCGAGATACTCTACTTAGTTCTATACAAAAACACATTTAGACTATTTGGCGTGGAGATGATGGTCAAATAAAACTTGCATTACAAGATCCAGATGCTGGAGATGTTCAACCAGTGTTTTACTTTAGATGAGGATATCATCAAAGAAGACTAGAATGAATTTCCGCAAGTAGGGACGGAATATTTTATTCATCAAGGCCTCAAATGTGGAAGGAGCATTAGTGAGGCCAAAGGGCATGACCCAAACCTCATAGTGGCCATCATGTGTGCAAAAAGTTGTTTTAGGGATATCATCCTCATGAACCCGAATTTGACGATACCCAGAACGAAGATCCAACTTGGAGAAAAATTGAGCACCATGAAGCTCATCAAGAAGCTCATCAACAATATGAATTGGAAACTTATCCTTGATTGTGAGGTGATTAAGTGCTCGGAAGTCAATGTAGAGGCGCCATGACCCATATTTTTTGCAGACAGGAAGAACTGGTGAAGAAAAGGAACTAGTGCTTGGGCGAATAATACCTTGCTTCAGTAAGTCTCGAATGAGCATTTCAATCTCTATTTTTTGGTGAAATGGGTAGCGATAGGGCCTGATGTTAGGAGGAATGCTTCCAAGAAGGATTTGAATATGATGGTCCTATGGCCTTGAAGGTGGCAATCCCACTGGTTCAGCAAAGACACTTGTATATCGATCCAGAATTTGTTGTAGATCCAAAGGAGTAGTGGAAACCGCTGATGGTTGTATCTGAATGGAATGGATCTGAGAGATGACACCATGTGAATTATTCTTAAGGATTTTTTCCATGTGATATGAACTAATGATGCTGATAGACCCTTTTTGTAAGCCTGTCAATGTGTGTTTTTGTCCATTGGGTGAAAAGTGCATCCAAAGTTCAACAAAACCCCATAAGATGGGGCCAAGTGTGCGTATCCATTGAGTTCCCAAAACCACATCACATCTGCCTAAGGTCAAGGAAAACATGTCAGAGCATGGGTTATAATTTCCCATAGAGATACACACATTGCGACATTTCCCTTTGCAAGGTAAGGTGCCCCCATTGGCAACCATGACTTCAAAGTTGGAGCAAGGATGGACAAAACAATCAGCCTGTTTGGTGATCTGAGGGTTAATGAAGTTATGAGTGCTACCAGAATCAATGAGTATTGTAAGAGGAAGATTCTTGAAGTAACCCCTGACCTGCATTGTTTGGGGGGTAGTGATTTCGGCTAAATCATGGAGCCGATATCTCTGGGTGGTCGTCCTGAGATGGAGGGTCAATAGGCAGCTCCTCAATGTCGACCTGATCATCCATTGTATCTGGAGCTTCTTCACCAATTTCAGAGGCAGGCGGAGAATCCACATCCAAGAGATAGAGCTTTTTCTCAACACATCTATGTTCCCGAGTGAATTTCTCATCACAATTATAACAAATCCCTTTTTATCTGTGTGCTCGCATCTCTGTTTCAGACAAATGCTTGATAAGAGCTGGTCGAGGAGCTGGAAGGATGGGAGGTCATTGAGAACCCATATTTTGGAAGGGAACAAAAGTGGATTTGGAGCGTTGTTGGGATGCAATCTTGTCGTCTGCCGACTTAGCCAACCCCAGGGATTCCATCATTGTGTTGCGATAGAACATTTTGATCTCAGAGTGGATTTCATCCTTTAGACCACTGATAAAACAACTCATGTAGAAGTCATCAGGCAATCCTTCAGAGTGGTTGGTTAGTTTCTCAAATTCGGTTTTATACTCTCTCATAGTGTCAATTTGGCTAAGTTTAGTGAGGGCTCCTGTGAAGTCATCAAAAGCACTAGGACCAAATCGTTGCAAAAGGAGCTGGAAAAAATATGGCCATTTTGGCTCTTCATGAGCCTTGATGTACCAACGGTACCATTGAAGAGATTCATGTTCCAAATGAAAGGATGCAAGTGGAAATTTATTGACATCAAAAGTATTATGCATACTAAAATATTGTTCTGCCCAGTAGATCCATCCAGTCAGTTCAGTACCATTGAAGCGAGTAAAATCAAAAATTCAGACCACAAAAATTGTTGGAAGAAGAGAACCCATTGTCTGAAGAAGACTCTGACTATCGTTTTTTGTTCATGGCTGGATTCTCAAGATGGAGGCTGAGAAATTTTTCATCCAAATCTTGAATTTTGGTTTTAAGGGATGCAAGTTCTTCCTCCATGGTTTTTTCTCTTGCACGGGTGACAACCATAACCAGGAGTCTTTTTTTTTTAGTGGGTAGAAAAACAAAAACAGAAACTGTTTCAATAAGGAAAAATCTGGATTTAGGAAAAAATCTGATGGGTAATTTGGGTTTGACTAGATTTTGGACACTTTTGAATGGATAGGGAAGAATAAAAGGAGGATTTCAAAAGTGGGGTGAAAGAATGAGAAAATTTGGCAGAGAGGGACAAAGAAGCAGAAATAGGAAATGAACACTGTGGTAAAATTTGAAGGCGATTGGGTGAAAGTCGAAGAAGTTATGGCAAACCCTAAAAATAGACAAATGTGGGATTTCTGGATTTGGGAAGTGGAATTTGGAATAGGGTCCTCAAGAATGAAATATGCAGAATGGGATTGCAGGGGTGTCAGGGAAGTTTCAAGGGAAACCGAGTGAAAACAAGGGAGATATGGCCAAAAAACATAATTCTATACTAAGGGATCGGCAATGGCGCAGAAGGGATCGGAAATAGATGGATCTGTAATGACACAGAAGTGATCGGAAACAGATGGATCTGCAATGACGCGGAAGTGATCGGCAACAGTTCTGGATAGAGGAAATCTATAATTTATCAGCTGAAAATAGATATGGACCCCAGGTATGCTCGACTTCCTAACGATTCAGTGGATTCACTCAACCACTAATGATGTCTGGTGGCTTACATATTGGGGCAGTACCCCTCACTCCACAGCTCAGGTAAAACTGACAAATGCTTTGCCATAAACGACAGCCCTTGTTTTACCTCACGGGTGGGAACTAGTCAATCAGGTAGGGGTCATTTCCCTTTTCGCTGGCAGGTCCTCTCAATGGGCCAGCTACTTCGGGGTTCCTGTGGTACTCCTCACAATGAGTTTTAGGGATTATTCCCAAGTACTCCCCATAGTTAAGCAGATAGGGATTATTCCCAGATCCGAACTTGCAACAGATGCAACAAAAAAAAAATGGCATAAATTTCACCCAAGGAACCCAAGAAAGTGCTATGATACCAGATGTGAGGAACCTACAACAATTAATTGATAAAATGCACAATATATGAGATCACATAATATTTTTATTGATCGCATGCCACTTCAAGGGGGAAAGCTCAATACAAATAACTTCACCGTCCTTCATTGGCCTCAATACAAACTTATATACTAAGTCTAGGCGCCAATACTGTGGGTCAAAACCATGGGCCAGTACAAACTATGGATCAAAAAATACTACGGGACAACTTACAAAGCATATGCGTCCAAATACAATAATACAACCTATGGATCAACAAATACTACGGGACGACTTACAAAGCATATGTGTCCAACAACAATATACTAACAAAGTAAGAGAAGGGTTGACATGGGTTCCTAACAGAGATCTATGTGGTCCCATGTCTGCACCATCCTTGAGTGGTTATCTGTACTGTGTGCTTTTCATAGCATTAGAGAAAATTTGAGGTATAAAATGAGCCTCCTAAGGAAAATAATAAAATAATAGTTATAATAATAAAATAATATTTATGAACTTTGGAGGAAAATAGAAAAAAAACTACCTTTTTCTTTGTATTTTCAACATGTATCCATGTCGTTTTACTCAAATTTTGAACAAGGGCACTTGTTGGATGCATAATTAAATTCCGCATCCAACGAGTACCCAAACTGCATACTCTTGAGGTACCCCGCGATAAATACATCAAAAAAACATGTTACGTTAAATTTTGCATCCAACGAGTGCTCCTGCTCGAAATTTGAGTAAAATGACATGGAGATATGTTGAAAATACAAATTACAAAAGCAGTTTTTTTAATGTCAAATATGCCATGTCAACCATTATGGTTGACTCTTTTCTTTAAATTTTATTTGTTCTTGAATTCAATGGCTCTTTTTCTTATGAGGTGGATCGTTTTCTTACGAGGCGGCTAGTATTCTTATGAGGCCCATTTTAGACCCCAAATTTGCTCTAATGATGAATTCTCTCACAAGGCATGGATCTATTATCTGAAAGAAAAGAGTGAAACTTTCAACAAGTTTCAAGAGTTTAAAGCACTGGTTGAGAATCAAATTGGAAATCACAATTTTGCTTTAAGATCTGATAATGGTGGAGATTTTGATTCTTAGAGTTTAATGACTTCTGCTAAGACTTAGGGATAAGAAGACAATTGACTATACCTTACAACCCCTTGCAAAATGGGGTAGTCGAAAGAAAGAACATGACAATCTATGAGGATGCAAAGGCTATGATGTGTGATCAGGATCTTCCCACCTCCTTATGGGAAGAATCCTCCAGCACTGTTGTTTATATTCAGAACAGAAGCCTGCATGCTATCCTAGGAGAGAAGACTCTTGAAGAAGTTTTCACTGGTGAAAAACAAGATATTGGACACTTGAAGATTTTTGGTTGTGCTTTCTATATTCATGTGCCAAAAGAGAAGAGGACAAAGATGAAGACATCCGAAAAGAAAGGAAGAGTTGTTGGATATAGTGAATCCTCCAAAGCTTATAGAATCTATGTTCCAGTTCAAAGGCACATTGAAGTTAGCAGAGATGTAACATTTCATGAAGAGGCTGCCCTCAAGCGATGTAAATAACTTCAGTGTGATTCAGCTATGGAGGAGCATGAGACTCCCATGATGGAGGATCCAGTTTTTGGTTCCCCTCTTTCAGATGTTGAGAGGGAGAAGATAGAGGAGTCCTTATATCCACTTGATCTTAAAGAGCAAGTAGAACTGGTAGAAAGATCACTTGATGAATATCCTGCTAAGAGGATATCTGCCCGGTGTCGAGACATTTCGCAAGAGGTAGAAAAACATGGAGCACCATCATGCACATCCAAAGAATGAAGTAGACCTGAAATATATTCAGGATATGTAGCTCAGATGAGTCGCATCAATGATTCAGAACCCACCACCTATGAGGAAGCTACTAAGAAGAAAGTATGAAAAGATGTCATGGTGGAAGAATATAAACCCATCATGAAGAATGATGTGTGGGAATTAGTTCCTAAACCTGAAGGGAATTCAATAGTATCTTCCAAGTGGCTTTATAAAATCAGACATGCATCTGATGGTAGTATTGAAAAATATAAAGCAAGATTTGTGGCTCATGGTTTCTCACGAAAAGAAGGAATAGACTATCATGAGACATTCTCTCTTGTGGAAAGGTAAACTACTATTTGAGCCATGATTTCACTTGCCTCTGTTCTGGGGTGGAAGCTTCACTAGATGGATGCAAAGACTCCCTTTCTCAATGGTGAGGTTGAGGAAGAAGTATAAATACAACAACTTGAGGGGTTTGTAGTTCATGGGAAAGAGTCCCATGTATGAAAACTTAAGAAATCCTTGTATGGGATTAAGTAGGCCCTGAGGGCTTTGTATTCAATGATTGACAGCTATCTTCAGATATTGGGATTCTTCAAAAGTGAATCTAACCCCAACATGTACTTCACGGTTGTGAAGAACCAACCACCGATCTTGGTTCTCTATGTTGATGACTTGTTCCTTACTATAGAGGAACAACAGATAGATCGACGTAAGAGGGAGCTCACTTCTAAGTTCAAAATGAAAGACTTGGGTCTTATGCACTACTTTCTTGGTATGGAAGTTTGGAAAAGGAAAGATGAGATATTTCTTTCACAAGGAAAGTACACAGGTGATTTGTTGCGCAGGTTTGGTATGATGGATTGTAAATCCATGTCTACACCAATGGTTTCTAATTTGAAGAAACTACATGAGTCATATTCCGGATCGGATATAGTGGATCCTACCATGTATAGACATATCATTGGTTCCTTGATGTATTTGATACATAGTAGACCAGACGTATGTTATGTTGTGAGTATCTTGAGTCAGTTCATGTCTGATCCAAGACATAGACATTGGGTTGCTGCCAAGCATGTGCTTAGATACCTTCGAGGTACTATTACTTATGGACTCAGATATTCTTCCAATGGAGGAGTGATGCTACTTGGTTATGCTAACTTTGATTGGGGTGGTAGTATTGTGGACTGAAAGAGTACATCCGAATTTTGCTTTTGCTTGGGATCATCTATGATCTCTTGGTCCAGCAGGAAGAAGGGATTCATAGCCTAGAATACTACAATAGCAGAGTATATTGTAGCTAGTACTGCCTACCGATAAGTTGTGTGGATTAGAAATATACTTGTTGGGTTGTTCAGTGAGAAGCTTGAGACTACTTTCATTTGCTCTAACAATCAGAGATGCATTAAGCTCTCATAAAACCCTGTGTTTCATGACGAATTGAAGCACATTGAGATGAAATACCACTACATCAGAGACATGGTCCAGAGAGGTTCCGTGAGACTTAACTACATTTCTACTGATGAGCAAATATCAGATATGTTGACTAATCCTTTGTCCTTAATGAAGTATAGGTACTTCCGAGACAAGCTTGGTATGGCAGAGAATGCCTCCCTTGCTGAGAGGGAGTGTTAAAAGTTACAGCATCATGATTCATTCTCCAAGTCAATCTTGTGCACCAGGATTGAGTCTCGTGTGTTGAGGTAGTGCCTTAGGAAGCCTGAGTTGGAATCAGGAAACTTGGAGTAGATTCTTGAGTTGGACTCAAGAATGACTAAGCCTTATGTGTAAAGGTTAAGCCTCATATGTTGAGGTAAGTGCTTTGTATGTCAAAGTGATGATGTTCTATAGTCTTGCTTGTCAATTTTAAGGTCTTGAGTGTCAAGATAGATCCTCATGTGTTGAGTTGGTGCCTCATGTGTTTAGGTAATGCTTTTCATGTCGAAGCATGACTGGTGTGTGATGTAATACTGACCATGGTTGAGCTATTAAGTCTCCTCTAGACATTGGACACCTCTGGAGTGAATTACTTTAGCATATGACCACTTCGAACAATAGTAGAACAAAATTATCACATCATTGGAAAAATCTCCTTAGAATATTTGATATGATAAATAAACTAAATATGGCCCATGTGGATCATGCAGATAAGACAAGATATAAAGATAAGAGATAAGAGAGAACTCGAATTGTTCACTTCAGTGATCAAGAAAGACTTCAGTTAATTAAAAGAGAACTCAAATTGTTTACTTTAGTAATGTTAACAAGAAAGACTTCAGTTAATTAAGAGAGAACTTGAATTGTTTACTTTAGTGATGTTAACAAGAAATACTTTAGTTAAAATAGTTAACTAAGTGATAATAAAGAATATCTAGTCAACTAAGTGTTTGCATGAGGACACTTGAGTAAACTAAGTATTTACATGATGACACTTGATCTAAACAAAAAGACAACGCTTGAGTGGTCTAGCATCCAATTGAAGGGTGAGTTCATCCCAAAGTAGAAGGTATAATTAACTAAGTGTTTGCATGATGACACTTGAGTTAAACTAAAATACGACACTTAAATTATGACACTTGAGTTAGTAACCTAACTAAGTGATATAGCATCCAATTGGAAGGTGAGTTCATCTTGAAGTCAGAAGGCTATAAATTAAGCCAAGAATGAGATGTATGATACACTTGTAATGCAGGCTTTGATGAGATCAAGGTGAAAAGAGAATCTCTCTTGAAAGAAGTGTCCATGTGACCAAAATTGTGAATTGGTCTTCGCGCATAATCAACTGTTGGGTTATTTAATTATTCTCTCTTCTCTCTTGCTTTGTGATTGCACCAAGGGTTCTTGGTATTTCTATTTGATAATGAACCAGGGGTGCTTGATGTAATTTTCTCATTGTAAATACATTCTCTACTATCTATAAATATTCTAAGGAATATTTTACTGGGGTTTTCTCCCTCAAGTACTAAAGGGTTTCCCAGGGTAAATACTATGTCTCATTTGAATGCTTATGCTTTTGATTATTCATTGATTTCAAGTTCTACTATAATTCCACATTAAGATAAAAAAAAATTAACAAGTATAAGTATGCTTCATTGATATTGGATTAACATCAATAATATTGTACAATAACTGTGTTACACAATTTCATGTTATTTAATAATTTTTTCATATCATATAAATGAATATGTAACTACTAAACTAGTAATAAATATAATTATTATGCAGCTAATAAACAATATATTAATATGCTACCAATTGATGGTAATTAATGATTAAAAATGATTAAATATACTACCAATTAATAAAAATTAGTGAATAAAAATGATTAAATATACTACCAATTGACCGCAATTAATGATTAAAATGACTAAATATACTAACAATTGACAAACATTAGTGAATAACATGAATAAATATACTACTAGTTGACAACAATTAATAATTGGAGTGACTATATATACTACCAGTTGACGAAAATCAATGACTATAATGGCTAAATAAATTACCAGTTAATGGCAATCAATGATTAATTAAAATACTAATTCTAGTACAAGTTAATGAATTAGAACAAATAAATAAATAATATTTGTGTTGTCATAAATTTAGTTGCATTAAAAGTGACTGGCAATAAAAAACTATTAGTCACCTAACCAAAAATAGTCATTTATATACAAATTTTAGTTGCTTTTTAGTCATATATTTTTCAAATTGTACTGGTGAGAATCCTATCACTGTCCTCCTCCTCAACTAGTATAGGAAAGAAGGACACCACTTTGAGCACCTATGTCAAGTTTCTCCTAACATGTTCCTTGGATATATCTTCAAAGAATTGCACCCCTAAATATGCAAGCTCTCTAAACCCTCTTACCTTTATATCTTCTTTGTTGGTCACTTCCCATATAGTGTTAAAATTATTCCTATTCCTTTCATAACTATGAAAAAACTTGGTGTTCTAATCCCCCAATACTAACCAAGTAGCTCTACTCTTTATTCTCCGATCCCTTTATTTTTCCAAAAAAAGATTTAATTTCTTATTCTCCAAATTGTTAACTCTTGTGGGTATTCCCATGAATATGGGTAACATTTTTGGAAAAAGGTGGGAACAAATTATAGAAAACAAAGGCTCAAATGAGCCTTGTTTAATCTCTCGATCGAGCTTTGGTTAAGCCCTCGATCGATCTTTTGAAAGATCAACGGAGGGATCAACCAAATGCTCAAACGAGCTTTTTTTAAAACCTTGATCAAGGGTTTAGACTCAAACCTCGATCGATTTTTTGAGCTTGATCAAGGGTTATCTAAACCCTTGATCTAGGTTTTAGATAACCCTCAATGGAGCTTAATTGAGCATATCAAGTTTGGTACGATTCACTAACGAAAATGAAGAAAGTAGCCGATCTTTAACCGTGGCTAAACCCTTGATCAAGGTATTTAAAAAATCACTCAAACCCTCAAAATTATAGAAAACAAAGGCTCAAATGAGCCTTGTTTAATCTCTCGATCGAGCTTTGGTTAAGCCCTCAATCGATCTTTTGAAAGATCAATGGAGGGATCAACCAAATGCTCAATCGAGCTTTTTTTAAAACCTCGATCAAGGGTTTAGACTCAAACCTCGATCGATTTTTTGAGCTTGATCAAGGGTTATCTAAACCCTTGATCTAGGTTTTAGATAACCCTCAATGGAGCTTAATTGAGCATATCAAGTTTGGTACTATTCACTAACGAAAATGAAGAAAGTAGCCGATCTTTAACCGTGGCTAAACCCTCGATCAAGGTATTTAAAAAATCACTCAAACCCTCAATCAAGGGTTTTTAAGACCCTGATCGAGCTAATAGATTAATTGAGGGCTTTAAAAATAGGCCTTCATCCCCCCTTTTCTACAGATTTAATTTTATTGGGATTTAATTTTATTGGCCTCTTTGAAAGGAATAAATCCTATCATTAAGTGCACCTTAGGTGGAAAACTTGATGTTGGTGTGTTCATCAATGAATCATCTATCCATTGGAATATAATTTACGCATTTGTGAGTTTGTATGATATTTTTTAATTTTCTTTTAAAACTTACACTTAAAAATATGTCCACAGCTTCGAAGCAACTCAAAGAAAAATCAACAACATAAATGTACACAACCAAAAAAAATTAAAAAATATATATGCCCCACATCGACATGTCCTCTTCAAAAGGGTATTTATGGTTTTTCAATTTTTGTACACAGTTAAAAACAAATTGTGTGCACACAAATGTGTACCAAATGTGATTCAAATTTTCAATGGTCAATTTCAAAAATTAATAAAAAATATAATTTTTCAAAATAAATTACAAAAAATATGTACACCCCAATGAATTCTATGTAGATTATGTTCATATATTTTTCTTCGAAAATTATACATTATCGTTAAATTATTTTATGTACACACAAGTCACTTGATAAATTTTCTTGAAATTTGCAAGGATAAACATTTCATTAAATGCAAGATTTACACATTAAATGAATTAGTATTTTTTTTTAAATCATTGGAAAGAAAACATAATTCCCTACAATTTTTTTTTTTATTGCATATCAAAATTCACAAGGCATAGATGAGTTTCGAGAGCTTCGATTTAATAAATGAGTAAAATATCGAATTTTAACAATCACATTTGGCCAACAAGTGGTAACCATCTTCATAGATTCACCCTTGTAGAATTTTTCTCATCTAGAAGATGTCCTTCCCTATTCCTAAATTGTTCCCTAGCCCAAGAGGCCACATTCTCCTTCAATATATTTAAGAAGAGCACAAATTATTTTCAAGCTATGGATTAGATGATAACATCAAATTGTTTCCAATTATCATTGACCAAATATTTGAATTCCTCCTCTACAAACCACCCAGGATTGTATTTATAAGGACCCTCGAGCTTGTTATCAATGTTATCCAGCTCCAAAACAATAGAAAAGTGGTATGAGAATATAAGAATTTCCACCCATGGCCCACTCATTTCTACCCTATTTAGTAAATTTCCATGGACTAAAAACATATCCAACCACTTCAATACCCCTTCATCACCCACTTGATAATTGCTCCAAGTAAGTTTGAGCTTCAAGGGTTCATTATCCACCAACTTGACCAATTAAAATTTATTATTATAATAATCTACCAACTAGTCGTGTATTGCTTTTGAGCCCCAAATATCCCTTTTATTCATAGTAAGATTAAAGTTCCTCCTAATAAGAGGGAGTCACACTTGAACCACTGCATTGCAAAAATATGATCCTAGAAAACTTGTTTACCCTCGTAAGGTCCAAAAATGTTTAGTGGAGTTAATGAAAACACCCCAAGCTCTTGTTGATGACCTCGATGCACAAACCATAGTAGATAGTAATATATTTTTAGAGGGAAATATATCGATTCCAATTAGTTATCAGTCCTCCTGAAGAACCATCAAAGTCTAGAGCCAGGAAATCCCAACTAGAAAAAGACATCTTCAAATATTTAATCAAAGGGTCCTCCTTTCCCACCATCTATTGAAACATAACTACCTATGGATTACTATATAGAACCCACCAAATATTCAAGGGAATTTGTTTTAACTTTCCCCTTTAAGCCTTTGATATGGATGGAGATGCACTTCATGGGGTAACTAAGGAGGGGTTTATAACTACTCTAAGGTCCCCAAAGATAAGTTTTTGTTTTCCTTGGTTAGTCTCCTTCATTTCCTTTTCTTATTCATGCTTTAGGGCAGACTCACAACCAACCTTATCAACCTTAGTATCCTTCTGACATTTGAGACCTAACCCCCCCAAAATGAGAGAGTCTTGTGAGACAACACATTTGACAAGCATGCACTGGTAATGGCCCTGACCTCTCACAAGATGGGGAGAAAAGTCCTCTAGCTTCTTAGCACTATGACCCTCTACTTTGATTATCACAGGAGATCCACCATCCTTATACTCCCCTTCAAAACTAGAGCAACAAGAAATGTGCCCATCCCCACTCCAAATTATACTCTTATCAACCTAAATGCATGCAAGGAAGAAGCAGGAGATAACTTACCCAAAATAGAAAAGTAGAGATGCCCAAAAATTGAGTAAAATCATCATCCCACCAAGGAAGTACTGAAGTTGTCATGATCTCTAAAACAATGAGAGACTAAGAGAAACTTCTAACGACCAACCTCGACTCTTCGATCAACAAAATCACAACATCACCAATTACCAGACACTGCTTCTCCTCATAATCCTCCTCCAACTGGATGACCTCTCGAGTGACTACCACCTTTTCTTTCATCAGTGGTGCCATCTTCAACTCCACTTCTTGATTAGTCACAATGTTATTGCTAATCATCCCTACTTCTAAATCAACATGGAGAGATTTATTGTGCCAAATATCTTGAAAGAATGACTTAGAGCGGTCTTTTACAACATGCCCATATATATGGCATCTTGAACTACAGATAGGATAGGCACATGATCTATAATTTGTGTCTATGACTTCCTTCCACTACCAACTCCAATGACTTGAATAGGGCAGTGCTTATCTCAAGTTCAACTAACATTCTGGCAACAGACCTAACACAACTTCTCTTAAAACTATCATCCACCATCAAAGTAGAGCCTAAGCTATCCTCGATCACTAGCAAGGAATTTTTATATCATAACTCCTTAGAAAGGCCAATCAACTTTAGCCATACTAGTGTCTTCTCCGTAAAATCCTCCTTGGCATTAAATAATGGATGTTATGGTTTGAGAGCTAGGTAAGTAGTGTCCAAAAACCAACCACCTTTAAGAACTTTTGCCACGTTTTCCATCTCTGATCTAAATATGAAACCCAACCAACCCTTCCTGAGGATATAGGAGAGGCCATATCCACTCTTTGGAGCCTACTCCACTTGCAACCACTCATTAAGACATGACATGGGAACCCTTCAATCCATGAGCTTCCCCACAAGGATTTTACCTATCATAATGAACTATTTGTTCGACTCTCAAATATTCCCCTACCACGAGGGATACACCTCCTCCATGACTCTTCACAACACGCCTAAACATCTTTCCATGTAGTTCCTCCCCATCCACCTCTTTCCTCACTTCCAAATCGTAGACCTATCCTTCGACTAACAAAACCTAATCCAACATTCTCACTAGACCCATCCTTCTCCTAAGTTCGTTTTGGAATAGGAGATCTAGATCTAGAAGAAGATTGGGATTCCACAAGAGATAGCTCTTGTATGCTGACTAAGGCACTATCAATAATAACTCTTCCCACCTATACACAACTAGACCCTACCAATATGTGCTATGGAAAATTAGTTGAGCTACAACTTGGGGGGTCCACTTTATGAACCTATCATATTAAAGAATACCCCTAATTTCACTAGATATTAGATATTTCCTCCAAAAAATTATTTGTTGAACCCCCCTCCCAATACACCTTTAAGATTAAAAAAAAACGTTGTTTTCACTAGATATCCTAGGTATCCATTTTTTCCATGGCATTTTAAATACCCTTTTTTTTACTCATTATTGTGACATGGTGGCAACTCTTATAACCCCTCGAAACCTTGCAAGGTGAAATATGAAATCTTAGTGAGAGAAAATATTTCAAGATGGGGGACAACCCCCTAAGCACAAGTCAACTTCATTCACAATCATTCCAATCAACTTCACATGGAATTCAAGCACAAATCATACCTATTCAAACACCAATCTAACTCCAAACACAATTGGATTCACGTCATCTTGACATAGATCATACTTATTCAAACACTAATATGGCTTCACACATAGTCAAACTTACACAAACTTTAGACATGAAGTACCTATTCAAACCCCCTAAAACCCCTAGATACCTAATTATAAACCCATGATATCTACATGTTTTTAGTAGATTAAAAATACCCCTTGACCCTTATATACTAGGCAATATATTGCTTCCATATTTTGCAGTACTAAATCCCCCAATATGAACTAATGTGCTATAATATTGACTACTTAGTGAACCCTCCATGAGCTACAACCTACATACCTTAAAGTGCTTTTGGGATCTGATCCCCATGCAAAGATCTATCCCTTTTAACAAACCACCATTACACACCGACACTATAGCTTTTGGATCTATAATCAAGACCTCTCCCTTTCCCCCAAGGAAACAAGGAGATGACTTACCAAGTCACATGTACTAGGATAAGTGTTAGAAATCTAAGCTTTAAAAGGATATCTTCAAAATAATCGAGTTGGATATTTGGATGCATAGTACCATTTCAAAATACATTATTAGGATAAGTGTTAGAAATCTAAGCTTTAAAAAGGGTATCTTCAAAATAATCGAGTTGGATATTTGGATGCATAGTACCATTTCAAAATACATCATTAGAATAGAGTTTCAAATTCTTTAATAAATTCCACTAATAATTAAATAATTAAAAGGGAAATTTGTTATCATTTTACTTACTTATAGTGTTGATGTATGTAACTTCGGAATGTATTTCATCCATGTATTTAATTTATATATTATTGTACTCCTATAGAGATGTGTCATTCCTCTATACGGAAGTGTCGTCATGTGTATTGACAAGTGTCGCAAGTGTGTGAACTTGCCGATGGGTTATTAGACCACCATGTGTGGGGTCAGCCCTTATTTTATGTAATATATGGATTATGTACCTAGCTAGACAAGTCGGCCCCATAAGGTCACTGGGAAAACAGACAAGTATAAATAGAGATCGGGAGATCTCTATTTTGATCATTTGGAAACTCATTCTTCCTTCACTTAGAAAGTGGCACACTAGTGAGGAGGAGGATCATCTGCTACTAGGAGACTATCTCTATGTATTTTGGTTGTACTTTGGTTGAGCCATTGCTCTCTCTATCTCTGAGGAAATTGTGAGGTTTTTCACCTTAGGGTTTTCCCCACGGAAACTCTGTGTCTCTTGTCTCTCATGATTTTTCTTCTTGTGATGATTGACATGCTTGATATGATTTATATGCATTGATATACTGTACATGTTATTCTCTCAGTAAATATCCTAGAGTATTGTGAATTAATGCTCAAAATTTAACATGGTATCAGAGCTAACCTGAGAAGAAGACATTGTGCAGTGACGAAAACCAAGGGTTTCTTGTTTATTGGGTTTCTCTCCACAGATTTTGGAAAAGCAGTATAGTAGATTGACTCTACTCATCAAGGAGAATCTATCTGTCCAATCAGAATTCAATTCTGAGCATTTTCGGATTTGGCCCTAAACATTAGGGTATCCACAAAAATAGGAATTTCTGGAATATGAAGACATAACTGGAAGCTCCCTGCAAAAATCGAAGTTTAGAGCTTTGGATCAAAATTTTTGGCTGGGTAGATCTCTGGGAAACTCAAACCCTAATTCAGGGTCCTCCTTAGTGTTCCCGGGAAGACAAAAAGGCATTTCTGAAGGGTGTAGCTTTGCAAATCTCAAATTCTGAATACACTTGGCTGATCACCTCATCAAGGCGCATCTTTCTATCATTTCAGAAAGTTGAAATTCACATTTTGAATTTTTAGGGTTTCTCTGACAAACCCTAATCCGGGACCAAATCCAGTTTTCAGAAAGTCAAGTGGTAAGACCTAAATCTTTTCTATTTCCATTTGAAGTACTCTTTAAGATGTCTCACCACACCAATCTTGAGGATAAGCTTGAAGGGGTTGATAACTTCCGAGCCTGGAAGTATAGGATTGGGTTAATCCTGGAAGAGAATGAGTTGGACTCCTACATAAAAGAAGACATTCCTATCCCAGAGGATGAAGAGGCTAAGATATTGCATAAGAAGAACTTGGTCATGGCAAAGAGAATCATTGTTGATTCTATCAAGGACCATCTCATCCCACATGTGTCATCTCTAAAGACACCCAAAGAAATGTTTGATTCTCTGACCAAGCTATTTGAAGGGAAGAACATAAATCGGAAGATGACCCTACGGAACCAATTGAAAGGAGTAAAGTTTCAGAATGGAGAAACCATTCAATCTTATTTTTCTAGGGTCTCTCAAATTAAGGAACAACTGGAAGCAGTGGATGAAATGGTGGAGAATGGTGAAGTTGTCATGACCACTCTAAATGGCCTACCCAGGTCATGGGATTCCTTTATTCAAGGAATTTTTGCAAGAAAGAAGTTGATCTCCTTCAACAGACTGCGGGAAGAATGTTCACAAGAAGAAGCAAGGCTTGTGACCCGAGAAGAAAAGATGGGAAGTGAAGATCAAGCTCTCACAGTACACACCAAGAAAGGAAGTTCAAAGAGATAGCACTCTCATGCCAAGAAATATTCACACTATTATCAACATAAAGACAAGAAAGATCTCAGATGCTTCACATGTAATGAGAAGGGTCATTTTGCTTCAGAATGTCCCAAGAACAAAAGGAACAACAACATCAAGAAGAAGAAGGGCAGCAGGAAAAGATATCATGCTCATGCTACTAAAGATGATGAACCACCCAAGAAGAAGGCTAGAGTAGAAAGTGACAATGATGACTCATCAAGCGAAGAAGAGTATGTTCTGATCTCTGATCTCACAGGTACTATCTCTCATGGTTGTAATGATTGGCTTATTGACAGTGGGGCTTCTAAACACATGACTGGGTTTAAAGAATCCTTTGTAAATCTATCTGAACATGAATCACCCCATAAAGTTAAACTTGGGGATGACTATCAATACCCCATCAAAGGAAGTGGTGAAGCCTCCTACAACCTAGATTCTGGAAAATCCTTGAAGATGAAAGAAGTTCTTTATGTACCTGGGCTCAAGAAGAATCTTCTCTCCACCTCTGCATTGGATGCAAAAGGCATGAGGGTTGCATTTGCAGATGGCCAAGTCCTAATGTGGCCAAAGGGTAAAACTATTGATGATGTAGTAGTGATTGGAGAGCAAGAGGGAGGTTTGTATAAATTGAAGGGACAACCTGAACATGCCATAGTGCATGAATCCATGGAGCCAAGTGAACTTTGGAATAGAAGGCTTGCTCATATGCACTATAGGGCACTTCCAATTGCAAGCAAGGCTGTAGAGGGTCTTCCTGAAATCAAGACCAAACATGAAGGTGTTTGCAAAAGATGTGCAAAAGGTAAGAACATTAAGAAGGATTTCCCAAGCAGTGAAAGCAAGGCAAAAGGTATCTTGGAAATTATTCACTCCGATGTATGTGGTCCGATGTCATCCAGTTCTCTGAGTGGGTATGTTTACTATGTCTCTTTCATTGATGACTTCTCCAGGAAGACTTAGGTTTACTTCTTGAAGAACAAAGATGAAGTATTTGATAAGTTCAAGGAATTCAAAACCTTGATGGAGAACCAAACTGATAAGAAGATCAAAACATTCAGATCCGACAATGGTGGAGAATTCACCTTAGGTGACTTCAAGAAACTATGCATTGATTCAGGGATTAAGAGGGAGTTGAAGGCTCCTTACAATCCACAACAAAATGGAGTTGCAGAAAGAAAGAACAGAACAATCATGGAAGCAGCAAGGGCAATGCTGCATGACCAAGATCTACCTATGCATCTATGCGTAGAAGCAGCTAGGACAGCTATATATGTGCATAACGGAACACCCCATGAGATATTGGACAACAAGACACTAGAAGAGGTCTTTTCTGGTAAGAAACCTGAAGTTAGCCATCTCAGAATATTTGGGTGTCCAGTATACACACATGTCCCAAAGGAAAAGAGGACCAAGCTCGATCCTTCAGGAAAGAAGGGTATCTTTGTGGGTTGCAGTGAAAGCTCGAAGGCTTACAGAATATACTTTCCAGGGTCCAAGAAGATTGATGTCAGCAGGGATGTGACATTTGATGAAAACTCAGCATTCGTGAAATCAAGAAAGACACCTGTTGAAGATTATGAAGAACCTAAGGAAACTAGATTTCAAGACACTACCATGTCTGAAGCAATTCCAGATGTTGATCATGAAATTGAAGATCCACAACAACCTATCCACCACGTGAGGACAACTCTCACAAGAGGAAACCTGCATGGGCTAGAGAGCTCATTCAAGATGCAGAGAGATTTGGCATTCCATAAGAAGAACACAGAGCAAAGAAGAGAACCAGATCACATACCAGCTATGTTGCTTTACTCTGTGATATCATGAACAAAGAACCTTCCAGTTATGAAGAAGCAGTAGAAAAGAAAGAATGAAAGGATGCCATGGTCCAGGAATACCAATCAATAATGAAAAATGATGTTTGGGATGTTTTCCCAAAACCTGAAGGGAAGTCTATTGTTACTTCCAAATGGATCTACAAAATCAAGCATGCTGCAGATGGCAGCATAGAAAAGTACAAGGCAAGATTTGTAGCCCGTGGCTTCTCTCAGAAAGAGGGAATAGATTATGAAGAAACTTTTGTTCCTATAGCCAGGTACACTTCCATCAGAATAGTACTTGCCCTGGCTGCAGCAATGAAATGGAAGATACACCAAATGGATGTCAAGACTGCCTTCTTGAATGGTGTAGTTGAAGAGGAAGTATATGTGGAGCAGCCACTTAGTTTTGAAACACATGATAGGGAATCATATGTGTGCAGATTGAAGAAAGCCTTGTATGGCTTGAAGCAAGCTCCCAGAACTTGGTATGGTAGGATGGACAGTTTCCTATCTAGCTTGGGCTTTACCAAGAGTAAAGCGGATTCCAACCTTTACTACAAAGTTGAGGAAGGGAATCTTGTGATTCTACTCTTGTATGTGGATGACCTATTTGTAACAGGAGATGATAGATTGATTGTCGATACAAAGAGGAAGCTTGCTGCCGAGTTCGATATGAAGGACTTGGGGATGATGCATTATTTCCTAGGTATGGAGGTGTGGCAGAGTGCAGATGGGATCTTCCTTGGACAAGAGAAGTATGCAGTAGATATTCTGAAGATGTTTGGGATGATGGATTGCAAGGCCATCGCCACACCTATGGCATCGAACTTGAAGCTTTTGTGTGATGCTTCATCTGAGCCTGTTGATGTCTCTATGTATCATCAGATGATTGGGTCCTTGATGTACCTGACGAACACGAGACCATATATTTGCTTTGCGGTGAACACATTGAGCCAGTTCCTGATGGATCCGAGGAGTGTTCACCTGGTTGCTGTAAAGCATATTCTGAGGTACCTGAAGGGTACAGTTGATTATGGGATCAAGTATGAAGTGAATCAAAAGTTTAACCTGCAGGGTTATGTTGATTCAGATTGGACAGGCAGTGCTGCAGATAGGAAGAGCACATCTGGGTGCTGCTTCGGTATGGGATCAGGTGTGATATCTTGGTTTAGCAGGAAGCAGTCTTGCATAGCACTGAGTACAGCCGAGGCAGAGTATGTTGCAGCCTGTTCGGCTAGTTGTGAGGCAGTATGGCTTCGAAAGCTACGGTTTGAGTTATTTGAGCTCTCGTTGGATGCTACTGGTATCTTCTGTGATAACCAGAGTTCTGTGAAGCTGTCTAAGAACCCATTGTTTCATGACAGGTTGAAACACATAGATATCAAATATCACTATATCAGGGATATGGTGCAGAGAGGAGCAGTGAAGCTCTTGTATGTTGCGACGGACAAGCAGATTGCAAATGTGCTGATGAAACCACTAGCCAGAGTGAAGTTCGAGTACTCCAGAGAGAGGCTTGGTGTTCTTCAGATTGATGACACTTCGAGGTAGAAGTGATGGACACATTTGCAGAAGCCATTCTAAGCATGTTGGAAGGAGGATCGTTCACATGGCTATGGATGTAAGCGCTAGATGAGGAGCATCAGGACGATGCTCCAGTTACTGCTCTATATATGCATCAGGATGATGCTGGATATGATCAATTGGATCATTTATATGTATATGTATGTACGCATCATGTTGGATGCTAGATATGATCAGTTGGATCATTTATATGTATTTGTATATGCATCATGTTGGATACTTGGACCATGTATCTGTATATGTATCAGGTAGATACTATGTATGATCAGGTAGATCATGTGTGTTGATATATATATCAGGTGGATACATTGTGTGGATCATGTATCTATGTATGTATCAGGAGGATACATTATATGATCAAGTGGATCATGTATGATGATATGTATCAGGTAGATACTTGGTGTGCATCAGGTAGATGCATTGTATGATCAGGATGATCATGGATGACGAGCTTCAGGATGTTGCTCCAGATATGCATCAGGACAATGCAATGATGAGTATCAGGACGATACTCTAGATGACATGCATCAAGATGATGCTATGATGATGATTAGGATGATCATATGTATCAGGTGGATACATTACATAATCAATTGGATTATGTGTGATGAGTTCCGAAGACACAGATGCACAGAGCCTTTCCGACATGGTGGTAGATGTGTTCTCCCATGTGCGTTGATGTAAGTGCAGAGCCTTTCCGACATGGTGGTAGATGTGTTCTCCCATGTGCATTGATGTAAGTGTAGAGCCTTTCCGACATGGTGGTAGATGTGTTCTCCCATGTGCGTTGATGTAAGTGCAGAGCCTTTCCGACATGGTGGTAGATGTGTTCTCCCATGTGCGTTGATGTAAGTGCAGAGCCTTTCCGACATGGTGGCAGATGTGTTCTCCCATGGTCGTTGATGTAAGTACTGTGAGCCTTTCACGGATGGTGGTAGGCTGGTCCTCCCATGCCGGTGAGTGTAAGTGCTATGTGTGTGCATCTGGGTTATGCTTCGTGATACTCTGTGGCCATGGACAGGTTGTGCAGTAGCATGTAAAAGGTCCTGGGAGATCCGATAGGTTGAGCTGTGTGCTCGTAATCAGTCCTGGGATGCTCTTTCGAGGTTTTGTTGACTCGCGTAATAATTCCTGAGGATTCCATAGTATGGCCAGTGATGATAAAGACCTGCAGGTGGTGGGCCTACATCCAGTATGAAAAAGGACTGGCTCTGTAGAAATTCCTATGACAAGTAGATTCAGAGATTGTTTGAGATAGCAGCAGCAGTGACGATGACGATAATTCGAGGACTATGCATCGATGACGATGATCCAGAGAAGAAGACTTGTGCTAGCAAATCTATGCCGAGAAATAGCTTCCTAGTTAAGAGGGAGTGTTGATGTATATGTAACTTCGAAATGTATTTCATCCATGTATTTAATTTATATATTATTGTACTTCTATAGAGATGTGTCATTCCTGTATACGGAAGTGTCGTCATGTGTATTGACAAGTGTCGCAAGTGTGTGAACTTGCCGATGGGTTATTAGACCACCATGTGTGGGCTCGGCCCTTATTTTATGTAATATGTGGATAATGTACCTAGCTAGACAAGTCGGCCCCTTAAGGTCACTGGTCAAACAGACAAGTATAAATAGAGATTGGGAGATCTCTATTTTGATCATTCGGAAACTCATTCTTCCTTCACTCAGAAAGTGGTGCACTAGTGAGGAGGAGGATCATCTGCTACTAGAAGACTATCTCTATGTATTTTGGTTGTACTTTGGTTGAGCCATTTCTCTCTCTATCTCTGAGGAATTTGTGGGGTTTTTCACCTTAGGGTTTTCCCCACGGAAACTCTGTGTCTCTTATCTCTCATGCTTTTGCTTCTTGTGATGATTGACATGCTTGATATGATTTATATGCATTGATATACTGTACATGTTATTCTCTCAGTAAATATCCTAGAGTATTGTGAATTAATACTCAAAATTTAACATATAGCACATTTATTCTTTATAAGCACATTATGAATTCACAATAAAAACTTAGAATAATGAAGAAAAAAACTCACTTAAAACAACAATCATAATAATCTTAACATAAGTTATATTTTTAAACTAAATATAAATATGATATATAACATAACATAACATCACATTAATAAATTAAAAACTATTCATAATAAGACTTATTTAGAATAATATAATAAAACAAGATCCGCATGCGGCTATGTATGTGACATAACAGAACATGAAAATAGCAAAGAAGATAAGAGTTGAACCATGAAAAATAGCAATGATATCTTGAGCTTGTCTTCTGCTATTTGTTTTCTTGCTAACATGTTTCATACATATAGCTTGCACAGTGGCATATTCTAGAGAAGGTGCAGCAAGCAAGGAAAGGTTGAGTGAAATTTCCCTCTCTTGAAACTCACGTGATCAAGAAGGCCTATATACCGGATTTTTACTTAATTGTTTTTTATATTGTTGCATGCCTCGATTTAGATAACTAACATTGGGTGTTAATTATGTTATAGAGAGATTTCCATACTGCCTTGAACTTTGTAGTGACGATGGATGTGCCAATTATCTCCATTCACCACAAGAATGGATGGGAAATCAATACACCGGTTTCCAAACAACTCAACACAATTTATGAGTTAACTTTGTATAATTTTCAGATAATGAAGTCTCATGTAATGCACTCGCTCCATCAAGATTGGGTGGCAAATATTTCATGTTATTCATGCATTTTAGGAGTTGAATACCTGGTGGTCGTAGGTGATGGATTGGCATTGAGAGGATCTTGCTATGGAATAAGAAACATACATGTAGATGGAAATGATGCGCTAGCAGTTCATAGTGACATTAAACTAGCTCAATCGATGGTAATCGAAGAGAGCAAGCCTATTTTCCGTTTTTTTACATTAATGACCTAGATTCGATCTCAGATCTTCGGCCTAGGAACTCCAAGGGCATTGTCGATATCATTTATCGACATGAAGCTCAAAGAAATGGCGACCACAAGTTCGAGGCTGTCGATGAGCTCGATAACAGTAGCAGATCAAGAAGGTATAAAAATCCCTCCAGAGCTCTTTGGTGTTCCACTTCACGGTAAAAAACGCTTACATCCTCAGTGGGACGTTGTCGATAAGGAAGAGACAAATAACTTAGGAGAACAATACACACATATAATAGTGGCACCCTCCAAATCTCTAAAGACAGACTTAGCTCTCAACATTGCACCTTCCTCCACTTGAAATTCAACTAACTGTATTTTATTTTAGTGAATTGCAACTAATTTTGAGAGAATGAGTTTTTCACATTGTCTCAAATGGATACAGTCTAATCTCTGTTGTTTGGTTTTTCCCATCTACATCTCTTACTATCATAGATATTGCAATTACAGCTTGTCTGGAATTTCATCACAGCAGCAGAAGATCAAGTATCAGGATCATATTGTTCTCTACTTAGTTTTATTTTATCTTTCATTCTGGGTTGTTCATTGTCTCTTTGATCATGGATATTAATTTTCCTTGTATAATATTTGAGCATGCTTATCAATTTGTATATAATTGTTGTCTCTTGATACTTCCTTGTGTATCGTAAAAATATTAATGTTAAAAACAAAACGAGTGATTAATTAAATCCCCTCAAGCTCACGTCGTCATGAATACATCCTCAGTTTGAGACCCACATTTATTTGTAACAGCAACAACATAGTTGATTATTATCCAATGTATGAAATCATAATTAATGCATGCTTATATCCTTCCCCACCCTCAACATTCTTAACTTCCTTCCCGTGTCATCAGTTTCTGCAGCTTTTTTTAAGGAGATTCAGGTAACCAAACAAGTAAGAAACACAGCCTGTTTTAATTACGTCATCTACAATGTCTAGATTTACATGTATACTAATAATACACACAAATTAAATGCAAACAAAAATCCAAAACTCTCAAATAATTTCAAAATTTATGTTCTATCTATCACCATGCAAAAGTTCTAGGTATATCTCTGCACGTGATTTAGAATTCTAGTTTTTTTTATTAATTAATTGCAGTCTCCTTCAATCCTGTATCTCTTCTTATTGATGGCCTGAACCAAGTGGGAAGTGGAGGGAAGCCAAGAAAAGACTATCCATTAAAGCAGAGACATAGAGGGTGTATCTCTGGCATCAACAGACCCACGTAGAAGAGGCAGACGGAAAGGAAGGTCAAGAAAATCAATGCGCGGGAAAGGGAATTATAAAAAAGAAAAAGAAAACACATTTGGCAGCCCACATGCCACAAAAATGATGGGACCAAAGCAGAAGTCTGGTAGGTGTAGAAGCGGAAAATGGTAAATGTCACACCAAGTAGGAAGCGTTACAATGTTGCAGCATATAAATCTCTAGGAATATGGCAAAGCGTAGACCAACAATAACAACAACAAAATGCAGAGTGTCTAGCGAATGGTTACATGAATGCAGGAGATATCACATATGAGCGGACAACAACACGTTGAGAAAAAATGTTGAAACCCTAGATTTTGGGAGAGAACCCACAAGAAGAAAATGATAGGGCATGGGGACGACAAACAAACATGGAAGAGGCAAGCTCTCTTTTAGTGGCATAGTGGGCATGATAGTCTGTACACAGGGAATCCAATAAAATGAAAAAAAATCAACATGCCCATTCCACAGACCATCCATGCAGAACAAAAAAATATGTGTTACCATTAGGCCATTGGGTAGAAAACGCTTCGAAAGAGAGATGTAAGCAACAAAACAAAAAAATATGTGTTACCATTGGGCCATTGGGTAGAAAATGCCTCGAAAGAGAGATGTAAGGAACACCATGTTACGAAGCCGTTAGCACCTAGAAGAAAAAACTCCATTCGAGAACAACTATGGGGATATACAAAATCAGAAGTTGTTAGGGAAAATTCTATGATAACCTTATTGGTGGTTGAACTTATAGCCTCCTTTGGTGCACAAGAAGAGTACACTCTTTACCCTCTTAATTATAGAAAAATAAGGTTTAATGTATTTATTACCTCAGAGCTATAACAATGAATTCCAGTGCATGCATCTAATTTTCATATCCCTATTTAAAGTGGGGTTGGGATCGATAAAAAAGATTAGCCATTTATTTTTGCTTGCTTTAAGGTCAACCAACTCTGCCTTCATCTTTGGAATTAGTTTCCCAATCAAAATACTTCTTGATGTCAAGATTATCTGCCTTGATTAGATGAGATTTATAATTTCCATTCAACGTCTTAAATAAAATCTCTGCAACTGTTCGGGCACTTTTACACCTAAAGGAAAACCTATCAGTGACAGAATCCCCAGTAGATAAAACAGAGCCTTTCATGGATGCAGAAAGTGCAGATAATCCAGGCTGCTCCAACGAAGTTTTTTCAGCCATATTTTGAAAACTACTATAGGAATCATTCAACTTGACTGATTGAGACTTTATCTGTCTTGTGGAATGCACCACTTTCGTGGTAACCTTTTCAAAATGTATTGTAGTACTTTCTTGAGGCTTATCAAAAATGGATTTATCCTTGGTCACTTCTTTTTCTAAAGAAAGCTCAAATAAACTTTCAGAAACCATTGGTGTTTGGAGAGAGTGGCATTGTGTAGACACTGGAATTTTCCCTTCATTTGTTTCTCCTAGGCGGCTCTTTGGTACGGTGATAGATCTCTTTGTCTATTGTATTTTTGTCATTTTTTTTGCATGTTTCTTCCATCTATCTTCAATTTCACTATTAGAAACCACTGCACTGCAAAGACATCAGATATATTCAACAATTATTTACCTGCTCCAAAAATTATAGAAAATTCAAAATCTTTAGAGAAATGAAAACTCGACTGCCTGAAGCATGCAATTTTCTATAAATTAAGCTGGCTAGCATAGCTACATAACAACAAATCAAAGCAGATGGAATTTCAAGGCACTAGTTAAAATTTAAAACAAATGCTTGAGTAGTTTATGTTGAACCCTAAAAACTATAGAAAAAGTAAACACGTGAAGAAAAAATCAGATAGTTTCTGCAGCAAATCCTTACTGATTGAAACCGTGCAGTATACATTGAGGGGACCTTAAACATCTTTGTTTGATCAAATCTCTGTTTAAATTTGCTTTTCGAGTTTGATTCTAAGAGAAGAGGTCATATAGACAAGGTCTCAAAGGACCTTAAAAACCAACCAACCAAGCAAACCAACAAACAAACATATTGCCAAATATATACCAAATCCTTGGACAAATACCTATGCAATCAACAATCATAAGAGAGTTAAGACACAAGAAAGCACAAACTATTCCAACACCACTGCTTTACTCAGGGAAAATTGAAGGCTTCCAAAGTACTTACGCAGCTACAGGTTGAAACCCTGGTGTAAAAATATCCCCACTGTCCGTTGAAGGCTTCCCGACATCAATAAAGTAGTTTAAACTTCTTTGAGTTGAAGAGGTAGAGAAAATTGATGATGAAGATGATGACAATGGCCTGCTACATTTTTTATGCACAATTTCCTCTACAACGTCATGTCTGGGAGTGATCCTTGGTTTGTTATCTCTATCAAAAGGAAAATTCTCCTCTCCACACGACGAAGGTCTCACAGGAGACAAATGATCTCGCCACAGCCGTGCTCCCAATGAGTTTTCCTTCAACCCTTTTGTTGATGTATATGTAACTTCGGAATGTATTTCATATATGTATATTGTACTCCTATAGAGATGGCATTATTCCTCTATACGGAAGTGTTTGTATTCCTATAGAGATGTTATTATTCCTCTATACATAAGTGTTGTCATTTATATTGTAAGTGTCGTAACTTATACTTGATGGGTTATTAGACCACCTTGTTGGGGTCGGCCCTGTATAAGTCATGTGGGTCAAATGGTTTTTAGACCACCCTATTGGGGGTCGGCCATATGGTTCAAAGGGTTATTAGACCACCCTATTGGGTGTCGGCCCAGTCAACATTGTGTTATGTGGTTAAGTTGAGGCCGACCTAGTAAAGGTTATTAGGAAAGTCAAGTCAAGTATAAATAGAGTGCAGGAGGCACTCTATTTCATCATTCTACTCTCTCTCACACTCTTTGGAGACTGGCGCACTTGTGGAGTAGGAGAATCTATTTCTAGGAGATGTCTATCTCTTATGCTTGGGTTGTATCATTGCTCTATCTATCTCTGAGGAAGTTATTGGGGTTTTTCACCTTTATGGTTTCCCCCAAGTAAACTCTGTGTCTCTTGTGTGCTTGCATTATTATGTCCATGATTGATATGCTGTAGATATGTTGTACATGTTGTTCTCTCTGTTAAGATCCTATATCAGATTGAATTAAATTCTGAAAAACTAACATGGTATCAGAGCTAGCCTGAAAGAAGGCATGGTATGGCATGTATGACACTTGTTGCACTTGCGATGCTAGGGCTTGAAATAGGAAAAACCAGTCATCATAGCACTTTCGCTATAAATCCATTTTGGAGAAGTTTTCAGATCCTAAAATTTTACAAGTCGAATATCATATCCCCATGTACCTTGTGTCCAAAGGACAATTTCTAATTCATTGTACTTTGTGTTTTATGATCTGTACAATCTAGGGTTTCTACCTCTTCCAGATCTAAGTCATAAATAGGTGACCTAGGAAAAAATGTCATAACTTGGGATAGGAAGCTCCAAATCAAAATTTCATAAAAATTGACAGGTATTGCACGGACTGTACTTTCTCAGATAACTTTGTCAGAGGCCAAAACTGAACCAGTAACACGTGGCACGCCATACAAGTTTGCTCTCCGTTTTTATCCCATAAACAGGTCACATTGTGACACTTGGCATAACTCTCTCTTAGAGAATCCATTTGAGGTCAGACCTGTGGGGTTGGAAAGATGACAGGCCAGGATACCACAGAAAAAACTTTCAGATCCTGTGGATCGAACAGTTCGGAGTTACACCAGAAACAATCAGGTGCATATTTCTGTCAAAACAGAATTATTTTTTGAGCACCTTCATTCATGGCTCTGGGAATTAGGGTTTCGGAGAAAGTTGGTATTTTTGTAATTGGAGACCACGGATGAATTCTATTAAGAAAAATTGAAATTTAGAGACCAAGATCAAATTTTTTGGTTGGGTAGAAGGTCGGGCTTGATCAAACCCTAGTTCGAAACTTTGATCAAAAAAGTGGAAAATTAGGGCTTCTGCAAAAGTTGGAATTTTTTAAGTCTGTGACCACGGCTGGAAGCTCCTCAGAAAAATCAAAGTTTATAGCTTTGGATCGAACCTTTTCGTTGGGCAGAAGGGTGGGCTTTATCAAACCCTAGTTCAAGATCCTCTCTAGAAGATCTGAAAGTTTCAAAGGCAATTTTGAGGGGTGAAACTTTGCAGTTTTCAAATTCTGAGTATACCAGCTTGATCAGCTCATCAAGGCGCATCTTTCTATCCTTTCAGAAGTTTGAAATTCAAAATTTTAATTTTTAGGGTTTCTCTAACAAACCCTAATCCAGCTCCAGATCCAGTTCCTGCAAATCAAGTGGATTGGGTTAATCCTAGAAGAGAATGGATTGGTCACCTGCATAAGTGAAGAAGTTCATGTTTCAGAGGGAGATGAGGCTAAGGCCTTACATAAGAAGATTACAAGCAATCTCGACAGGTATGACTTATCCAGGTATGTTTCGAGATTTGTTCATGATTAAGTTTATGGTATGTTTTGTCTTCATATTATTACGGTTAGTACAATCTTGGTTAAATTTAGACTTGTCGTATCACCTTAATAAAATTATGAATGCATGATAGAAGATATTCATTTATTAGGGTGTTGACACTTATGATTGTACTAATGCATTATGGTGTTGTATGAGGTTTATGTTGTCCACTAACATGAAAGGTACACCAAGAAAGACAAATCATGTTCTAGTTCAAGAACATATGATCATGGTGACATGAAGACAAAGATTCATCCAATCTCATGGATCACATAGAAGATCTATTTACGAGGTATGTATAACTTGGTTCTATAATGGTTAAATTATGAGATATGCAGGTTACTAGCACAAGTCATTGAAGAGAACAAGAAGACATCATGTGGGTATGTTAGACATAACTAGCTAACATACTAATCCAGGTATGTTTTTCCTATATCAAGTTAGAAACGTACCTTGTGATAGGATCTCTTATATAAGTATACATGGCATGATTGATAATGATTATTCATAGGTTTGAATAATCATGGGTGTATGCATATTATGTTTCTTACCTTAATTGATGATATGACTAACCAAAAGAGTCATGAAAGTATAGGTTTGAGTAATCACGGGTTTAGGCATATTATGTTTCTTACTTTAATTTATGATATGACTAACCATAAGAGTCCTCGAATACTAATGCGTATTATTTCTGTTTGAAATGATCATGACTATACATGCTTACGATTATTGTGTTTTGATAGTATTGAGAATATACTAATAAATGTATGATTATGTATGAGATCTCGAGGATATCACAATAATGATACTTGTAAGCATGCATAATGATCGAGGATGGATATAAGTTCAAGGACAGGTAATCCAGGAAGCAAAGATCAAGAGGGAGCACACTCCAGTAGTTTCTGAAAGGATGCAGATATTCAGAGGGAGTTGACCACTTCTCACAATCCACATCCGAATGGAGTTGCAAAGATTCAGAGGGAGTCCACCCAACAACCAAACAAAGATAAGTATTTGAATTGTCATTTCTTACATATTTGTTTGTTTAAATAATGTTGTTCAATGATGTATATGCTTATGTTCCTAGACTTAGGTTGTGTATTATGCATATTATAATAAATTGCATTAATGAACAATATACTACTAATATGCATGTGATGGGTAAGTGGCCTATGGCACTGTACAACATTCCATTGCTACTTATCTAGAATGAAACCTCTTTGTTGACATGTTGGGAGTAGTGCAAACTCTTAACAATATTCTGGTAGAGATTGGAAGGCATCTAGAAAATAACAGGATATGGATGAATGTTGTATTGAAGCATTGGATAAAATAATTGCATGACTGTATGACACATTTCTTTATGTGTAATAATTTGTTCTGAAAACTATGAGATGTTTCTAATAATGCAATTTAACTTGTTTTGTAGGAAAGATCGTATACCTTCACCTACAAAAGAAGGACTACAACATTTGTTCCAACAACAAAGATATCTATTGAAGATATTGAAGTTCCCAGGATCTGGGATGAAGTAATGGAAGAATGCCATGATCATTCGATCATAAAGAATGATGTTTGGGATGTAGTCCCAAGACCTGAAGGGAAGCCTGTTGTGACTTCCAAATGGATCTATAAGATCAAGCATGCTGTAGATGGTAGCATGGAGAAATACAAAGCGAGGTTTATAGCTTGTGGCTTCTCCCAGAAGGAGGGATTGAGTATGAAGAGACTTCTACACCTATAGCCAGGCACACTTCCATCAGATCAGTGCTTTCTCTGGCTGCAGTGATGAAATGGAAGATACACCAGATGGATGTCAAGACAGCTTTCTTGAATGGTGTAGTCGAAGAGGAAGTGTATGTGGAGCAGCTACTTGGTTTTGAGACACATGACAGAAATTCATATGTATGCAGGTTGAAGAAAGCCTTGTATGGCTTGAAGCAAGCTCGTAGGACTTGGTATGGTAGGATAGACAGCTTTCTATCCAGTTTGGGCTTTACCAAGAGAAAAGCGGATTCCAACCTTTACTACAAGGTTGAGGAAGGCAATCCAATGATACTAATTTGGTATGTGGATGACCTGTTTGTTACAGGTGATGATAGATTGATTGCTGACACAAAGAGGAAGCCTGCTACTGAGTTCGAGATGAAGGACTTGGGGATGATGCACTATTTTCTAGGCATGGAGGTGTGGCAGAGTGCAGATGGAATCTTCCTTGGACAAGGGAAGTATGCAGTAGAGATCCTGAAGAGGTTCAGGATGATGGACTGCAAGGCCATGGCCACACCTATGGCATCGAACCTGAAGCTTCTGTGTGATGCTTCACCTGATCCGGTTGATGTCACTGTGTATCGTCAGATGATTGGGTCCTTGATGTACCTGACAAAAACGAGACCAAATATATGCTTTGCGGTGAACACATTGAGCCAGTTCTTAACAGATCCCAGAGGTATTCACCTGGTTGCTGTAAAGCATATTCTGAGGTACCTAAAGGGTACAGTTGATTATGGGCTCAAGTATGATGCGAATCAAAAGTTTAACCTGCAGGGTTATGTTGATTCAGATTGGGCATGCGGTGCTGTAGATAGGAAGAGCACTTCTGGGTGTTGCTTCAGTATGGGATCAGGTGTGATCTCTTGGTTTAGCAGGAACCAGTCCTGCGTAGCAATGAGTACAGCCGAAGCAGAGTATGTTGCATCTTGTTCAACTAGTTGTGAGGCAGTATGGCTTCAGAAGCTACTATCTGAGTTATTTGATCTCCCGCTGAAGGCTACTGGTATTTTTTGTGACAACCAGAGTTGTGTGAAGCTGTCTAAGAACCCGGTGTTCCACGACAGGTCAAAACACATTGAGATCAAATATCACTATATCAGGGATATGGTGCAGAGAGGAGCAGTGAAGCTCCTGTATGTTGCGACAGATGAGCAGATTGCAGATGTGCTGACGAAGCCACTAGCTAGACTAAAGTTCGAGTACTTTAGAGAGAGGCTTGGTGTCCTTTAGATCAATGACACTTCGAGGAAGAAGTGATGGAGACATTTGCTGAAGCCATTCCAAGCATGGTGAGAGGAGGATCCTTCCATGGCTGTGGATATAAGCACTGGATGATGAGCATCAGGACGATGCTCCAGTCACTGCTCTGTATGTGTATATAGGTTGGATGCTTGATATGATTGGTTGGATCATTTATATGTATATGTATGAACGCATCATGTTGGATGCTAGATATGATCAGTTGGATCATTTATATGTATATGTATGTACGCATCATGTTGGATGTTGGATATGATCAGTTGGATCATTTATATGTATATGTATGTACACATCATGTTGGATGTTGGATATGATTAGTTGGATCATGTGTATGTATCTGTAGATGTATCAGGTGGATACATTGTATGATTAGGTAGATAATGTATGTTGATATGTATCAGGTATGATCAGGTGGATCATGTATTTGTATATGTATCAGGTGGATACATTATATGATCAGGTAGATCATGTATGATGATATATATCAGGTAGATACTGTGTATGCATTAGGTGGATGCATTGTATGATCAGGATGATCATGGATGATGAGCTTCAGGATGTTGCTCCAGATGACATGCATCAGGACGATGCAGTGATGATGATCAGGATAATCATGTGTACATCAAGATGATGTATGGTGAGTATCAGGTTGATACTTTGTGGTCGTGGAACAGGTTGTGCAGATAAGCCTATAATTTGTGCCCTAGGAGGTTTGTAGATAGTCTTTCGAGGCTTTGCCTATGGCATGTAATCTAGCCCTGGGATATCTAGCAAATGATATTTCGAGGTTTTTCTTTGGAAGGAAAGATAATTTGGCCCTGGGAGATCTGCAGATAGTCTTTCAATGTTTTTCCTATGGCATATAATTTGGCCCTAGGATATCTGGCAGATGCTCTTTCGAGGTTTTGTCCTATGGCATATAATTCGACCCTGGGAGATCTGATAGGTTGAGCTGTGTGCTCGTAATCAGTCCTGGGGTGCTCTTTCGAGGTTTTGCCATGACCACATGTAATAAGTCCTGGAGATATGGACAGGATGAAAAAGGCCTCAGATGCTCTTTAGGGTTCTTGCTTGGCAAGACACTCTTTTATGGTTTTTTGGTGGAGGTCACATGTAATAAGTCCTGGAGATCTGGATAGGATGAAAAAGGCCTCAGATGTTCTTTAGGGTTCTTGCTAGTCAAGAGACTCTTTTAAGGTTTTGTGACAGTCACATATAATATGTCCCTGGGAGATCCGACAGGTAGAGCTATGTGCTCGTAACAGCCTGGATGCTCTTGCGAGGTTTTGTGATGCACGTAATAAGTCCTGAGATTTCCACAGTATGGCCAATGATGATGAAGACTTACAGGTGGTGGGCCTACATCCAGTATGGAAAATGACTGGCTCTGTAGAAATTCCTATGACGAGTAGATTCAGAGATTGATTGAGATAGTAGCAGCAGTGAAGATGACGATGATTCGAGGACGATGCATCGATGATGATGATCCAGAGAAGAAGACTTGTGCTAGCAAATCTGTGTCGAGAAATACCTTCCTAGTTAAGAGAGAGTGTTGATGTATATGTAACTTCAGAATGTATTTCATATATGTATATTGTACTCCTATAGAGATGGTATTATTCCTCTATACGAAAGTATTTGTATTCCTATAGAGATGTTATTATTCCTCTATACGGAAGTGTCATCATTTATATTGTAAGTGTCATAACTTATACTTGATGGGTTATTAGACCACCTTGTGCAGGTCGTCCCTGTATAAGTCATGTGGGTCAAAGGGTTATTAGACCACCCTATTGGGGGTCGGCCATGTGGGTCAAAGGGTTATTAGACCACCCTATTGGGTGTCGGCCTAGTCAGCATTGTGTTATGTGGTTAAGTTGAGGCCGACCTAGTAAAGGTTATTAGGCAAGTCAAGTCAAGTATAAATAGAGTGCGGGAGGCACTCTATTTCATCATTCTATTCTCTCTACACTCTTTGGAGAGTGGCACACTTGGGGAGGAGGATAAGTTGCTGCTAGGAGATGTCTATCTCTTATGCTTGGGTTGTATCATTGCTCTATTTATCTCTAAGGAAGTTATTGGGGTTTTTCACCTTTATGGTTTTCCCCAAGTAAACTCTGTGTCTCTTGTGTGCTTGCATTATTATGTCCATGATTGATATGTTGTAGATATGATGTACATGTTGTTCTCTTGGTTAAGATCTTAGATCAGATTGAAGTAAATTCTGAAAAACTAACACCTTTCAAGTTATCCCTGCCTTTTCTATCCACCACAACCGAATTGTCCTTGTAATTGCAAGAAGTGTGATGTTCTTTAGTTTGCCTTGTATCTTTCTGCACGGACTCAAGGGTTGAATTTTGCACTATGCAATTACTCGAAGAAGATACCGGTTTCAGTGGGAAAATCTTCCGCATCATTATTTATCAAATATGTTTTTCCAGAAGTTACAGGGTCGATGAATCTATGTACAAGAAATGGTCGAATTTGTGTTATTTAAACAATTGAACATCATATCTTAAAAGATATTTAGGATGAATCCTCAATTTTAAAACTCGTAGAAAGTAGTCGTTAAATTGACAAGCCCGGGCCAAGGTCAACCGCTAATTTTGTAAACGAGAATCACAACCGACCTGGACAAAGTCGAATTTCACAAATACCGTGGAAAATAATTTTGAAGTTTGAAAAAATGTGCAATTTTGAACTAAATAAAAACTTAAAGAAGTAAAACGAAACTTTCGGCTTCTCATGAAGACTAAGTTAAAAGATATTTAGGAAATTAACCGGAAATTCGGCAAATATGGTGGTAAGCAACCGCCAGTTTAAAAAGTCCACAAATTTCATTTGAAATAATGAGAAACCAGTAAGAATGTTTAAAGACAGATAAATCCACGTTCGAATGGTTGTAAACTTTCCAAAATCAAGAGATTCAACGACATTTTACAAAAATCATTAAATTTGCAGGCTATATATCCAGCAAATCTATCAAATATCAGAATGAAAACTTAGATTCGAAAGCAAGCAATCTAGCAGACTTACTTTTTCCAACTTTCTAAACAATTTAGAAACTATGTCATGACCTTTCAATGGTTCTAATGTTTAATGCTAAACTCATCTAAGTGCAGAACAACTAGAAACATCCCACTTCAAACTAAATCTTCAGAATATCCATCTCAGATTCATCTAAGCAAATGTTTTAAAGTATGTCACATTGATGGAAAATTTAAAATAGTAACCAATTTACCGTTTTTTCCGGCTTCAAGCCTTGACGAGCCTCGATTTCTTGCAAGCAATTACATCCGCAAAATTGAAGAACACGAATAGAAGCTTTAAATGAGCCAAGGAATTCCAAAGAATAGAGAGTTTAAAGGAAAATCATAGGTCAAACAAATAGAAGTCACAGAGAACCATGAAAATGCCCTCAAATACGTGCTTTCGCGGCAAAAAATCAACATATGACCTTCTGCCTACGATTTAAAATCTTCTCTGCCTCCGCATACACTTCTACATACATAATTCTGCCTGTCGTAGTTATCTATGAATGTCTGTCGGTTTTCTTCATCATTTGCTTTTCGTATATATTTTATGATTTTTTCGGCTTCGTTAGGTGGAATTCTTCCTCTTCAGTTACCTCTCTGCCTTGGATGCTGCTTCACATGAACTACATGCCCGAGAATTAAGAGAGCAGTACTAAACACTGGACTATATACATTGTATCTCTTAGCCTAGCGTACATTGACAACTGACGTACGGGACACTTGGCTACTGAAATCCACGCATGGAAAAATTTGTTTCGCCAACCACTTAATATGTGTAAAATGAACACATAATGTCACAGACATAACAAGTTCTAAACCTTTTTTTTAATGAATATTGTTACATGGTATAGATTTTATTTTTACTTTTTCATTTTTTTTAGACTAGGGATCAGTGATCAAAATTGAATCCTCCCTAGCCCTTCCTAGGGGGTCTAGTCCTTCGTAGAAGTATATTTTTTAATATACACTTCAAATAAAATGTAATGGCCCCTCCCATCATCCCAGCATGGGAGAGAACATCACTCTATTTCCAGAAATCGAGCCCCATACTTAGTAAACAAATATTCCATATAAAATGAAGATGGACATATGCAATTGCGTAAATATTTGAAAACACAGTGGAAGTAATTTCAATTACACTTCTATCATACATTCAAGATATTCATCAAATAAATAATTGCAAAGTTAACACAAAAGAATACTTATCTCAATAAAATAGTCCCAAGCAACTGGCTATGCAACTACAACGTTTCACAATATCTCCACACACTGCCACCCCCGAGCTGGGCATGATCTCTACAAGGAATTAGGGAACAGCAGACTCACACATAGCTCCAAGATACACCAAATCAGCCAAGCCAAGCTACAGTTGGGTTTATCAGGCTGCTAGGAATTGGAAAGGAAGAATTGCTAAGCTAGTGCGCTCAAGCACAGAGCCAGGGATACCCCTCCCAGATCTATTCAGCTTGGCACTCACAATGCCTACACACCCAGCACAAGGAAGTATCCTCTTCACTGCCACACAGTCCCTCAAGCCATACCTTCCTTTCTAGTGCTCTCAGGGTGTGCATAGAAACGTAGCCAAAGCCCTCTTGATCTTCTTGAGAGGGTACTCCCTCCACTAGGTTTTTCAAGCCAATTCTGTCCACTACCAGTCCAAGTTTCTTGCTCACAGGTTCAAATCAAAACTGGGATGCACATAACAGCAGAGCCACACTTATCGGGCATGATAAAATGTTTTTACAATGAGATGCCCAAAGATGGGGTTTTCATTAGCTTCAGAAAAACGTGGGAAACCCAAAAACGAAACTAGAAGATGGAGAACCACCCTGGGAAGCCAAATCCGTTTTTAGAAAAACGTCCATGGATATTCTGGGGCAAAAACGGCCTCCATAACAGTCCCAAATCGTGGTCCTTCTCTCCCAGCTGCTATCTATTGCAAAAACGAGCTCCTAGGCATGGAAAATGCAGAAAAAATGGTGAAAAACGTGATGGGAAAAGGTCCAGTAGTTCAGACTGCGTGAGAGAGGAAAGACTGACTGTTCAGAATGGCTTTGGGCACCATTTTGTGGGTGTTTTCTTGCCCAAGAAGCAAAAATACGAATTCCCAGGTTGATGGCTTGCCCATGCACGAAATTGGCTGCCATACCTCTTCATTCCCAAGGCATTAACTGCCTCAACCAACTCTTGGAAGAATTAAATGATTGGGTCCATAACCCAAAATGGGTAGTTGAGGGTTTATGGGTTTTCTCATTGACACATGGATTTACACCATTGGCTCAAGGGTTTGAATAATTTCCCTCCCTATTCCTTGTAGGAATCATGCCCCCATCTCTTTGTTGCATTGCATAGCTAGTTGTGGGTATTTTTCATTAAAATTCGTATTTACATGATGTCTTATTTACATTGTGCCTATCTAGCACAAGAACCATAGGCATCTATTTTTAATTGCCGATACATGAAACGCTAAATCAATGGTGGGGCCTTGGCCTTGAGCTCCTCACCATATTAAATTACAATATTTACATCATTTACAATTTAATACAAAGGGGGTCAAAATGGGGACATTACATAAAATCCATAGTTCTAAATTTACCCTTCAACAATAAAGGAAAGCAAATATTTATAAATTTCTAAAGAAGGGCTAGTTTATAAATAATCCTTCAATATTATTTTAATTTTTTAAATGTATAAAAAAACATAAGTTCAAATTATTTAATTAATTAACCCATATTATTTAATTAATTGACTCAGACATTTCATATTATTTAATTAATTAATCCATATTATTTAATTAATTAACTCAAACATCTTCCTAAAATTATGGCCTTTTAGGAGGAGCTTTTCTGAGTTTTTTTTTAAGTTCAAACTCTGGTTTTGATTTTTGTGAAGAAAGTTTCATTATTTGAAGCTTGGAATTTGGAAAGAAGTCTTTTCCAGCTGAAACTTTGGCTTTAATTTTTTAGTTTGTAGAAAGTTTTCATATTCAAATCTTGGAAATAATTTTTTTTTGGAAATTTCATGGAGTTAGACAGTTATTTGAGAGATGGAGTTAAACCATTATTTGAAGAGATGGATCGTGGGAGTTTGGAACATTCATTTACGATGGTGAAGTTTTCATGGTGGAAGATCCCCTGAATTTGAGTCCTCATACAGGTTTGGAGAAGACGACCTCCACTCCAATCTCCATCATCAAAGTTCAATGTCATTGAAAAACTGTGTTGAGTAATCATGAATTTGCTTGCTTACTATGCATCTTTATTTGGATTACACTGCAAGTTGCATCTTGATATTTGTTTGACCATACATTTTTCTTAGCAGATTTGGTATTGTTCATTCATCTGCAGCTTGCGTGCTTTGATGGATTCTCGTAGTAAATAACAAGACCACTCTGCAAAGCTCAAGGGCATGTCCACACTTTAGAGATTCTGAGTCTCTTACAGAAGGTATCGTAAAAAATTTCAAATTTATTCGATTTTTGAAGTTTATTTCTATAAAAAAAATTAAATGAAAGTTAATTAACAAACAAAACAACATGTATAAAAATAAATGTAATCTAGTTCCTGTACAGCTCTTTGAAATAGTTCAGTATCCAAGGAACAACTCAGAGGACAGGCAGATATTTTGATATTTTGGTGCTTTCAGAAATAATGTCGGCAGCTCTGCCTCTTTTTGTTTTGTATTCACATGCTTTATGGATCAGCCGTAGCTAATTTTAATACAAAATCTATATTTTCTTGTTTATTTAAAAACATGCCTACATTAACTTAGATCGTAAGTTCATATTCGCTAGTCAATCAACAAATTCATACAATTAATGCATTGTACTTATCGTTTTCGATCAACAGAGATTGTAAAACGGCGAAAAGATTGCTTTAAAAATAGATTTAAATATAATGACCGTAAAAACCTTGCTGAAAACTGAGATATTAAATGCTTAGCAAAATGCTCTGTTAGATAGGTTCTTAGAGACGCCCTGATCTCACCTAATACTGTTTCCTGAGATCTTATTCAGCGTTGACTTAAGTCATGTTCCTATGAAGCTGCAAGGATGAGATTATGTATGCAATGCACTATTCACCGACCCCCTCACCTCAGCGTTCACTGGATTTTGATGTAACCAGTCATTAATATTTTTAAAATCTCGCTTCCTTCAATTTAATAAAGTATAAAAAATGTAATCTATGTTGATGTATTTAGATGTAACCAGTCATATTAATATTTTGATTTTAAAAATTTCTGGTCAATCCATATCAAATCTAATCCCAGGTGGCCCCAGAAGCATATTACTGTTGTTTTATGTGATTCAGGAGCTTGGTAGGGTCATTGAAATTGTTTCATTTTCTCGTTTTGTTCTGGAATTTTATAAATAAAATATTGTTTAAATAAATGGAAGCAAGTTCTTGATTAACATTTTTTGAATTGTATCCAGTTGTGTAAATGATAGTTTTGTGGTGTTTTCTAATATTGTTAAAATTTTGAAGTATAATTTATTTTATTGACTTTTTTCCCTGAAGTGTGTAATCAATTTTTTCTTTTCAATTAAAATACAATTGTTTTTTGAATACTTCAACATTGAAGGATTTGGTAAATATATATCCTTCAATATGAAATTAAAACCAGTCCTTCAAATTTGATCACTGCTAGGGATTCCCACATCCGTAGGATGAGTCTAAAACTTGGATCAAGGCTAGCTTTAGTTTGAATGTAAAAACGAGACCACTATAAGAGGTACTCAAACCAAGATTGTGAGAAGAGAAGATCCACGGCAAGAGGTATTCAAACTAGGATTGTGCGAAGAAAAGATCTTTCTTGGATGTCCCACAACTAAGCCATGTACCCAATGACTCACATTCTCATACTTAACCACCACTTTTCACCAATCCATCTACGACAAAATTTAAATTATAAAATAAACATATTTAAATAAAACTAATATACTAAAATAAAATAATAATAATAATATTTTTTTTTTATAAAATTAATTTTAAATTTTAAATTATTTTATTTTAAAAATTTAATTTTTATTAAAAAAATAGTTTACCAAACATATTATTGCATGTCTAAACCATTTAAATATATTTTCTCCAAATACATTAAGGCAATATACAAAACAACATACAAAACCATCACATATAACTGAAATAAGCTATTGTCCACTCTTTAAAACGGAAATAAGGTGCTGCCCACTCTTTAGCCCAAGCAGAATTCAAAAGAAATCATAGACACGTTAGGCAGATTCAAGTATTTGCTCATCTTTGGAGTAAGGGTATGAACCTAGCTGAAACATTAATTGAAAAAGGAATAAACATGATTTTTATGTCCTCGAAGGGGATCATATATATTTCGCCAAGCTTCTATTAATTCAGGTGTAGAAGCTATAAATTTTTATTATAACTATAGTTTGACTATAGTGTAAATTATATTATATTAAACAGAATTTTTAAATTATCATTTTTTTAAATTTTTATTGGTTAGAGAACGTGACGTCGTTCTCGTTTTCCACTTCCCAGGAGGAGGCGGCGTGCTTGCATCACTTAGTCCTGCACAAAAGACAAACCAGGTTCATATATCAGAGCGCCCTCCATAAATGCTCTCCACCATCGACAATTACTTTTGCATTGTGCAGACACCCTCTGTTGCTGCAGACTTCCTTTTTTGCAGTCAATACACTGCATGCAGAAAACTTGGCAAGCTGCATGCCTACTATGAAGACTTCCTTTTTTGCAGTCGATGCAAAAAACTTGGCAAGCTGCATGCCTACTATGTAGTGGATAGTCTGACAATGTTAACAATCAAGCATACAGACATAGAGATGGGGTTTATATGCATCAAGGTTTACAGGTTTTCAACTTTAAGAAGCATATAAACATAGAAATGGGGTTGACACGCATCAAGGTTTACAGGTTGACACATTTGCAAATTTGCATTTAAGCCTTTTGACAATTGTGTGCCTCCTGGAATACCAAGTAACGGTCCTCTTCACGGCGGCCCAAAAGGTAAGTTGTATATGTTTACGCCCCGGTTTCGTTTTTGTCGTTGGTAAAAGTTGTGGTTGTTCCAACACTCCATTACGCAGTCAAAGGCTAGGTGTTTTTTTTCGGTTGGTTTTTTTTAGGGCTATGAAAAAATATAGTGAAAAAAATTCAACGACATCTTGTTCGTCTACTGGGTGTTTGGGTTTCTTGTTTTTTGATGCACATTTTTAGGGTCGAGCATGTAATTGATGTGGGTGAATTCTGAGGCATTGTGCACTACTTCAAAATATATTTGAAACTTTAATTTGTTTTGGCCATTTTTCTTTCGGCTTTATGTATTTAGAGGGTTGGAAATGTAGTAAACGTTGGATGCTAAACTTTTTTCCATTTTTATTTTGAAAGCTACATACAATTATCTATTGTTTGCATTGATTTGTCAATTGGTTTTCCCATGTCTATTTCTGTTACATTTTTGAATAAAATTTAAGGTTTTTTTTTATAAAAATAAAGTTGATATATTGAGGAATTTTTTTTACTGACACTAAGTCATTATGATATCCAAGCAACCAAAACTGAATCTATTACATAAATCGACAAGTTAAGTTAAGAGATATCAAAAGTGGAATCAAAATTTAGATAAAAAAAAGTGCAGCCGATATTATGCATTTCTGGTAAATATTAGAATAATATTTTAACCTTTATAATTTAGATGACCATTTTCCATGGAATCGACGACGAATTGCTTCCTGCTCAGTGCAGCTTGGCTCTCAAGTCCAGAATTCCTCGAGCCCAAGTGAAATTTGTCGAGAAAACTGATCACATTACAATAGTTGTGGGCAGACAGAGAGTATTTGCCAGAGATCTGGAAGAAATATAGAAGGAGAAATTAATTAATTATAGCTTCCCCAACCAAGTATTGGAAAGACGCGCATCAATCTTTTCCCACTACCATACCGATTACTCCTCTCTCGTAGCAGTCGGTGAGAAAGTGGTATACTTCACAGACTATGATCCGAGGAATCCCTTCAGTTATATAATGAATGCGGCACATAACGGTGACTGTGCCTTCATTCCATTGGATACATCCAATAATCCGAGTGTGATTGAATGCAGTTGTGGAGCATCGGTTGATAGGGCTTTTGAGACTCTACGGTGGTAATCCACAGCCTACACACACCTTATGTATCGATGTCAACACTGAAAAGTGGTCACTTCTTCAACACTGTCCATTGAGAGAGCGTTGACATTGAGAGAGTAAGACTCATCCCTCGGCAAGGAAAGCTTTATTTATTTATTAATTATTGAATTCCCTCGTGATGTTTGCCGTTTTCTTCCCTTTCACTTGGATATTGAGATAAATATGTGGGTGGAACATGATTACAACAACATTGGGTTAGCGGAGGCGCCTAGAACGTCCTTTCATTATTTTTCCAATAAAATAATAGCATCCAGGTCCGAAACACTCTATGCTCGAGATCCGGATCGAGATAACCAAGAAAACCTTGACATCTACGCCATGGAGGATATGAAAATAGGTTGGACGCGGGATCACTGCTCTGCCACCCAACATAACCGGACATAATGTATATAAACAGATTGAATGGTGGCCAGTAAATGAGCACGACATACTCTTACTTGTCCTACACGCAGCAATATCAGGTGGGCAGGTATGTATGGTGGATCTTTAACCAGAACGATGGAATTAAGACATACAATACTGAAGAGCTGAGTGTGTCTACTTTACAAAATGCTTTTTCTATTTCAGTTTAAGAAATTGAATTACAAAACAATGCTTCGCCTTCAGAATTATAATTCGTTTTATTATAATTCTATGGGAAGCGTTATGTGTTTAGTAATTATATGTAAGAAATTTTGTTTAGTAATTATATGTAAGAAATTTTGTTTAAATAGAAACTTTTTTATGTCATTTTTGCTTTTTCTACCCATCTTTTATGCTATTCACTATACTGCTAATTAAAAATGAGACTTACCCTTATGTTTCCATTTATAAATGGAAATCAAACTGGTCATAAGCGCCCATTGTAAGACTAAGTCATCTAATACGGTGTGATAATGGCACAAACATTCAATCTCCTCAAATTTGAACCATCAATTAACTATAATTCTCTCTTCCATAATAAGTGGAGAACATGTGTTGAACCTAGCACCCTCTAGCTGGAGAACATTGAGCCCCACTTGCAAAGCCCAACATGTCTTTGAAAATAAACAAACCTTAGAAATACAAAATATTTTATGGACAGGTCCTTGTCATCCCTAGTTTGTTGCTAATCTACATTGTATTTTGCTGGAGAGTTTTTGTGTACAATTGCATCCATCCTTTATTATTGCATAGCATCCATACTTTGTTCTATTATAATAACATATTGAGTGTGTTTAGCTTCCTTAATTTCTATAGATTCTAGAATAATGATTATGTTCTCCTAAACTTCTTCATATCCATGAAATTTTGCTCTTCTACTTGATTGATCATGAGAAGCACATCCAAGTATTATTGTTGTCATTATTGTAGAAATTGAATGCATATATAAATATTTGAAGCTTTGTAATCATTAAGCATAAATAAAGCTATGTTTTAGCTTTGATTTGGAGTGAGAAGTGGTTAAAATGTTAAAGAATAACAATTATCTAGAATAACAATTATTTGTCTATAACAATATTTGGAGCTTACTTTGTTAAATGTGTAACTCCAAAAATTTGATTGGAATGGAAAATTGATTACAATTGTTACACGGGAAATGACAACTCTACGCTCTAAGTGACTCGAGAAGCCAATTCCTACCTTTTAGAAACTACATTGCAATCTTTATTTGCAAATGGATAATTTGCGATACTAATGAATCATTATTGATACTTGTTCCAATAATACTATTTGTTCAAACTTTTCATGTCAATTGCAAAAAACTAACAACTAGGTGGCAATGTCGGGGACATTGCCACCTAGTGGCTCTTGTTTAATAATGAATTTAATTTTATGATCTTAAAGATGAAAATCAAATCAAATTTATAAGAGAAAGGAAAAAAACAAATAAATTCTATAATTGCAATACACACCCATTCAATTATACATTTTAAACTATTATCTAGATAAATATCATTCACAAACAATCATACGATTTTCTATACAATTTAGATAGAATATTAAGTGTAAAATCGTTTATTGCATCGAGAGGAGTCAAGTGCTTTACAATTGAGTATGGGGCCGAAATCTATCAATTAAGAAAGATCAAATTAGATCTCTCTAAATATTTGATAAATCCTCGTTTAAGATAGATCTATACTAATATTAATGATAACAAGTTTCATTAAAATAAATAAACATAAATTTAAATAGAAGAAAATCTTCTGTTCTTTAAGGATTAAGGATTGTAACGTTTTGAAAACGTAGTAAAGTTATTTGTCATACCACTATTTGTGAAATTGTATGATTCATTATTGGCCGCAATTAATATCTGTGAGTCTCACATTCAGAGTATGATGAGAGGCTAAATGACATATAAAGGATTCTTGAAAGTTGAACCTCTCTCACTCAACATTAACATCCATAACCTTGGACTCCATCTTGCCCTTCTTTGGGATGGTGATAATAAGGACACCATTTTTCAATTCAGCCTTTATTTTGTCCATCTCACAGTTTTCTGGGAACACCAATCGAGTATTGTAGCTGCTGTAACTTCTTGCTGACAACGAATCTTTTTCCCTCTCTTCTTTCCTGTGACCTCCTTTGATCACTAGAACGCTATCCTCTACAGAAACCTTCACATCCTCTTTTGAAAGTCCCGGCATGTCCAGTCTCACTTTCAATTCTGTCTCGTTTTCCATGATGTCCCACGGGGTTCGAACCGATAACGCATTATCTCTGGAAGATCCCCGCGAAGAAGCCGGAAACATGAAAGCGTCATCCAAAAGGCGGTCCATTGTATCAAGCATCTGCCGCATAGTCCTCGTTGGCGAAAACGGGTCCACGAGACCTGTCATTTGTATTATAAAATATAAAGTTTAAACGCACAAAAATAAAAAATGTTCCACGTCAGTCGGAACAGGACTTAATTTTATGAATACTTACAACTCAGGCCTAGTCAACTGGAATTAACACGAAGGATTTGTGTGTGAGGGGTTTACCAAACGGCGAAATTTCTGTCGGCCTTTCCAGAGCCCTGGGCTTCTGGTCAGCAACTTTATGGGTGTTAGTATTATGCAGATCTATGGCGCCTTCCTTGTTGCTTTCTGCTGCTCTTACAGCTACACCTTTTGCGCGCGATTGATTGAAAGGAGAATTCAACCGCAAACTGGACTGCATCCTCTTGCCCGCGGGAATGAGCACTCCATTTCTGGCATATACTGGATTTGAACAGGTAGAAGCTGTTGTTGGCATGAACACATTAGACAGACTGCAAGCCATTCTTTACAGAGCCGAGCCAAACCTGTGGAAATGCAGAATTGAAACTTAATTAATACAAAGTCGACACATTTGGCTAAACTTAGCTTCTCACTTAATTTGTAATTGCAGAATCCGCGAATTTCTCTTCGAAATTCATGAAAGTAGCAGAAAGCAACAGTGAAGATACAGTTTGCCTACCTTTGAATTTGACAACTCCGAGCGATAACAGAGGAAGGTTCAGAAATGTTTAACAGATGAAACCAAGATAATGCGCAAATACAAATAGCCAAATGCAGAAAAATCAGAGATGAAATCAGGACAATGCGCAAATACAATTAGCCAAATGCAGAAAAAGCAGAAATGTCTGAGTGAAAAATCTGCAGGCAAATGCGTTATATAGAAACAGAGGAGTTGAAGGAGAGAGTTCGAGAAGAGCCTCCAAAGTCTACACACGGTAATGAGAAGCTCTGGAGTTCTCTCGACGTTGCTATTCTTTATGTCGTACATTGTATCTCCTTGCTTGCTTATGTTCCACGTGATGTGGTGGGGTCTATATTTGTTTACCACAATGCTAGGAGCCGGGGGTTAATGACGGAATTTTCAGGGATGGAATTTGACGGGTATATGTTCGTTATGAGGCATTTTATTCATTAAAATATGGTTAAAAGTTTTAACAAATCCTATTATAGAATGGGTCAACAATTTGTTAGGACGTATTTTTTAAGGTTAATTATTTTTCCAAACAGTTATTAATTTTATTAAAAAGCTTGTTATGATATGTGTATGACTATATAAGTTTCTTGTATTATGTGGTATGTTATTATATATGTAATAATGAAGATTGAAACTTTCCAACTTAAGTGAAACTTTCCCATTTGATTGAAGAGTAGGTGGGTGAGTTTGCCTTCAATGTGGATGGATTTTCTTTCAGTCCATTTGTTTTTTCTTTCTTATATTGTCTTAGCAATGTCTTAATATGAGGTCATGTCCTTCCACCAAGCATCAACAATTTATTAGCTACTGTTTTTTTTTTAACCATGGGAACAACAACCTCCCAAGGATATATCCAACAACCCGCAAGCCAGATATACCAGAAACTTGTGACTTAGCAGGGGCCGAGGCGTCCCAAGACCCTTTATCCCAGGGGAGAGCCTCTATCCCAGGGGTCGACTACCCTTCGAACCTTGTCACAACCAAGCACCAAGCATCATCAATTTATCATATTACCGAATCTACCAAACATCACCTACAGAATTTTAGACACGCTTGTTTTTTGGTTATGGGCCTCAGAAGCTTGAAGCACCTGCTGAATTTAGATACCCATTTCTCTAGACAGTGTGAAAGTGCTCTCCTCTGGCTACCATGGACTTGGAGCTACTAATTTTGGTAAGATGTTATTTTCAATTTTTTTTTTAAATTGTTAATAATCTAAAAACAAACTTTAATGAAACTATTATGTGTTTTTTCTTAAACATGAAATTGTTTTTGTTATTTTGATATTGAGCTGGGCTAACACTTGTGACTAGACAAAGGCATGGAAACAAGGTGTTGTGCGGGGCTCCCAATCCCACTTTGTACACTTTCAATACTTCCAAGTTACAATTTATAGGTTTTGCTGCTAAAAGCTTTTCACTTATCTATTCACATTTTTTTAAATTATCTATTTGATATATGTTAAAACTTAATAACATTTTATTATTCTTGTAGTCTTAGTAATTGGTTGAAACAATTACTTTTACTCATGGGTAAAAAAGCTTCTAACCAAGTTTGAAGTTGAGAGTGGTTTCTTCTTATCCATTTATAGCTAAGGGAAAGTGAATGGCCCAAACAAGAAAGAAGGAATCATGAACTGGTTGGTACAAATTTTGACCCCCCACACAAAAACGCATTGAAAATTAAATTCAATCCCATGGTTGTCAATTTGAATGGAAAAAATGTATCACAACACTGGCTCTATATTATCAAAACTTGTGCCCAAAAAATAGTTTTTACCATAAGATTTGGGAGTAGTCTAGGCCATCGACGATTTGGCTCGGAAGTCGGTCGTCGGAGCCGGTTCCCGGCCAAATCATCTTTCTGATCGGCAACCCTCCGTGATCAATACCGGTATCCTTTTCGTGGGCCCGTTCGCCGGAGGTTTCCAAACGCGTATCTTCGGACAACTTAGTTGGGCTCCAGTTCGGCGGAAAAACACGATAGACTCAGCCAGCTTAGTTGGGCTCCAGTTCAACCGCGCTCAATTCAAACCTGTCTATCTTCCTCCCCTGTATCCTTTGCTCCTCCTCTGTTTGATGATTTAAATGAAAATCAGTCTGCAAACAAATATAATTTGTTACTCCTTTACGCAAAATAAATCCATTTTCAACTCAAATCTAGAGGTTATACAAACGAAGTTCTTAACCCTCCCATTTGCTGTTGCAATATAACGATCTGGCAGATTTGATTGCTGGAATAGCTCTGTCTAAATTTATCTGAGATAGGAACCAGAACAAGTAAACGCATTCGATTTCTCCCTTTGATCCTAAAAAATTACTCAATGTAGCACATAACATTGTTTTCTTGGGTTTCCTTATGAGCAATGGCATTTTAGAGCAACCAAAGAGCTTTCGTCAGCCTATAATCAATAAGCTTTTGATGACAAAGATCCATTTGATAGAAAAACAAATTCTCTTGGATTTTCTCACGAGCGACGACAATTTAGACCAAGTAAAGGGTTTTGATATCTCTGCCATGATCGAGTTTTTGACTTGTGGTAACCTTGACATTAGTTTGGCTGAAATAGAATCTTCCAAAGCAGACCTTTCCCTAGAATTGCAAGAGTCTTGTTTCCAATGGCAAAGAAAGTTTTCTGATTTTAAATTTGATAAGACTGTGAGCAGTGATGTTTTTCCCATTAACACATGGAAAGACCTTTGCTAATCGATATACAAAGATGGAAAAAAAGAATTCAGGGAAAAGACCCTAGCAGTGATTAGGAAGGATATGTTGCCCATGCTTAAGAAAATAATGGAATCTAAAAAAGCTACAGAGGAAATGCTTCAGGAGCAGCAATTTAAAACTGAACGAGAAAACTTTCTAACCAAAACAAAACAAAAACTATCCCAAAGAAAAGCCCTCGGGAGACGGATGTACATTGAAAGCTGCTCTTGTGAAAGGTCATATTTTAGATTTGGTAGTTTGGAGGTGCACTTAAGACTTTCAAGTGAAGAAGAAGTAAAACCTAGCATACAATGGATGATTGTAGAGTTGGCACCAAAGAAAAAAGACTTAGATGAGTTGAATTCGAACTCCATGCATTGCATTATCCCCTCTTGCTCGGACCAGTTTAAATTAGTTTGCTGTGATCTTGAGATGGAAGACCTGAAAAAGGTTGCATTTCTCAAATCTGGATAGTTGCTGGTTTTTTTCCATGATGAAGTACTTAATACGTTGAACTTATACATGTCCCCAAAGCTAGGACCATTGCTATGTAGGAGCAATCCTATTCGCATATTTAGATGGGGTTTTGATTTGGTGGCTTTTGATGAATTTACCAGATTCCTGGCTTTATATGATGCTAAGGTATCTAAGATTCTAATTTACAGGTTCGACTAATCATTTCGAAATGTAGATTGGACAGGTATTGAAATCATGCTAGAATTGTTTTCTGGAAGTAGAAATATAATATGTTTGCAGTGTATTCCAGGGAAAGCTGAATTGTTGTTAGTCGATCACACAAACAGGGTCAGGGTGGTAGAACTTCATCAACATCCATTGATGAAACCTAAGCATTTCACTCTCTCATCAGACTTTTTAAATGCTTTCATTTCAGGCGATGGTTCCTTTCTCTTTGTTTTTCAGACATATGTGCAGTTTTCAGATCACAAAGAGGAATGCATTTCAACTTCTGCCGAGGGGAGCAAGGCCACATCAGAGTTTGAGCTCAAAGTTTACATGTTAGGTGATGCCATGACTTTCTTAAAGAACATTTTCCTAGATATAAAGGTTGATGATGTCCGTGATTTCCAGGTCAAGGTTGTTTATTATGGTTGTCAGATTCACCTTGTTGTGTACTCCAATGTTGTGCCTTGCTTTATTTCTTCTAATATATTGAGTATAGTTTCAGTGACAGAAGTTTTGGAGTTTCAAGAATTAGCAAAACAGAAGTCAAATTCAGAAACAGATTGTAAGTATAAGATGGACTGACACTCTCATAGTTCTTGTGCTTCATTGGACTACATCTATCACATTTTTGATAAGTTTGCAGTTAATCCTGCACTCTGTAGAGGAAGTACCAGGGATCTCAGCTTCCATGTTTTGTTAAAGTCAATTGATAGTTTTGGAGAAAATATTGAGCGAAGAAAATCTGAAGAATATTTGAAACTTCTTATTGAAAATTTAGAGAAAGTTAAAGGAAAGGATTTTTCAAATATCAGGATTCAATTCCAAGTTCAAATGTCTGAAAGCTTGGACTGGGCTTCAAACACTATAGATGTCTTCTTCCCTCTCTATCAAACAAGGCCTTTGGGAAACTGGGTCCGCCAACTTATATGTCTTGTACCCATCCAATTAACTCGTGCTGCAAACAATGGACTACAACCCTTGCTTGATGGGCTTCAGATACCTCCACAACTCACTTATGCAGATAGCATATCACTAGCAGCTTTGATGCGCTTTGGTTTGTATGATGCTATCTTGAATCAGTGGGATAGTATAATCAAGGTGGTCTCATCAATGGGAAAACAAAGTAGTGGCAATTCATACTTACTAAACAATCTATCTGGCTCCCTTCTTGATGTAGCAAGGGGCAGATGCACTGATGGAGTCTGGATGATAGTTCAAATGGATTCAAAATGCCTCTATGTACTAATGGACTTCAAGGGATTAGAAAGTTTTGAGAAAACAGAGCAAGAAGATATGTTACTCTCAGTCCTAAATGTTGCCTTGAGTAATTTAACAATATTCAACAAGAAGGTTTGTTTTGAGAACTATCTTCTGTGTTTATTTTTACAGGTTTGGCTTTCAACATTTTCCTTTACAATATTGTGCTACTCAAAGATTACTTACCAATTGTGATACCTTGCTTCTTAATCAGGATTTTCATCTTGACAAGGAGACTGAAGCTATCTTTCAGCGTTTCCAAAATGGGGAAGTTTAGTGAAGAATGATGAAAAGCTATTCAAAGGACTCTTCTACATAGCTATCAAGGATGTTGATGTCTCTGATGTAGAGGAATTAAAAGGTGAATTTCGCCTAAAACTTCTACAAATTTGTAAAAGATCTCGTGAATTTTTTTTGACAAAGATGTATGGAGGAATGGTTGAAGTTGCTGCACTGCCTCCTTTTACTCAACGAGAATATCATCAAGAAAGCCTATCTGATATTGCTTTGACTGTAGAAGAAGAGTTGGGACATAGTTATGAGAGTGGTTGTGCCCTCTTGAGAGATTTGAAGCTTGTTATTTCCCAGATAGCAGCAAAGGATTGAACCCCTATAGATTTGAAACGTGTTGCCATGAAGGTGGATATCCTTCACAGGAACTTGATTTATGTTGTTAAGGCAGGATGCCTTTCTATGCCAGGTGGCAAAAAATTACTTATGAATTTTGACTCACATGAAGAGGTAAGTGATGCTCCAGTAGTAATTGGGGATCTCTTTATTGATTTGCAGGACACTGGCTTGGAGCTTGCATCCATGGCAATCAAACATGATTTTAGGTTCAGTTTACTGTCTGGACAGAGTGCTATGAATGTTACTTCCTCGTGGAATCATATGCATCATGGCCTAACAACAGCCATTTGACTTAGGAAAATGTGTGATTCATTTATATATGCCATTATGTGGCAAATTTGATTAAATCTTCTATAATGATATTATGGGAAAGTGTCATTGCTTGACCTAATTGTATATTCATTATACCATATGACACTTTGATGTGATTTCATGGCATTTGTTGTAATTGTGGAATGGCTAATTATCTCAGATGGTCTTACTTTCCGTACTAGTTAATGTAACTTTAAGAAGACAGAAATATCAAACATGCTTATGAGAATAGAGTTCATAACATATAATGATACATGGAAAACGTGATAGACATTACACAAATGAATTCAACAATACTGTCAAAATATCAGGAGTTGCCATTTATATCATTCGACATGTCCAAGCATTGAAAATCATTTGCACGCAAATCAATCATATAGGCTATGAAGGAGCTATTTTCACCAAAAAATACACCAATGCCTATTTCATTACTAAAACCGAATCAATTTTACCAGATAAGAGATGCCAGTGGAGGCTCTCATAGGCATAAGAACCGTACCATGAGAGGCACCAAAATAAATATAACAAGAAAACATATACATATCAAAGAACTATAAACAATGTCCACTTGACACCAAATCATATTTCTATTGTTGTTATGCCAAAGAATGAAATTTATTTTTATTTTCCATGGCAACTTGTCTCAGCTGATTGGACTAGCCTCTTGTGAACTAATTGCAACTTCTTCTTCTTTTTGGGAGAAAATAGAGAAAAATCAAATATGTACAGAGAAAAGGAGCCGTTACCTCAATGTAGTCCGCACTGCATTAATGTCCAAAAAACACTCAAAATAGAATTTTAGCATTTTTAGATACCTTGAAAAATGCAATTGATTATTTACTAGTTGCATTCTGTCAGTAAAAATGCATCTAATTATCAACTGACAATATTTTGGTTAGTCTTCCCTCTTCAGATTTGCACAGCTTGTTTAATATTTATGAATATTGAGAACACTGCCCACTATAGCTTTTTAAGTTTTCTGAAATGTTGAATTCAGAATTTATCAGAACACTGCCCACTGTAGTTAACTAACCACTCTTGAATCACATTGCATAAGAATTGAATCACATTGCATAATTGAATCACATTGTATAAGAATAAAAAAAAATATACAAATTGATCATCATCTAATATGTTGAATTGAGTAAATAGTCACTAGTGTTGCATATTGTATTACATATATAGTTTAACTGGATTAGTTGGATTAAATAGTTATTGGTCCATATATTTTCATATTATGCCATTAAATCACCCATAATTTAACCCCGTGACTATGTCATTCCCATGAGCCTTGTTTTGAGCACCCATTAGTACCACTAGTAGGATTCTGGTTCAAGATAAAATGTAGTAAGAAGTTCAAACTATTGATCCATATGGATAATCCATGGAAGCACATCATTGCCATAAAATCCCATGGGTTAGTGTAAATGGTATATTAAATAAAGGGTTGTAGTTGGCAAAACCATTTACTAGAATATTTGATGACACAAAATACACGTGTACAAAGCACTTCATTAGAAAAACAAGCTAAGCATCACACATAATAGTTTTATGCTAATAGAAGCTGCAAAGAACTTTCTGAAATTTTTATTCTTTTCCTTTGAAGGGATCAGCAAAGTATACACAATTCACAAAGTCATTTTTAGGTAGCAAAATCTTGCCTACCTCAATAAGGAATGACAATTCTCAGTTATGAGAACTCTGAAAAACATTTATTGAATAAATATTTTCTTTGTTGTAGCTTGTATACTTTTTAATATAGCAATTTATTTATAAAAGCTTATTTTAAATAAACTCTTTGAATAAATACTTTCTCTGTTGTAGCATCTATACTCTTTAACACAGCAATTTATTAATCAAAATCTTAAAGTCAAATTCAAAAATTCATAAAAAAAACTTGCTTTTAGAGATTACTTGAAAGTGCACTATACTCTTTAACACAACAATTTATTAATCAAAATCTTAAAGTCAAATTCATAAAAAAAAAAAAACACTTGCTTTTAGAGCTTACTTGAAAGTGCACTGATTTAGTTAAAGCTTAATCAAAATCTTAAAGTCAAATTCATAAATTCATAAAAAAACTTGCTTTTAGAGATTACTGGAAAGTGCGTTGATTTAGTTAAAGTTTACTAAAAAGTCAAATTCAAAATTCAAGGTGAAATTCAAAAAAATCAATCAAAAAACTTGCTTCTAAATCTTATTTGAAAGTCCACTGATTTTTTTTAAACCAAAACCCTCTCGAAAAGTCTCTTGCTCTTTTGAAAGAATCTGAATATGTTACATATAAGTTGGATTTTCAGACTTTTGCCAAGTTTCAAAATCTCAAGCTGCAGTGCTAATTAAATAGCTCCAGCTTTCTATTTGCCAAGTTTCAGGCAAATCAAACTACTGTGCTAATTAGGTAGCACCAGTTATATATAGAGCTGGTAATGAGATAATTGAAGGTAGTGTGTAGGTACTTTTTTTTTGTCCATATGAATGTTACTTAGAATTTCCATTGGACTCCTAAAGATGCAGAGCATCAATCTTTTCTCTGCACGTTGCTGTTATTTCATATCATTTTCTCAATGTAAACCCAGTGTCCTTGTTAGATATAGATACAAAGCCCTTAATATTGTTGTGTTGTGCCTGAAGTGGTCCCAGATAAGGTCTCATGGTTGAACCCACTAGACACGAGGTGCATATATAACCAACAATATATCGTAGCAAGAAAAAAATTGAGATAAGCCTGAAATCCAAGCAGAAGTCCCATGCATGCCATTTGAGCCTCTGGTTTTTACTATAGAAGTACCATAACATACTATTGCATTGTGGCATTTACCAATCTTTTCTCTGCATGTTAGTTATAGCATTTACCAATCTTTTCTGCGCATGTTGGTTATTTGAATTTCATATCCATTTTTTCGCTATCAACCAAGTTTCCTTATTATAGATACAAAGCCCTGAACATTTAATTGTGGCATTTAAACCAAGAGATTTGGGAAAATCAGCTCATATCTTGCATTTATGGTAGAGTTAACCTTGCACTGTCATAACAGAAGGTTATATAAACTAAAGCAATTCCTTTAGTAAAACTTTAGATTAATGAATATAGAAAAATAATACAAAATTGAGCTTCCATTGATCAAGAGAATGATACACTTCATAATTCTTTGTCAGGGACCAAAAAAATGAACAAAAATCCTCATTCTCTAAGCCTGTTAACAGTTAGAGCATGTAACCAGCATGGTTGCAACATTTCTGAAAGGAAACACTTGAAGAAATACTGTCCACCTTGACTGGCATCAAATGAGAATGCGTATGAACTCTCTTTATTAAACATTCCATACTAACAGAGATCTAAATTAATCCATCTCTGCCTGCTTGGACTATTCTGCAGCGTTCTTTGGCATCTCTTCATATTCGAATATAACAAAATATGGATACTTTAGAACTAAGTGGGAGTCTAAAATGTAGCCAATTCCTCTCCTGGTGAAAGAACAAATTTTTTATTCATGCATTGAATTTAAGGAAAAAAATTTCATTGAGGTCCTCTTGTCATCTTGATCACCCTTTAATCAACTGGGAATATTTGCCTCTCTTGAGTTCTACCCTGTGCCTCCTTCCCTCTGCAGCAACAACTTTTTTCTTTGACATCAACATTTGACCATGAAGATTATTTGAAATGTTGGTGACAAACAAAGTTTCATCTAGAGCGTTCAGATCAAGAGAGCCTGAACGGACAGTGTCCTTTGCAGGCAATGCACCATCTTTCTCAGACACAAATGAGGACTCAGGGGAACTAGGATGCATTGGCCTTTGAAGCCTATGGGACTTGTCCTATTCCGATTATAAATCTGAATTACTAGAAAAATTCTCAAAATTCTCATGCTCATAGCTTTGAAGATTGTCACATGAGGCCATTGTTATTGTTTTATGTCTGGTATCTGAATAAGATGATGACAATGGATGAGATATGTCAGACATGTTTTGCTCTTGTCGCTGTTCAAGGCACAATGACAACTGCAAAATCCATCCCGAATTATCTTTCAGTAAAAATATATATTAATGTCTTGTTTTTGCAATTATAAGAGAGAGAAAAAAAGAAATGATCATAAACCTGGGTGGGATTATGTACCTGTGATTTCAGATTCAAATTGTGATGTTTCAAGCCTTGACATGTTTTCTTGCTCTGCTCTACTTCCTGGCACAAAAAGAAACTTGTGAGCAACAAACCCTTCTAACAAAACCAGATAAATGACATGAAAGAAGTGCATAAAAAGAACAAACCTTTAACAACTGTGCATTTTCTACCAACAGTTCATCCACGGTCTCTGTCAGCTCTTTATGTGTCTGCATTGAACAGAATATTGATTTTTCAGTCTCATAGGAAAAGTCTCTCCAACGCACATCATCTATACCCACACACATGCACAAAGACATATCCAGAGACACCCTTGCTGTAATGTTGGAAGCAAATAAGAATGTCTGCAACTTCAATTTCGTCTGCTGTAAACTGAGAATCCTCAGAAATCCCAATCATACTACGCTTCATGTCTTCACAAGCTCTTCTGCTTCTGCTGCTCTTCTACCTCAAGACTCCTCTGCTTCTCATGCTCAAACCCCCTTCTAATATATAGAAAAAGAAAGCGGATGTGGATGAATGCATGGGACTGATTTGTATTTTTATAGATGATTGGAATGCATAGCAATTGTGACTAACTTCGTCATCAACTTTGTTATCGACAGACTGAAGTTTGTAATGATCTGCCATTTTTCCCAGTTAACAGTATGTGTAACCATGCCACTTTGTTACTTGAATTCCAGTGAAACCATTCTGCTGCAGGGATATGGTAGTTACATATTTGAGCTGGTTGAGATTTTCAGGAAGCTTACCTCTCAGGCTGAGATTCTGCATTGAAATGCCTATGACAAAGCCTCCCTGGCACTGTATGTGCGCCCAGCCCCCGCAAACATCATTGCCCTTCCAGTTGCTAAGAATCTCCTTGTTTTCTATGTTGTTGTAGAAGGCCTTCAGGATGTCCATGTCCCCAGAATTTGTAACTACACTGCATTGCCACAAAATGGGTAGTACCAAGCAAATCCTGATTAACAGAATCGTCACAAAATGTGGATTCATTTTCAACGAAAAAAACCCAAAACTATCAAATTTCCATCTTAACCCCAATATTGTTTTTTCACTTAATCACCCAGGATCAGAACTCTTGCAATGGGGATTCTCTCCAGTAGAACCTCCCCTACACAGAAATGTACCACAACCCACCATTTCTGAAATGTGGAGGCGGTGGCGTATGAGGAGAATGAAACATATGTTCTTGTTGTTGTACCTGCATTATTGGAAGACCTGGCAGATTCTGCTGAAGCATTGAATCTGCATTGAAATTGTTAATAAGGCCGACTGTGGTATCTAGAAATATTAACAATTTCATTTTAGTTGCAGGAGGGGGTTCATCCAAAGCCTTCACTCTCATTGAATATATGGTGGACGCCACATCCCTAGCTTCCACAATACGCAGTCGCGTCTCACGAGCTTCCGCAATACGCAGGTCTTCGGTCCACAGATGGAGATCGTGCCAGTGGCCAGCAGAGGAGAAGCTTGCCAATGGAGTTGAGCACCATGCCCGCGCATCGGCTGGTATCAAATGCAGAGATCGAGTTGAGCACCTTGCCCGCTCGTCTGCTCGTATGCAACAAAGTTTTCTTCTATGCAATGGGTTCGATGGGCTCACACGATCCGGTTTGATTGTGCAAGGGAAAAAGCAGAGTCCTGATCCGGTTTGATTGATCAATGCAGGAAGGTGGCGTAGAATGAGGACTGCACGGGTCCACTGCATGCACGGGAGGTCATTTCCGTTGATCGGGAGACGGGAAAAATAGCCGGGCTGGTTGGTCGGTCGGAAAGGCGATTTGGCTTGAAATTGGCGACGACGGCCGTCTTCCAGGCCAAATCGTCGATGTAATAGACTACTCCTAAGATTCGCATCATGGATAATACATAGACAAATCCACTTCCGTGAAATATTTGTTGTAGCTTGGTATGTACAAGTTCATGTGCAATAATAGTTGAGGAATCCAAAATAATCCATACCTTGGAAAAATAGCGTTATTAAAATTATTCTGACAAAGGAAGGGGAGAACATCATAGTACAATCTAAATTTCAATGTGTATTTTAATGAATTGCCTCTAGAAAGGGCATATTATATCTATATCGCATTTTAACTCAAGTCCTTTGGAATAAAATGTTACAATTTCAATTACACCATTGAAGCAACATGTTAACCTTGAAAAATTTTGTATGTTGCATTACATGTGGCCTAACATTAACCTCTAGAAAGGATTATAGGTTCCACCTTTTGTTTGTTTCCTAACTTTATCAGTTAATGTACAACAGATGCATAATGCCAACACATGTTACGTTTGAGTTATTTGTGTCACTGTTAGTAGGTTTTTTTGTTCCACCCTTCCACCCTTGATTTTCAGAGTGCATGATCAATGAAAAACATGGGTAAATGGGTCAATTGTTATCTTTTTAATGGAAATTAAAGTCCTTAATGAAACATATTTTTTAATTGAAAATTAAAATTTCACAATTTCAATTACACCATTGATTCAACATGTTAACCTTGCAAAATTTTATATGTTGCATTACCTGTGGCCTGACATTAACCTCCGGAAAGGATTCTAGGTTCCGAACTTTCTTTGTTTCTTAAGTTTATCACTTAATTATGTCACTCTCAGTAGGTTGTTTTTTTTCCACCCTTAATTTTCAAAGCACATGATTAACGAAAACATGGGTAAATAAGTATGTTGTTCTCTTTTAATTGGCAATTAAAGCATATATTTTAATTGAAAATTAAATTCTTTAATAAAAACATTATTACTAAAGGGTAATTTTTTTAATAAAACTTCATTGTTGAAGGGTTATTTTTTCAATAAAACATTGTGTGAGGGGCAAGATAAAAGTTCAAAACATCAAAAAAATTTAGTTAGAAGGGCAAAGTTGAAATGAAATTCCAACCCCGATGATGGCTATTTACCTAATACTTTTATTTTTGTAACAGTCATATATCAGTAATTTAAACATTTGCACGTTAATAGTTAAGTATAATTAAATTTGAAAATCATTAAATTAATGGAAAAGTTTAAAAATGGTTTGTATCCTATGAGGTGTATACACCAACTATGTCTCGATGGGGCTTCCTTGTTCTGTTGGTATTGCCCCTGGGTTGGGGTTTATGTTTTTTGGTTTTTTGAGTTTTGACTAATTTCATTGGATTTGTATCTTTCTTTTGATGGATAGCTTTTTTATGGTTTTAGATATATCTTCTTATATTGTGAGGTTAGTTGTGTGTTCGATTATGTTTGCTTATTGGAAAGGAGTGTTATAATAGTTTTATGGATCTTTTATGTATTGACAGTTCTGTGGGGACTATTGCTTTTGTTGAAAGACTTATTGATGAGGAGCATGAGTCTATGGGGGCTATTGCTTTTGTTGAAAGACTTATTTCTTGTTGGTTTATTGCCTAGTTGTAGTTTGTTGGTGGGAAGCATGGTATTACTAACTATTTATGGATTTGGTAGTCCAGGGTTTTTGTAATTTTCTTATATTTTTACGTATACTATTAATATAATGGTATAGCTTTTTTTATGTGAAAAAAAAATAAAAAAAATAATATATATATATAAGGTGTATAAATGGATCAATGAAGGATGAACCACATAGATGAATTGATGGATAAATGTATACACTCATTTTTTATATTGTTCTAAAATCAAATAAAAAATGGAATAAGTTGAGAGCAACCATGCATTATTTTGTGTTTGAAATGATTGTTTCATTTGTTCAATTTGTGGTTGATTTATGTGAAGCATACTCTCCTTATGGTCTTAAGGCTTAATGTGGAAGTCATAAAGAAATCACAAAGAATTGTTATTGGATTCTGGACATAATGAATGCATCTAACAATTTATTACTTGTTTTGTTACAACATGTTTTAATTCATTGCCAATATCTACTAGTATATGCATGCAAATTCGAATATTATAAGACTCTTCAACATTGAGTGACTTGCTCCTTGACTCTTAAATATCCCTCAAAGCATTCAAGACAAACTTATCTATAATGGCATGCCAATTATGAGGACATGCTTACAATAATATTTGGAACATGGAAATAATGCAATATTCTTTGAGAAGGGTGTTTGATAAGGTGGGAAATCTATGATCATGAAATTTTAAGAAGATGGATTACTAAATGCTACTTGTGGAATCCCCATAGATGAGGTAACAACTTAACCTGACGTTTGTCCTACAAATCCAGAGTTAATCAATGTTTCTATTGATATTTGTGATGTTGAATGGAGGTGTGCTATATGGGATTCCTATGTATAAATTATGCAAAATTTACAAATTTTCCAAACATCTTATGTTATGGTAGACATACTTATTATTCATGCAAATAGAGTCCCAATTAAGAGAGAATTCTCAAGCTAAAACATAATGAAGGATGAATGAAGAACAAAACTACCATTATGTGCATTGGATACGTTATGATAGTGTCACTAACGAAGTTTGATTCAACAATGGTGGAATGGGATAGAAGCAAAGAGGAATCTTAAATATTTAAGGATGTTCTCTTTTTGTCTAAGTTTGTAATGATGTTATATTCCTTATAATGTAGAACACATCAAATATTTTGAGCCAATACCTAATAACTTCTTATTTTCGTATCTATTGGAAGGAATTGGAATTATAAGAAGTCTTCCTATTTGTATAGCTTCTATCTTTTGATAATGTTATGTTAAATGCTATAATAGTAGTTCCAATGTTCACTTGTATTCCCAACAAAAATGAATAAAAATTGTCACATACCCACCCATCTATCAAATGCAAGGAAGGGAACATGCTACCAATCTATGGGGCTTTTCATAAAACTCAGTCATTTCAATTGATTCATCCACATAAATACATGGTGTGTAGATACCAATTAAGCAAATATGCACAGCGGAATTAAACTCATCCACACACATATTTCATATGCATTCAACATATCAATAACAGTCATTAAATTATACATTGCAGAAGTGTGGCAGAAGTAAATACACATCAGATACTTATCTTCATTGTGCAATTGTCCCAAACAACTAGCTATGTCGCTACAATGTTCCACCCAACCATAGGCTAGTTGTGTTCATCAATCTCTCAACACAACTGCCACCCCCCGAGCTGGGCATGATTCTTACAAGGAAAAGGGGACATTAAGCTCATACACAACCAATTCACCAATTCCACTGAGCCAAGCCAGTCCACTGCTGGGTTTATCAGGCTACATTGGAACCTTGGATGCTTGCACTCAAGCTCAAGCCAAAAAAATGGATTTACCAACAAGATGGCCATGGGTTTTCCCAAATCGTTTCCAGCAAAAAACGGATTGTGGGATGGGAAAAACAATCACAGGGAGGAAAACAAATTCTCCTCCAACTAACTAAGCATTCAACATCCCAAAACGGTCTCTATGGAACCCAGATTCATTTCCCCTTCTTCCCCATTGGTATACAACACAAAAACGCCCTTCTCCCAACTTAGAATGAAGGCAAACACATAATTTTGATGGGGAAAAACGCCCAGCCAGCTCCCAACTCGTGAGAGAGCCAAACTGGTTGATGGGTAATGGCTTGGGGAGAAATTCATGGCTCTTTTCTTGCCCACGAAGCAAAACGCGATTTCCCATGCAGGGTGGCTGCCCATATCCGAATTTGGACAGCCATACCTCTCATTCCCCAATGCATTAACTACCTCAACCAACTCTTGGGAGAAATCAATGATTGGGTACAAAAGTCAACATGGGTAGTTGAGGGTTTGATGGTTTCTCTCATTGACACTTGGCTTGACTTGATTGGCTCCAAGGGTTTGAATATTTCCCTCCCAATTCCTTGTAAAATCATGCCCCCATCTCTTGTTGCATTCCATAGCTAGTGGTGGGTATTTTATTAAAATGCATATTTATATGATGTTTGAAATTCCAATGTGCCTGGCTAGCACGCAAACCATATGCATCAATAAATCGATGGCGGGGCCTTGGCCTTGAGCTCCTCACCATGATTTTATAACAATATTACATCATTTACATTTTAATGCAATAGGGTCAAGATGGGGACGTGACAAAAACGCATATAATACATAATATTTGATTCATGGGCAAAAATAAATATCAAACATCATATGGAGGAGAGTTCAAAAAGGAAAATTGTCACAAAAAATTTATCACAAAAAAATTACTTGATGGTACAAATTCAAGAAGTTTAGATGAAAAAGAAGAAGGGGTGTCCACATTTACAAGTCCGCTCACTACAAAAAACAAAGAAAAACATCAACATTCGAGCATTATTATTATTATTTTATTTTTAGTTTTGTAAAATACTATATTGGGTTAAAATATAGAGATTAATCTTATTTTAGAATTTACTAAGAAACTATTTAGTAATTGTATTTATGTTTGAATAATTTAATATATATATATTTTTTAATTGTGAGCTTACACAGAATTTTTATATAATTTTTTTTACAGACATGACACGTTTTATTTGGATGGGTTGCAGAAAGCATCTCTTAGCACAATAAGCATGAGGGTGGCAGGAGATTGTTTTCTCTAATATCTCCTCCTAAGTGTGGGGGTGAGGGTAGATTGTTTTTTCTAATATCTTCTCCCAATATGAGGGTGGGTGGGAGAATATATTATAGAAAACAATCTTCCCTTACCTTACCCTCACAATTTCTCTCTCCACCCTAACCCCTATATCGTTTTCTCTAATATATTCCCCCACCACCACCCCCACCCCCACTCTATATCCCCCCACCCCCACCTCATATCAGGGAAGATATTAGAGAGAACAATCTTCCTCCACCCCACCCTCATATATTGGATATGAGGGAAAACAATCTTCCCCCTCCCCCACCCTGGATATGAGGGAAAACAATCTTCCCCCTCCCCCACCCCTACCCCTACCCCTACCCTTAGATACTATGGAAAAAACAGTCTCCCCACTTCCCACCCTTCTAGATATATGAGGGTGGGATGGAGGGAGATTGTATTTTCCCTAATATCTTCTTTAAGGGTGAGGGTGGGGGGAATCATTTCTCTAATATCTCTTTCCGCTCTCGATGTAATGATGAATCTTATTTATTCAAGACTTGAATGATGTACCCAAAAAAAGTCACTTAAATACCTATATAGGAGTGTTAAAACATCGGAAACTCGGTGATCACTATCCTTTTAAGGTTACCTTCTTCACAAATTCACAAATGAGATGTGAATGCTTGAATTTGAATGCGTAAAGAATGAAGGGGTCCAACTTGTCTAAGAATTTATGTATGTTAAATATCTATACAGGGGAGTTAGTGAGCCAGGATAGCATGATTGATATATGGAAGTTTAGTTAACAATATCATTTAAAGTCACACCTTTCACAAATTAAGTGTGAATTCTTAAATAATTTAAGGAAATTAGAAATAATTTTATTGAAACTATAATGGGAAAAAGGAGAAAATAAAAGAAGGGATATTTAAGAAAATAAAGTTGGGTGCCTTTTACTTTTCTTCTACCAATTAACTATGAGCAAATTTAACAACTTTTGGTAAATAAATTTATGTTTCAAGTATTACAACATAATGGGAAATATAAGGCATGTTTCTAAGTAGTATTAAGATACAAGACACAAATCTTTAACTACACAATAACAAATATTATGCTAAATTGAGTTGGAGGAGTTCATTATTGCTTGGCTTATTTGTCATCAATTATAACTAATTCAACATAATATCGCATATACGAAACTTTAACAAGTTAAAACTTTAATATTTTTTATAAGTATAAATTTGGTTTTGGAACTACTAAAACATTCTAAATTTCCATTTTAGTTTTAATTTAAAATTTCAAATACTTTTTATATATACAAATTTGATTTTAAATATGCTAAAACATTCTAAACTACGATTTCAATTTAATATTTTAATATTTTTATAAGTATAAATTTGGTTTTGGAACTACTAAACATTCTAAATTTCCATTTTAGTTTTAATTTAAAATTTCAAATACTTTTTATATATACAAATTTGATTTTAAATATACTAAAACATTCTAAACTACGATTTCAATTTAATATTTTAATATTTTTTATAAGTATAAATTTGGTTTTGAAACTACTAAACATTCTAAATTTCCATTTTAGTTTTAATTTAAAATTTAAAATACTTTTTATACATACAAATTTGATTTTAAATATGCTAAAACATTCTAAACTTCGATTTCAATTTCAATCTCACATATCAAATACATAGCTATGAGAAATAAGTCATACTTCCCAAGCCAACAGCCCGCGAGCCAACAACCCGCGAGCCAGATATACCAGAAACTTGTGACTTAGCAGGGGTCGAGACATCCCGAGACCCTTTATCCCAGGGGAGAGCCTCTATCCCAGGGGTCGACTACCCTTCGAGCCTTGTCACAACCAAGCACCAAGCATCATCAATTTATCATAGTACCGAATCTACCAAACATCACCTACGGAATTTTAGACACGCTTGTTTTTTGGTTATGGGCCTCAGAAGCTCGAAGCACCTGCTGAATTTAGATACCCATTTCTCTAGACAGTGTGAAAGTGCTCTCCTCTGGCTACCATGGACTTGGAGCTACTAATTTTGGTAAGATGTTATTTTCAATTTTTTTTAAAAATTGTTAATAATCTAAAAACAAACTTTAATGAAACTATTATGTGTTTTTTCTTAAACATGAAATTGTTTTTGTTATTTTGATATTGAGCTGGGCTAACACTTGTGACTAGACAAAGGCATGGAAACAAGGTTTTGTTGTGCGAGGCTCCCAATCCCACTTTGTACACTTTCAATACTTCCAAGTTACAATTTATAGGTTTTGCTGCTAAAAGCTTTTCACTTATCTATTCACATTTTTTTAAATTATCTATTTGATATATGTTAAAACTTAATAACATTTTATTATTCTTGTAGTCTTAGTAATTGGTTGAAACAATTACTTTTACACATGGGTAAAAAAGCTTCTAACCAAGTTTGAAGTTGAGAGTGGTTTCTTCTTATCCATTTATAGCCAAGGGAAAGTGAATGGCCCAAACAAGAAAGAAGGAATCATGAACTGGTTGGTACAAATTTTGAACCCCCGCACAAAAACACATTGAAAATTAAATTCAATCCCATGGTTGTCAATTTGAATGGAAAAAATGTATCACAACACTGGCTCTATATTATCAAAACTTGTGCCCAAAAGATAGTTGTTACCATAAGATTTGTATCATGGATAATACATACACAAATCCACTTCCCTGAAATATTTGTTGTAACTTGGTATGTACAAGTTCATGTGCAATAATAGTTGAGGAATCCAAAATACTCCATACCTTGGAAAAATAGCCTTATTAAAATTCTTTTGACAAAGGAAGGGGAGAACATCATAGTACAATCTCAATTTCAATGTGTATTTTAATGAATTGCCTCTAGAAAGGGCATATTATATCTATATCGCATTTTAACTCAAGTCCTTTGGAATAAAATGTTACAATTTCAATTACACCATTGAAGCAACATGTTAACCTTGAAAAAATTTGTATGTTGCATTACATGTGGCCTAACATTAACCTCTAGAAAGGATTATACGTTCCACCTTTTGTTTGTTTCCTAACTTTATCAGTTAATGTACTCCAGATGCATATTGCCGACACATGTTACGTTTGAGTTATTTGTGTCACTGTTAGTAGGTTTTTTTGTTCCACCCTTCCACCCTTGATTTTCAGAGTGCATGATCAATGAAAAACATGGGTAAATGGGTCAATTGTTATCTTTTTAATGGAAATTAAAGTCCTTAATAAAACATATTTTTTAATTGAAAATTAAAATTTCACAATTTCAATTACACCATTGATTCAACATGTTAACCTTGCAAAATTTTATATGTTGCATTACATGTGGCCTGACATTAACCTTCGGAAAGGATTATAGGTTCCGAACTTTCTTTGTTTCTTAAGTTTATCACTTAATTATGTCACTCTGAGTAGGTTGTTTTTTTCCACCCTTAATTTTCAAAGGACATGATTAATGAAAACATGGGTAAATGAGTATGTTGTTCTCTTTTAATTGGAAATTAAAGCATATATTTTAATTGAAAATTAAATTCTTTAATAAAAACATTATGATTAAAGGGTAATTTTTTAATAAAACTTCATTGTTGAAGGGTTATTTTTTCACTAAAACATTGTGTGAGGGGAAAGATAAAAGTTCAAAACGTCAAAAAAATTTAGTTAGAAGGGCAGAGTTGAAATGAAATTCCAACCCCGATGATGGCTATTTACCTATTACTTTTATTTTTGTAACAATCATATATCAGTAATTTAAAAATCTGCACGTTAATAGTTAAGTATAATTAAATTTGAAAATCATTAAATTAATGGAAAAGTTTAAAAATGGTTTGTATCCTATGAGGTGTATACACCAACTATGTCTCGATGGGGCTTTCTTGTTCTGTTGGTATCGCCCCTGGGTCAGGGTTTATGTTTTTTGGTTTTTTGAGTTTTGACTAATTTCATTGGATTTGTATCTTTCTTTTGATGGATAGCTTTTTTAGGGTTTTAGATATATCTTCTTATATTGTGAGGTTAGTTATGTGTTTGGTTATGTTTGCTTATTGGAAAGGAGTGTTATAATAGTTTTATGGATCTTTTATGTATTGACAGTTGGTCTCCTGATGAGGAGCATGAGTCCGTGGGGACTATTGCTTTTGTTGAAAGATTTATTGATGAGGAGCATGAGTTTGTGGGGGCTATTGCTTTTGTTGAAAGACTTATTTCTTGTTGGTTTATTGCCTAGTTGTAGTTTGTTGGTGGGAAGCATGGTATTATTGACTATTTATGGATTTGGTAGTCCAGGGTTTTTGTAATTTTCTTATATTTTTACATATACTATTAATATAATGGTATAGCTTTTTTTATGTGAAAAAAATAATAATATATGTATATATATATATATAAGGTGTATAAATGGATCAATGAAGGATGAACCACATAGATGAATTGATGGATAAATGTATACACTCATTTTTTATATTGTTCTAAAATCAAATAAAAAATGGAATAAGTTGAGAGCAACCATGCATTATTTTGTGTTTGAAATGACTGTTTCATTTGTTCAATTTGTGGTTGATTTATGTGAATCATACTCTCCTTATGGTCTTAAGGCTTAATGTGGAAGTCATAAAGGAATCACAAAGAATTGTTATTGGATTCTGGACATAATGAATGCATCTAACAATTTATTACTTGTTTTGTTACAACATGTTTTAATTCATTGCCAATATCTACTAGTATATGCATGCAAATTGGAATATTATAAGACTCTTCAACATTGAGTGATTTGCTCCTTGACTCTTAAATATCCCTCAAAGCATTCAAGACAAACTTATCTATAATGGCATGCCAATTATGAGGACATGCTTACAATAATATTTGGAACATGGAAATAATGCAATATTCTTTGAGAAGGGTGTTTGATAAGGTGGGAAATCTATGTTCATGAAATTTTAAGAAGATGGATTACTAAATGCTACTTGTGGAATCCCCATAGATGAGGTAACAACTTAACCTGAAGTTTGTCCTACAAATCCAGAGTTAATCAATGTTTCTATTGATATTTGTGGTGATGAATGGAGGTGTGCTATATGGGATTCCTATATATAAATTATGCAAAATTTACAAATTTTCCAAACATCTTATGTTATGGTAGACATACTTATTATTCATGCAAATAGAGTCACAATTAAGAGAGAATTCTCAAGCTAAAACATAATGAAGGATGAATAAAGAACAAAACTACCATTATGTGCATTGGATACGTTATGATAGTGTCACTAACGAAGTTTGATTCAACAATGGTGGAATGGGATAGAAGCAAAGAGGAATCTTAAATATTTAAGGATGTTCTCTTTTTGTCTAAGTTTGTAATGATGTTATATTCCTTATAATGTAGAACACATCAAATATTTTGAGCCAATACCTAATAACTTCTTCTTTTCTTATCTATTGGAAGGAATTGGAATTATAGGAAGTCTTCCTATTTGTATAGCTTCTATCTTTTGATAATATTATGTTAAATGCTATAATAGTAGTTCCAATGTTCACTTGTATTCCCAACAAAAATGAATAAAAACTGTCACATACCCACCCATCTATCAAATGCAAGGAAGGGAACATGCTACCAATCTATGGGGCTTTTCATAAAACTCAGTCATTTCAATTGATTCAACCACATAAATACATGGTGTGTAGATACCAATTAAGCAAATATGCACAGCGGAATTAAAATCATCCACACACATCTTTCATATGCATTCAACATATCAATAACAATCATTAAATTATACATTGCAGAAATGTGGCAGAAGTAAATACACATCAGATACTTATCTTCATTGTGCAATTGTCCCAGACAACTAGCTATGTCGTTGCAATGTTCCACCCAACCATAGGCTAGTTGTGTTCATCAATCTCTCAACACAACTGCCACCCCCGAGCTGGGCATGATTCTTACAAGGAAAAGGGGACATTAAGCTCATACACACCCAATTCACCAATTCCACTGAGCCAAGCCAGTCCACTGTTGGATTTATCAAGCTACATTGGAACCTTGGATGCTTGCACTCAAGCTCAATCCAAAACAATGGATTTACCAACAAGATGGCCATGGGTTTTCCCAAATCGTTTCCAGCCAAAAATGGATTGTGGGATGGGAAAAACAATCACAGGGAGGAAAACGAATTCTCCTCCAATTAACTAAGCATTCAACATCCCAAAATGGTCTCTATGGAACCCAAATTCATTTCCCCTTCTTCCCCACTGGTATACAATACAAAAACGCCCTTCTCCCAACTTAGAATGAAGGAAAACACATAATTTTGATGGGGAAAAATGCCCAGCCAGCTCCTAACTCGTGAGAGAGCCAAACTGGTTGATGGGTAATGGCTTGGGGAGCAATTCATGGATCTTTCTTGCCCGCAAAGCAAAATGCGATTTCCCATGCAGGGTGGCTTTCCCATATCTGAATTTGGACAGCCATACCTCTCATTCCCCAAGGCATTAACTACCTCAACCAACTCTTGGGAGAAATCAATGATTGGGTACAAAAGTCAACATGGGTAGTTGAAGGTTTGATGGGTTCTCTCATTGACACTTGGCTTGACTTGATTGGCTCCAAGGGTTTGAATATTTCCCTCCCAATTCCTTGTAAAATCATGCCCCCATCTCTTGTTGCATTCCATAGCTAGTTGTGGGTATTTTATTAAAATGCATATTTACATGATGTTTGAAATTCCAATGTGCCTAGCTAGCACACAAACCATATGCATCAATAAATCAATGGCGTGGCCTTGGCCTTGAGCTCCTCACCATGATTTTATAACAATATTACATCATTTACATTTTAATGCAATAGGGTCAAGATGGGGATGTGACAAAAAGGCATATAATACATAATACTTGATTAATGGACAAAAATAAATATCAAACGTCATATGGAGGAGAGTTCAAAAAGGAAAATTGTCACAAAAAATTTACTTGATGGTACCAATTCAAGAAGTTTAGATTAAAAAGAAGAAGCCACATTTACAAGTCCGTTCACTACAAAAAACAAAGAAAAACATCAACATTCGAGCATTATTATTATTATTTTATTTTTAGTTTTGTAAAATACTATATTGGGTTAAAATATAGAGATTAATCTTATTTTAGAATTTACTAAGAAACTATTTAGTAATTGTATTTATGTTTGAATAATTTAATATATATCTTTTTTTAATTGTGAGCTTACACAATATTTTTATATAATTTTTTTTACAGACATGACACGTTTTATTCAGATGGGTTGCAGAAAGCATCTCTTAGCACAATAAGCATGAGGGTGGTGGGAGATTGTTTTCTCTAATATCTCCTCCTCAGTGTGGGGGTGAGGGTAGATTGTTTTTTCTAATATCTTCTTTCAATATGAGGGTGGGTGGGAGAATATATTATAGAAAACAATCTTCCCTTACCTTACCCTCACAATTTCTCTCTCCACCCCAACCCCTATATCGTTTTCTCTAATATATTCCCCCACCCCCACCCTATATCCCCCCACCCCTACCCCCACCTCATATCAGGGAAGATATTAAAGAGAACAATCTTCCTCCACCCCACCCTCATATATTGGATATGAGGGAAAACAATCTTCCCCCTCCCCCACCCCTACCCCTACCCCTACCCTTACCCTTAGATACTATGGAAAAAACAGTCTCCCCACTTCCCACCCTTCTAGATATATGAGGGTGGGATGGAGGGAGATTGTATTTTCCCTAATATCTTCCTTAAGGGTGAGGGTGGGGGGAATCATTTCTCTAATATCTCTTTCCGCTCTCTATGTAATGATGAATCTTATTTATTCAAGACTTGAATGATGTACCCAAAAAAAGTCACTTAAATACCTATGTAGGAGTGTTAAGACATCAGAAACTCGGTGATCACTATCCTTTTAAGGTTACCTTCTTCACAAATTCACAAATGAGATGTGAATGCTTGAATTTGAATGCGTAAAGAATGAAGGGGTCCAACTTGTCTAAGAATTTATGTATGTTAAATATCTATACAGGGGAGTTAGTGAGCAAGGATAGCATGATTGATATATGGAAGTTTAGTTAACAATATCATTTAAAGTCACGCCTTTCACAAATTAAGTGTGAATTCTTAAATAATTTAAGGAAATTAGAAATAATTTTATTGAAATTATAATGGGAAAAGGAGAAAATAAAGAAGGGATATTTAAGAAAATAAAGTTTGGTGCCTTTTTCTTTTCTTCTACAAATTAACTATGAGCAGATTTAACAACTTTTGGTAAATAAATTTATGTTTCAAGTATTACAACATAATGGGAAATATAAGGCATGTTTCTAAGTAGTATTAAGATACAAGACACAAATCTTTAACTACACAATAACAAATATTATGCTAAATTGAGTTGGAGGAGTTCATTATTGCTTGGTTTATTTGTCATCAATTATAACTAATTCAACATAATATCTAACAAATATTATGCTAAATTGAGTTGGAGGAGTTCATTATGGCTTGGCTTATTTGTCATCAATTATAACTAATTCAACATAATATCGCATATACGAAACCTTAACAAGTTAAAACTTTAATATTTTAATATTTTTTATAAGTATAAATTTGGTTTTGGAACTACTAAAACATTCTAAATTTCCATTTTAGTTTTAATTTCAAATTTCAAATACTTTTTATATATACAGATTTGATTTTAAATATGCTAAAACATTCTAAACTACGATTTTAATTTAATATTTTAATATTTTTTATAAGTATAAATTTGGTTTTGGAACTATTAAACATTCTAAATTTCCATTTTAGTTTTAATTTTAAATTTTAAATACTTTTTAAATATACAAATTTGATTTTAAATATGCTAAAACATTCTAAACTACGATTTCAATTTAATATTTTAATATTTTTTATAAGTATAAATTTGGCTTTGAAACTACTAAACATTCTAAATTTCCATTTTAATTTTAATTTAAAATTTCAAATACTTTTTATATATATAAATTTGATTTTAAATATGCTAAAACATTCGAAACTTCGATTTCAATTTCAATCTCACATATCAAATACATAGCTATGAGAAATAAGTCATACTTCCCAAGCCAAATTGTAAATGCACCACAATAATATAATATGTTAGTGCATACAACCTTAACTTTGAACTCAAAAAGGTTACTTAAGCGTTACACAGAAATCTAAAATAACTCCTTGTAATGACAACCAATAACACAATTTTGAATCTCAATGCAAGCTCAATAGAGTCACCTTAACCCAAGGATCACATAGGACTATAGTTTTTGGTGATCCACCCATAACTTTCGTATGATTTCAGCGAGTATGCCCCTTTTCCTAGCTTAGACCAAGGACAATTAAGATGAATCCACTAGGCTTACTAGGTAAGAAACACATGCATACTAGGTAAGAAACACATGCAAACCTAAAAGATCATAAATTTGATTTTGTGCTTATAAGAAAAATGGATAAAATATGAAAACCACTTTCAAAATAAAAATGGATAAAATATGAAAACCACTTTCAAAATAAATTTGATTTTGTGCTTACCAAAAAATGATAAAATATGAAAACCAATCTCAAAATAATGATCAATCAAATATTTTAATCGTTTTTATTTATCTTTCACTTTTTATTATCTATCTTTCACTTTTTATTATCTATGAAGGAAAAATTATATTTTTTCAATCCAAAATGAAACATAAGGTACATTACGTATTTTATAATAATACAGGAGAGAAATAAATAAATTCACTTCTTTGATACCAGCGGAGAGATGATTTCACCAACAACAACACACCCAAAAAAAATACTAATAAGAAAGAGTTCAAGGAGTCCGGTCCTTCTTATACAGCATTTTCTAACGAAATGGGCTTTTAAGCTCCCATCAAGTGTCACTTAAATACTAAAGCATCACAACATAAGCCTACTTAAAACATGAACAAAACCATTAAGTTTCTACCATGGTTCCCTCAAGAATATATGGAGTGTAATGATGCAAGATAAGAAACACTAAGGTCATCAACTTTACCATTAATGCAAGATAAGAAACACCAAGGTCATCAACTTTACCATTGGGCTTCCTATATATGTGATAATAAGAAATAGCTCTTTTTATCAGGTTTATGTATGACATTTGTGGTCTTTGGTACTATGACACATAGGGCCCGGATATGTGGGCTGATCTGCTATTTGGTGATAGATGCTCTGTTTTGGCATCCTTTTGCCACTTTTGTATGAGACTTGATTTAGAACTAGTACTATTGTTGATGAGATTTTGGCTATTTCTTGCCCGTGATTGGTATGGCTCACATACCCTGATGCTTTGATGTAATTGGACCTATTTACTATTTCGCGGTATTAATAGTAAGTTATATTTTTCGATGGAAAAAAAAAGAAGAAATAGCTCTAAAACTTATTTGTGTAACATTTACTTGGGAAAACAAAGGTCAGAGTGTCCAAGTTTGCATATGATGATGTCTTTGTTTATTGGTAATGACCAGCTTTGCACAACAGGTTAGGGCATTATATTAAGTAAAATTATGGTCCTTCATCCAATCCAACCTTACCGAACAAGTTTTGTGAATAAAACCAACATGACACATCACTAGCTTAACATATCCATGGGGTAAATGAGAAGGCTGCCATGAAGACGGCCCAAGGTTTGGACTTGCCAACAATCATATTGGTGGGATAATCTTGACTTGTTAACATAGTAATTATATTAATGTGAATTGAGTTATTAATGGGTTCACTATTGGTGGTTTATGGGCCCATGGTATTTTTCCTTAGCATTTGATGCGAGTGAAGCCTATTTAAAGGATTGGAGGACTTCATTATAAATAGACTCATTTCTCTCATGGTGCTTGATTTTTTTAATATGGTATTGAAACCATGTTTGGGTGGATAAATCTCCCTCAGAAGAGAATCCCTAGATCATTGGCTTTGATGAAGATGGTTTGATTTGAAAAATATGGGGAAGAGGCACATGGAGGATAGTGTATGAAGAAGTACTTGGTTAAGGAGTGCTTGATTCAACTTACTCATAACATCATTTGTTCAAGCAAATAATGGTAACATAAGTACTTTGCTAAGAAGAACTTGGTTTATTGTATTTGGAGCATGAGGGATGTTGGAAATGCAACATGTAGATGTTTCATAGCATCACATGCCCAACATAAATTTGTAAGCATCTCTATGGAATTATAAGTTAATCACATATGTAAATGGGCATATGGTTATAAGACCTGTTTAGGCATGTGTATCCATGGTTTGGCGGTTTACCAGTGTAAATTCTAGACGTAGACTTAGGTGATAGGGCACATGTTGTATTCCCAAATACCTTGTTAATAAACTTTGAGTGGCGTAGGATTTTACCCCAAGTCAAATTTAAAGGGGAGAATGTTGGATCAATATTGACTTGGTAAAAGAATAATTAGATTAATGAGCATTTGGTCATTAATGGGTTTACCCTTGGTGGTTTATACACCCATGGTATTGGGTAAGCCATGGTAATTTCCCATGGTATTTGATGTGATAAATCCTATTTAAATTCTTGGATAGATTCATTGTAAAGATCCTCAAGAGGTCATCTTGGACGGATTGGTCAAGGGTTACAATATAATATATCTTTGGTTGTTGGTTTTTTTATAAAGGGTTTCCAAGGAAAATTTTGGTTCTTATTATGTCCAAGTGTATTGTGTATTTTTATTTCTCTCATGGTGCATGATTTTTTAATACATATTTGTTATTTTCCTTGGAACTTTAATCCTTCCAACATACCAAATACTCTCTTAATGGAAATTTACTTTATGACAATCTTGGAAGAGAGGGGTTTCCTTATCTAAAATAAATTGAGTCCTTGCTAACTATACAATCCATGATAGAACTAGAAGAAGCACTCTATGATCCTTAAATAATGATGCCTCAAACCAACAATGAATCCAAACTAGGAGCAAATCATCCTACTAATTTTCCTATCTTCCTACTAAGGAAAATGCACATGACCAAACATATTTTACATAAGGACACTTGATTGGTAAATGATCAATGGTTTCCCATCCCATTTACAAATAACAAATATGCCTTGTTCTTGCCATGCTCATATTTGTATTACATCCCAATTTAGTCCTTTATTAATCAAAGCTAGCCACATGAAGATTCTATTTTTTAAAGGGGATTTTACCTTTCAAATTGGATTCCACCACCATTCTCTATACCCTTCATCCTTCCCATTGGACATTGTCTTCTAGCCATATTAAATAAGCATGAACTTGAGGAAATGTTCCTAGAATAGACCAATGAATCCATTTCAGTATCAATCCTTGTTGCAATTTGTTTTAACCATTGAATAAATTGATCCCAACATATAGCATCATTGCCTTCTAGACCCAACATTCTAGATCTTTTCCATCCTTGATTCCACAAGGAATAAGTTTTTAGATTAGTTACATCAACGAGAGATAAAATACCTTATAATTGTAGGAAGGCCACCAAATGCTAGGGATCTCTCTAATTTACAACAAATATGATTAGTCTTGACCATTTTCTTCACATAATTTCCAATCCTTCATGTTAACCAATTTCTTAATAGAGGAAAATATAGAACCAATAATTTCCAAATGAGAGGCACATTTGAAATAGATTTGATAGGTGGTTGAACCCATTCTTGAATAGTTGAAGGGTTTAGATATTTTTGAAGTACTACCTTTTTCAAAAGAGTCTCATGTTTGAAAATTCCCCATAAATAATTTACCACTAAATACTTTCCAAACTAGTGAGTATTTTTGAGACATCCTTCCCCTCGACATCTTTAGGCCTTGCTATCCTTTTCCATTCCATGAAATCCATAACTTGAAATTCCTATTTTCCTTCACATAAAAGCTTAAAACATTTTCTTATCATTTCCAAAATACAAATGAGGATGTAAGCCAAATCCTAGCACCAATACACTGGTATAGATTCAAGTACAAAATGTATTAAGGTCAATCTACCCACTCTTGAAACTGACTTGTTACACTAAGATGTTAATTTATTTTGTACTTTTTTATTTGGCCATGTCTAGTCTCTAAATCCATAATCACTAGGTTTCACAACAAATCCTAGATATTATAAACCCTATTAAAAACAATGCTTTTGAATGGTAAACTTATGGACAACTCCCTTTATTGAGATGGAGTTAGCTCATTGCATGAAATGGAATATTTTGGGGTGTTGACTTCCATACATGTTGTAGTACAACATATTTAATCTAATATTTCTTTGTATTTCACAACCTCCCTACAAATGAGGATGTAAGCCAAATCCTAGCACCAATACACTGGTATAGATTCAAGTACAAAATGTATTCAGGTCAATCTACCCACTCTTGAAAACGACTTGTTACACTAAGATGTTAATTTATTTTGTACTTTTTTATTTGGCCATGTCTAGTCTCTAAATCCATAATCACTAGGTTTCACAACAAATCCTAGATATTATAAACCCTATTAAAAACAATGCTTTTGAATGGTAAACTTATGGACAACTCCCTTTATTGAGATGGAGTTAGTTCATTGCATGAAATGGAATATTTTGGGGTGTTGACTTCCATACATGTTGTAGTATAACATATTTAATCTAATATTTCTTTGTATTTCACAACCTCCCTAAGAGACCCATTCCCAAAAAAACAACACATTATCCACAAATAATATGTGGGATAAGGATGATGATCTTCTAAATATGCCATCCTTTTGAATTTGCATTAGTTGGGTAATCCTTCACACCTTGGCTAAGGCCCTTTTCCACCAATTGAAAAAGTAACGGGGATAGGGTTCAACCCTAAATAAGACCCCTTAATGATTTGAAAATCTAGAACAGATCCATTAATCAAAACTACAAATGAAACAAGAAAAGACATACAATTATCCATTGAACCATATAAGGATACATACTTGTATGAACTAGAATAAGTCTTAGATTGAATTACATAGTGAAATGAGTCTAAAATCCTAAAACGAGAGTCATTTTTTGGGATCAAGAACGAAGATATTCGAGAACCCAAAATATAGAAATAAATTCTATATTCCTTTATGAACTTGAAAATCCCTCTTCTAACAAATCTTAGAACCCCACGTAAAAATCAATGTTTTGTCCATTTGTGCTCGTGATCCTATCCTTTCAGAAGGACTCCATTAATACCTTTAACTCCTTTTTAGATAGCTTTGTCATTAATGTTTCATTTTTTTTCTTCATTTATAAAGTATTGGAACATTTGGTTGTCTATGTAGTTGACATATATAGTCAACCACATTAAGAGAGTTGATCATTGAGGGAGTCGATCGTGAGAATGGACCTGATTGGCATATAGAGTTTCCATATCCACCTTTCATGGAGAAGTATGTGATGTTAACCCATACATTGGGGATACCTATATATAGATGACCTTGTGGTTGGTCTGTATATATATATACATAAATCACCATTTCATGGAGCTTTGCGTAGTGTGCTTAAGTTATTACGATGTCTCTTGACACCATCACTACTCTTGGAATATTTGTTATCCACTTCTTTTATTTTTTCTTGTTCCAGCATGGTATTGAGAGTAGTTGGATTCTTGATTTGGGTTATGCATAATGTGGAGAGTTCCAATGGGGCTTGTATTTTTATGAGCTGCATTCTCTATGTCGTATTAAGGGTGTTTGAACTATGGCGAATCATTGAATTCAATCATCATGTGCCATATATTTTGCATTATCGAATTTAGTCGATTCATATAATCCATCGACCAGGGTTATTTTATGAAGGAAGGGAGTTTAGATCATTGATCAAACTTGTGCATATTTTATTTGTGTGTTAATTAGCTTGACCATTGCATGCCTTAGTTGTTGGAAAGATTTGGAAGTATTCACTAACGTGGATGAGTCTACCTTTGTGGACATGATTAAATTGACTAATTGATTGAATCATAGAACCTATCATGGTTGTATGGATGAGAGATCAATTTTCAAGGTAGACTTATTAAGCTAAGGCAGGTGATCTAGAATTGACTAGAACCCTTTGAAGTAGTTCCCTTTGCATTAGTTCGTTTGGTTGAATGAGACTTGATGGACAAGATCACCAGTTCAATTGACAGAGGTTATCTTGGTAGTTGGATTCCATTATCAACAAAATTTAGAAGTATGTTTGTGTGTGGACTAGAGGTTCATGCATATGATCAATTGGAGGTCAACATCTTCATGTTTACCTATCTTGTGGTGAACCTTTTGAAGGTTTAGTATGGGCATCGACTAGATTCAAATATCACTGAATGAAGAATCAATGAGATAGTTGACTAGAGTATCAACTGGATTGTCATGTGTATGGGCAATAAATTTTATCTAATGGTGACCTATAATACAAACTATGTTTAGATGTGTGCACTATGGAAAATAGATCGTATGGCTCTCTAGAACACCAAATGAAGGATTTACATGTCAGCGGTTGATTGATTGTATTGAGGTAATAGTTTATATGTGTGATCGACTAAAGATTGGAAACTATTCAACTGGCCTAGACCTTTCAACCAACAGTAAGATCAATGGGTTTTAGCATCAATAAATTATAGATTGATTACATTGACCAAAAAGTGACCTATAGGAATCGACTTGCATTCAACTGGACAATCTAACTCTATCTTGGTTGTGATCAAGTTTGGTATATTAACCTATATTTGATAGTTTAGTGTTTGATATTGATTAGTTGTATTGTTGGGTTGATTCTTTATTGGAATTTGACTAGCATATGATCGACTTGGCATAAGTCATGCTTCATAATTTGTAAGGAAAAATCCAGTGTGAGAGTTTTCAAACTCAATATACATTTCGAATGACAAACCTATGTTCATCTTCAGGAGAGAACGATCTCAATGAATTTATGTCTGGTGGATATTTATTAATAATAGTGAGGATGGATTATGATTAAAATCCCGATTATGTTAGCCAAGACTCCACACTATTAACCATTCTCCTTCTTTCTTCTTAAGTTGTGAATCAATGGCTTCCAAGAATTACAAAGAATGAGTCCATCATCTTTTTTAAAATTATGGGGATGTTTTTTCTATCTACCCACTTTAGACTTAGGATAAAATACATTAGTCATTTTTTATTAATTTCCTAGGTTTAGACTAGGTAGTTGGCCTAATTTTTGTCTTTTATGGGACTGCATGCCATCTTGAGTCACTAGGGAACACTTGGATAGATTATAGATAAGATATTTATTGATTTTGTTTGATTTCTTGTTATTCCTGGCTTAGAAGTGTGCCTTCCTTCTTTAGACATCTTTACACTGTTTTTTCTGCTTTTAGTATATAAGGTAAAGCTAGTTTGACTTGGAAACTGTCTTTACTTGGCCAAATCGCCCTCGTCTCTTTCGTCTATCCAAAATTCATGATCACTTTCCTTTTTCTTCACTCCTGAGATTACAACACTGTTTTTTCTAATTCATGAGCCTTTAGACTGATTTGGAAAGTATTTTTGCCACCTAGGGAGTTTTTAAGCTTTTAGTAAGCCTTCCTTTTGTGAGATTTTCAACTTTCCTTTAAGGCATTCTATTGTATTATTTATTGTACTCTTATTGTTCAATAATATCATCATGGAATTGACATTAATTGTTTTCAGTCTCACATATTTCTGGTTAAGTTTTTTCTTCTCAATTATGCAAATCTTTGAGCCATCTTTTAGTGAGGACTTCTCTATTTCAAGATTCTTGGCTTGTTGAATTCATACATGGTATCAGTGCAATAGATTTCTCACATGGTATCAGAGATCAGGGATCTCATACCTTAGATTCATATGATTCTTCTAGTATAATTATCAGATTTTATTTTGCAAGTGCACAACTTCTTCAATGGAGTCGAATTCAGTTCCTCCTCTTACACCATTCAATCATGTTGAGTGTAAGCCAAAGATGAGCACATAGTTTAAGAGACAATGTCTCTATGAGATATCTATTGGAGTTGTTGAAGAAACATTGTCCTCAGAATAGAAGAATGATTGGTTTAATGATTGTGATAGAGATTTTGGAGTGATGTGTTTGGCCATATCTTCAAATATATGCTACCTCATTGATACTGCTAATACTCAATGTGATCTCTAGTGCTTTTTAGACAAATAACTTGGAATGCAAGATGATGAGGAAGAGATAATCCATATGGAGAGTGAGCCTACCATAAATACCTCCTCAGATCATCTCATTGATGTCACTAATGTCTTGGCCACAAGATTTTCTGATGAAGTTGTTCATGAAGATCAAACTACAGAATCTTCAACACTAGTTCCTGATTTTGTTGAAGAGATGTCCATTCTCATGTGTTCTCGCATAAGTATTCTAGTCTTAATTATGAGCAAGATAAACTAGTTTATGCTCTAGAATATAAAGAGGTTTTTGAATCCTCTCTTTCACATGAGTCTGCTGGTGTGCAGAACAATGATCTATTGGATATTTTGGAGGTTATATCAAAATTTGGAGTTGTTGCATTCGCTCTACATGATCACATGATTCCTATTTCATCCTATTTGATCATTAGCATGTGTTCTCAGAGTTGCACAGGATATGGCAGACACTACCATTCACTTGGGTTCAAGTCTTGGGCATATTTTGGTGATTTTGGTTCTGATCTCACTCCTACTGGTTCAAAAGAAATATCCAGGAACCATCTACACATTCTTGGATCTGATCCTACCTCAATTGGTTCGAATTTCAAGTTCTAGAATGGTATACATATTCATGGATTTGTTCTGATCAAGTTTGGTTCAAAGAGTAAGTTCAGAGAGCCTCCAGATTCGCTTGCATCCACTGATGGAGAATTCAAGAACATGTTGTTGGAGCATGATCCACTTCTTCCCAAGAGGAATATACCTCCAAACATATGATCGAGTCCATACCTACTTGATTTTGGAGCAACAACAATTTTTGGTGTGCACATGTCCATTTTTTAGGGAGGGTTTTATTCCCATGAGGTTTTCCTTAATGTTTCCTCAGTTTGCATGGACGTAATAATTGTAATGGGGTGATGATAAGCCTATATTGCTTGGGCCCTACATATAATTTACTCACTTTAAGTCAGGATTAAGGGGGGGTGTTGGAACATTAAAAACCCACTTTAGACTTAGGATAAAATACATTAGTCATTTTTTATTGATGTCCTATGTTTAGACTAGGTGGTTGGCCAAATTTTTGTCTTTTATGGTACCACATGCCATCCTATGTCACTAGGGTGCAATTGGATATATTCTGGATAAGACCTTTCCTGATTCTGTCTGATTTCTTGCTATTCCTATCTTAGAAGTGCACCTTCCTTCTTTAGACAGCTTTACACTGCTTTTTATGCTTTTAGTAGATAAGGTAAAGCTAGTTTGACTTGGAAACTGACTTTCCTTGGCCAAATTTCCCTCCATCTCTTTCTTCTCTCCAAAATTCATGATCACTTTCCTTTTTCTTCACTCATGAGCTCCCAACACTACTTTTTCCAATTCGTGATCCTTTAGACTGATTTGGAAAGTGTTTTTTCCACCTAGGAGGTTTTTTAGCTTTTAGTAAGCCTTCCTTTTGTGAGATTTCAACTTTCCTTTAAGAAATTCTATTTTATCTCCTGAGATGTATTATTTATTGTACTCTTATTGTTCAATAATATCATCATGGAATTGACATTAATTGTGTTAAGTCTCACGTATTTCTGCTTAAGTTTTTTCTTCTCAATTATGCAAATATTTGAGCAATCTTTTAGTGAGGACTTCTCTGTTTAAATATTCTTGGCTTGTTGAATTCATACATGGTATCAGTACAATAGAATTCTCACACTTCAATGCAAATGTGATGATTGGTGAACTAAGAATGCTCTGTTACTACTGACATTTTATATGAATGGTGGATGATATCTGTGCAATGCTCCTTTATTCTCACTTTCACCAAACATCCATTTTCCCTGATATATACCTTGCCACTAGAACAAGGGATTGAATATACAAATTTATTATGCTTGGGGTCAATAGGGCATTTATATTTTTCCAACATGTTTCTCAAAGAGTAACTTTGGGGGGGAGAAACCTATCTTTGTTTTTCTTTTCCTTGGTATTTTTACAATCCTTCTATAGTCCCTTGAATGTAAGGGAGCACAACTACCCTCCCATTTTCATTAGTCCCTTGAATGTAAGGGAGCACAACTACCCTCCCATTTTCATTATTATGGATCATATTCCCATGATTATGGGCTTTTCTGAAATCTCTCTCAATATCCTCACTCTTATAACCATTAATTTTTAGGACCCTTCTGAGATGCCTTAACTCCTCATTAAAGTGTTCTATATATGCAATCCAAACTACCTTTACAGCTAGTGTGTTCAGGATACCAAGTTTCTGTGATGGATGATGGTGTGAATTAAATTGCAAATACTTGTATGTGTGGGTTCCTTTTCGATAAACTCATTGTTCCAGAGAGCCATCTGCTTTTATAGTAAGTAGAACATTAATAAATGATAGGTGGTTGTTTTCCTTTATCTCCATGGTATATTTTTATGTGATCAGACTCGCTATTCAAGTGTGCAAGGAACTTGTCTAAGCTTTCTTTTCTATGTGACAAAATGTTGCAGTTGCAACCACCTTCCCCATTATTCTTTATCTTTATGGGAAATGATGTTCCACCTCCCTAAATTTCTTACCTTGAGCGAGTTTTGGTTTCCCCTAAGAATTGGTCAGAGTTGTCCCAAGACTTGACCTTGCTAAGAAGGAAACACTTAGGAATTTTCCAAGTATTTGAACGTTCCAGCAACTTTTCTTGATTTTTAAAATTCTGGCATCTTTTCATAATTTTTTGTGTTTCGGTGAGTTTTCCTCAGTCCGCCACAACATCAGTGAAATTCTCGTAATTTTCTGCAACGGTGGCTCCTTTTCACTTGTTCGCCATCATTTGGGTGGATTGTCTCCAAAAAAACGCAATGTCTCCTAACTCGGAAACGTTTGTCGCCTTCCTGGGTTGCTCACTTGAAGTCACCGCAATGGAAAAGTTCCATCTTAACTTTCCGATAGTGTCAGCAGATTTCGAATAACTAGCCGCAACTGTGGGAGCTTGTAAATATTGATAGCATCAGTACTTTTAAACCAAGTTCGGTGCAATGTTGTGGTATATCTCACATAGTTTCGTCGATACGTTGCAACGTACTTTGATCAACTCATTGTGCCAATTAAAAGTAATTTCGTCGCAATGGTTAAGGGAGTCTAATAGGATGATCGCACTCTACGACGTTGATACATTGTGGAAAGACTAATTCAGAGTCGTCACAATGCTTTGGCGTAGCTCATTTTAAATTTCCAAAAACCTCGGTTAAATCCTTTTAAAACCCACAGTCACATAAGAATTAAGAGGGGTAAAGTTTATTTTTCCTATAAATAGTTGTTCATCCCCTCCCTTTTGGGCCCACAATTTTGAAGAAATATACAAGAGGAGAAAGAATGGGAAAGGCCCCAAAGAGGCCAGCACTAGTAAGAATGCTAAAGAAACACCTGACGAGGTGCAACAAAGACTATTGAGAGAAGTCACCCTAAAAAAGGCTAAGCTAGAGGCTATATTGGAAGAAAAAAATAGGAAGCTATAAGAGGATAGCAGGAAAAGAAATCTAAAGAGGCAAAGTTCCAACATGATGAATAGCTTAGAGAGAAGGAAGAAGTTCGAAAGAGGGAATAGCAAGCTCTACAAGAAGAACTTCAAAAGAAGAGGGGAGATGAAGCTCAGACGAGTGTCTCAAAGAGAGAAAAAAGATAGGTCAAGGAGGCATAGGGTAGAGGGACTCAAGACATGTACATTGAGGATATCACTACTAGGCCTAAAATCCCACTCATCAGAGATCATCTTCCCTTTTAGGGAACTGGGACTTACTCCATACACACCATCCTAGGAGCATTTTGTAGATCGACTAAAGATTATAGTATTCGATCCTAGGAAGAAATAGATTCTCAAAAGGATGGATAAAAGACTTAAGATTTCATCACAATCAATAATGGTTACCATGGAGGAAGTATCGGTGTTCAAAGGGACCAGGTGGGATCCAGAATTCATAGCTTCCATGAATGTGGCTTCCACCATGACCAATTAAGACAAATTCAAAAGATGGTCCAAGACCTCAACCAAGCAAAGAAAAGGATTTCCACCTTGGAGGACCTCCTCTTGGAATCCAGGTGAGAGAGGATGGAACTGGTACATGTTCATGAAGCCTTGGAGGTGGAGAAAATAAAAACAAAAGTCTTATCTGAAGAACTACAAATTGAGAAGGATACACTGACTTCCCAAGTCAAAATTATCGAAGCAGAGAAGAAAACCATGATTACATAGTTAAGATATTTGTAGGTTGAAAGGAATGAGCTAGCAGGATGGGTGAATATCTTGGTGGAAGGAAATGTAGTTCTAGAAAATCATATAGAAGATCTTCAATGAGAAAATGATTCAATAAGGGACGTAGTGAGCACATCCAGGGAAGAAAGGTAGATCTTGGATTATTTCAAAAACTATGCAACAACATTACAGGAACAGTTATTCTATTCACAGGAGTTGATCAAAAAGCAATTATATGAAGTCCAAAAGCTCGCAACCAATCTCAAGACAATGTCCGAGTTGGCCCATAGAATTGATCTTAATATTTCCGATGCAAAGGGAAAATTGAAAAGTGTGGAAGCATGACATACAAGAAAACATGGAAGTTTCACCTAATCTTCCCAAGACAATAGTAGAGGAAATGCAACTTGACTATGCTACACTCGACAATTATCAAAAGGAACCCCAACAATTAAATGTTATAATTTATGATTGTGAACTTTGGGATGAGTTTATTAGATCTCAAGGCAGTGCCCCCTCCTAAATTTGTAATTTAAGGTTTATTTTCTCTTTGAGAAAATATATGTGATTAAGTGACATATGTATTAAAGTCTCAAGAGTTGTAACTTTCTTTAAAGAAGTCGAATATTCACTTAGTAGTTACTTTTGTAAATTATAAAAGAAATATAGAAGAAGGTTGGAGGGGGCTCTTGGTCTAAAAGGTTTTAATGCTAATTTTTTGTAAGAACTATTTCTGAAGATGAATACAAGACTTATGAACTCAATTTTGGCATTGGGAGCTTTGTTTATTATGTGGATGAATGTCCTATAACTGATTTCCTATTCTCCTATAATTCATATGTAGTAAGGTTGTTCTGTTACCCATCAAATTACTCTTATGGTCCATTACTGCTTATTGTGTGTGTGATTTTCCAGTCTTCTTTTGCTTTCTACGAGCTGCAAATGCAAACTGTGATTATACTCTAGTTATTTTGCTATTTAATATCACATTGCAGCTATGATACATTTCATGTTGAGTGGTTATCTATTGTTGGAATGTATCTTACAATTATTTGTTGCTCTTTCTATTAAATTTTGCTCCTTGCAAGGATAGGTTAAGATAGTCTAGGATTGCATCGTATATTAGAGCACTATGCATTTCATTTATTAAATAAAACCCTAAATGGTAGACCGAGCCACAACTAGTAAAAACCCCAACCAATCAACGGTATCCAATCTAGAATTCGGATGGGTTCCTCATCTCAAATGGTTTGAAATATAAATGGTATTTTCCACCAAGGAGAAATCCTACCGTTGACACAAGGATTTATCTAGACGTCAACAGATTTGGCGCTAGAAGGAGGGTCACTAGTGCATGGCTAGTAGAGGAGTTCTGATCCCACGCGGATTCTTCTCTGGATCTCCACCAAAAATTTCACAACCTGAGAGTTTAGTTCATTTGGGAATATAAATTGGACACAAAATAGACCACTTTGAAGATAGTAACCATGAATTTGAACAACCTTAGTCCTCTCCCAAAACTTTGTATGCAATACCAAATCAAGAAATTGATATTTTACGTTGATACATCAGGTCATACGTTAGAAAAGTCGGAGGGTTTCCTGCAATACCTTTGTTATCCAAGAGACATGCTCCCTGTAAAAGGGATAAAGAGACTGTAGAGTCAATGTTGGTTGAATCCCTTGAGGAATTGGTATATTTATCATTGCAAGAAATACCTGAACTGATCGACCAAATATGACCTTTATCACCTAAGTCTACCAATTCTCATCATACTCATTCCCCTACCATATCTCCTCCACACACACCTCCATATATTCCTAATATGGCTCACAACATGAATCAACCACCGACCTGAAGGTCTCAATGTGCTCTGAACTTGGATAGACGAATCCATGACTTAACTAAGCACCTTAAGTGCATTTTTCCTAAGTTTGACTAGGGAAAAGATATAACTATTGATGATCACCTAGAAATATTTTATATATATTTCAATCTTTTGAATGTGGAACATGAGGATGTGGTGTGTCATTTGTTCCCTCACTACAACAAAATAGCCCTTTAGGAGTGGTTTGGCTTGCGAGGGTCTTGGTAACCCCCCCCCCCCCTAAAAAAAATTTCAGACCTTTGGAGGCAGTCTTTTAAAACCGCCCCTAAAATTCATGGGAATTGGACTTTTGGAGGCGGTTTTTTTAAATCCACCCCCCAAAGTCCTAAAATTTGACTTTCAGGGGTGGATTTTGGAAAGCCCCCCCTAAAGCCCAATTCTCATAACTTTTGGGGGCGGTTTGTCAAAACCCCCCTAAAAGTCATGAGAATTGAACTTATGGAGGCGGTTGTTTTGGAACCCCCCTTAAAAGTCATGAGAATTGAACTTTTGGAGGTGGTTGTTTGAAAAACCCCCCTAAAAGCCCAATTCCCATAACTTTTGGGGGCAGTTTGTCAAACCCCTCCTAAAAGTCATGAGAATTGAACTTTGGGAAGCGGTTTGTTTGGAACCCCCCTTAAAAGTTATGAGAGTTGAACTTTTAAAGGCAGTTGTTTGAAAAACCCCCCTAAAATCCCAATTCTCATAACCTTTGGGGGCAGTTTGTCAAACCCCCCCGTAAAAGTCACGAGAATTGAACTTTGGGAGGCAGTTTGTTTGGAACCCCCCTTAAAAGTCACGAGAATTAAAATTTTGGAGGCGGTTGTTTGAAAATCCCCCCTAAAAGCCTAATTCTCATAACTTGTGGGGGCAGTTTGTCAAAACCCCCACTAAAAGTCATGAGAATTGAACTTTGGAGGCGGTTTTTTTGGAACCCCCCTTAAAACTTATGAGAATTGTACTTTTGGAGGCCGTTTTTTGGCATTGAACTCATGAGTATGCCTATGGATTTTAACATTGAACCATGACATATGCATTGAGAACCATGTCTAGTATTAGAAAGAGGAAAATGTCTATCATATCTCATTTGTAGGCTAATGATTCCCTATGGAGGGTATGTGTGGCGGTTTGAGGGCTTGAAAATGGACAATCAGCTTAGAGAAAAATGTTATGAACTAAGACCCTTATTTAACATTATATCATAACATGGGCCTTGAAAATCATCCCTGGCGTGCCCTTCCTCAAAATAGTGAACATATCTCGCATATAGGCTAAGATTCCCCATGTAGGCCTTGTGTCATAATCTAGGTCTCCATTCATGGGCCATGATCCCCAAGGTAATTCATATGGCCTTGTACCCTAAAACCTTGGTCCATGGCCTAGGGACTAAAATCCATACTTGGTGTGCCAAACCTCAAAATGTCCAACTTATCTTACTCATTGGCTAAATATTACCTATTTAGTATATGGGGCCTTTGAGGTGGTCTAGGGAATCACACATGACCCATGATCCCCTTACCCTTAGACGTTATGTTTTGACTTGATAATATGGCCCAATCAATGATAACCATCACTACTACAAAACAAGACATTGGTGAGGGGCATGCTTGTGGCGGGCCTTAAAGGGTCGTCACCAATGTCACAAATGATGAAGAACCTTAAAAAAACGTCATTGTTATTGTATTTGGAGACATTCATTTAAGGTTTGTCACCAAAACTCTTTTCAGTGACACTTTTTGTGAGGGTTATTAAAGGCCCGTTGCCAATTCTCTCTTTAGTGACACTTCTAGTGATGATCCTTTAATGGCCCTCATTAATATCCATTATGAGGGTCACGATTGTGACAGACCTTAAAGGGCCATCACCAATTTCACATATGATGATAGATCTTAAAGAACCATCATTATAATCATCTTTGGAGACATTCCTTTAAGGTTTGTCACTAAATCCCTTTTCAATGACACTTTTGGTGAGGGTTGTTAAGGGCGCGTTACGAATTCTCTCTTTGGTGACACTTCTAGTGATGATCCTTTAATGGCCCCCACTAATACATTTTTTGGTGACTTTTAGTGACAATAAAAAATGTAATTCTAATGAGTTTTTAATTGATGATGTTATGTGACCATTTCTATAGGTATTATGCGTGTTTGAGTTAAGTTTCCCTGGTGGATTTTATTAGGTACTTCTTTCTTTTCTTCAATAGGGTAGCATGGCTTTGTGAAGATAGATTTGTATTTGCAGTTCGTCTTGCCTCGAAGTTTCCACTTCACTACCTCCCTATTCGCCTTGCAATCTAGAGCCATGTTTTCATGGAGATGAAAGATAAATGTTTGGTATGTAATCAAATGGGAAATAATGGTGTATTTCTTAGATGCAATGGATTCAGAGTCCGAGTATGATGAGATGCAACTGAATCAAATCCAACTAATTAAATTTGTCAATTAAAATCAATTCAATTTCCAAGAGAAAGTCAACTTCCAAGAGAATCCATGGTCTCATCGGCCTGCATCTGAATCATGCAGAAGCCTCTCCATCTGTTACATGTGGATGCCATGAGACATGAAATGCGATGTACATTTATAATGATACCAAGAGGATACCATAACCAATGTAATTCATCCATTTCCATCCATCAAACTCATCCACTAATGTCAAGTCAACCTCAGTCAAAGTTACAATGTCACTAGGAGAGTCACATTAGGCATCACTATGGGAGACCATTAAAAGAAAAAAAAAGGGTGTTGAAATCAAACCATACTTCTCATGACATTAGAGTAGACCGTAATAAAGGGGATACAAAAAATTTGACCCTTCAAACACTTTTAAATCATCATGGTCAAGCTTGGTTCCTGTTGGTCTAAATATAAACCATATATATGTCAACACTTAATTGTCAACCCGGGAAGGTAACCTTCGAGGAACCAACACCATATATGCAGGATTGGCTTCACACACAATCTACTCTATCCAAATTTACTTCAACTAGATAAGAGTAATTCAAAATTGGCTGTAATCACTGCTTCAACTTTAAATGATAGAAAAATCCTATTTAACCACACTCTTAAAGAAGACAAATCTTGTTGCCTTACTTATGCACATAAGATAAGTTGAATTTGATCTTCAATAGCCTAATATAGAAACTCTGATCACCTAATGGACATTAACTAATACTTCAAGATTCCTATGTCCATCAATGTTCTCTGCAATCTTAATAATCAGAACTGTAGCTTTGAAAGATGATGCATTGCAATTATTTCTTAACTCCTTTCAAAACTTGATTTCCTTCTCTTACTCCTTATTAAGATGCTTTGGAAATGAATCCAAAAAGAATCAAGAAAAGTGATATTTCTTTCAATATTTAAAACCCATCTTCAGTTTAATGAAATCACATTAATTCAAATTGAAACTATTGTAACTCTGCTAATCTTCACTATTCATTTCTACCAATTGCTCTGTTTTGCTCTTAACTGCAAATATATACTAATATGTCATTTTACCACACCATTCCTCAAATAGGCTAAACTCCTGTAGAATGCTTGAAACTAACTATGCAATTTATGCATCTCATCTTATCCATTACAAAGTATTGAAAGCAAATCTTAAATCAATCCACTCTGTCTTAATTGAATTTTCCAGAACACTCCTTACTCAAAACTATTGAATTGTAAAAATGCAACATAATTTGAAACTGTAAGCAATAATCAAAATGTTTCAAAACCTCGAATTGCAGAATCAAAAGCATATGTCGAGACAAGGGGCCCTTCCTGTATTCAACAATGACTAGCTAATCAATTAATTACATGAAGACCAGATAAAACTGAATTTTGAAAACATGTATATATAATGATGTGCAGTTACTTCTAGTTCATCTTTGTTTACAGAAATAAAAGAAACACTATCTAGCGACAGAAATGAAACTATCTATCAACTTGATTTTTTCTATCATACCTGTTATAGGTCAAATCTGCACTTCTCCATCCGTGATCACATTATGCTGTCAATCACACAAAAGGACAACATGGATTGAAGAGCTAGATTGCCCTGGATGATGTATGGACTAAACCCACTCTCTTCAGCTGAGAATTTCCCTGATTTACCTGATATTTTGACATGTGCGCTACTATGTGGGTAGTAAACTAGTGCACATCTTCTAGTATGCCCTACTTTTCTCAAGTGAAACTAGCGCACACCTTGGAAAAGCTGCAGGCGCTTGTTGTAAAACACTAAAGTTGGTTCTGTGCGCTACTATGCCTTGAGGAAAATCGCGCACATCTTAAGATGAAATAAAAAATATATTAAATTGACGAATTGGGATTAGTTGAAGTTGGTTCTGCAACTTCCCAACCTCCCAATCCAACCACCTCTCGATTTCAACTTCCTACCTTGTCCCATAAATACAAGGAGGATCCATGAGAGAGGGACCTAGAAAGAATGCATTAAGGGTTGTTATGTTGGAGGAAAGTCCCAAGTCATTGTGAAGAGCAGGACCCCAGGACTCGGTTGCAGAAACGTCTCTACACGTCAGGTATATTGTACTGATTCATGTTTCTTTGACAATAAAAAGGTCAAAATACCCTTCCTGTCCCAAATCAGATGACTATTGGATTGTATGTCTATTTGGTTTAATATCTGATTATATTTGATGTTAACTTACTTTCTGATTTCATCATATTTATATATAGTCAAGATACGTTGAGGAAGGTATCATTTGTGTTGCTGGTTCATCAAGCAGGAGATCAAGTGAAAGCTAGGACCAACCGTCGGTTAAAGGTATGGCTTTCGATATCCCGATCTCTGTCATTTGTAAGAACTAGTTGTAACATAATTAATGTATTTACTTGTCAACCCCACCCAGTTGGTAGTGTCCATCTCCTCACTATAAGGTTAAAATCTTGAACAACAGACTGGAAACTCCGTTGGGGAGTAATTGGTAGTTATTTATGCTCTAGGATACCCAGTTTAGGGTTTCTTCCAGTCCCTTTTTCAGTTTTTGATTCTCTGAGAAGTCTGGTAGGTCTTTGGTACCTGTCCCTTACTACTTGATTCATCTCAGTTTGCTGTTGCAAAGCCTGTTTCTGTCCTTTTGTGACATGTGCGTTGCTCTTCCCTACTAACAGTAACTCATTCCACCTGATGAGCATTGCTCTTTACACTGCATAGTAGCGCATATATCCTAATGTGCGCTGGTTTCTGCACTGCACAGTAGTGCATTTTCCTGTAGTGTCCAGTTTTTGGTTAGGGTTTGAGTTCCAGTGGTTTGATTCCACTTCCAGTCTGTTGCTATGCCTTCTTGACTAACCCCTGAGACTCCCATGTCTCTTTTGATTCTTGTTGACCTCTCTTGAGTCTTTTTAGTTTGTTTGCTTGCTTGAGTACTTGTTTAAGTGTCTTTGCTGCTTACTAGCCCTTTTTTGAAGTTCATGCACTATTCTCTTTTGCACATAGCTGCATACTTTCACCCTAGTTGTTGTTGCAGTCATATAGGCCTGTATTCTTAATGTTAGTTGTCTGTTGCAACTCTTAGCATGCTTTCACTTTGTCTTATCCTTTCCATTAGAGTTTGACTTCAAGTTTGAGTCCTTAGAGTTTCTTTTGAAAGGTTGCTTGGTTTAGATAATTTCTGATTGTCTTATTAGTTCAGTCCAAGTAAGTCAATCTTTCTAATTTTCTTTCTGTTGAGACCGTGTGTTGTTAAAGTCATTCTTGGTTCGCTTGCTTACTTTTTGCTTGGATTAGTGTTTTATTAGGGTTTTGATGTTTAGGAGCAACCTGTTTAGGTTTTTAATTCCATCACGAGTGTCTCTTTTCCCTACTTCTTTTACATTTTGTTTCCAAGCCTCAAGTTTTTCTTTTGCAAAAACTTGGTAAGTCAAGTCTTCATCGAGTCTCTTGATTCGTTTGCTTTGAGCCATTTAGATATTTGTCTTACACACACTTTACGTGTAGATCTTGCTTGCTTTTGTACAAGTTCTCTTTCTTTTACATTTATCAGAAAAGACAAAAAATTGTTCAAATAGCTTAGTAGTAAGGTCTTGCATTATTTTGAGGTAGCATAGTTTGCTTTGAAATATTTAAAAGAAAAATACAAAAATATTTTGATTTAGGATTGCTTAGGTTTCAAGTTTTTGGAAGAATCATAAACAAAAAGAGAAAAAGTTTTGTGAATTTGAAAGCATTATTTTACAAGTACTTTACTTTCATAAAAAACCATTCCAGACACCGCACTACAACCCTTGAGTAACAAGTAGCCCTTAAAAAAAACTATTAATAAAATTTATTAGCAACATTTTTCTTTTTAGGTATACACGACATCAACTAGGCTAGAGTTTTGAGCTTAAATCACTTTAAACTACTCGGAACAAGCTTCATTACTCAACAATCATAGTATGACTTTCATTTAGGTAAATCCATCTATATGAAATAGTCCTGGGAAACTCTAATTAAACCAGAGCTAAGCACGAGGCCATGGGCGATTAGAACTATTGAGGATATCCCCTCACTTTCCTCTCAACCATAAACCAGAGTTGACTCGCGTACGGGGGTCCTTTTGGACTTTGGACTTTGCTACCCTGCCCATGCGTTTCGACTAGGCTGACGACTGTCCCCCAGGTTATTTCGTATTGATGGTAGCCTTAGTATCAGACCTTTAGGATTCTACATAGGTAGAGTGGGCGGTTATTCCCACTTCACCTTGGACAAACGTGGAAGGTAACCCTCTGGCAGTAATCCTAGGAAGGCGGTTTGGTGATGCAAATGCTTGCACCCGGTGGACCTTCGGAGGACGCCATGTAATTGATCGTCGATACTCTGTTAATCTGTTCTGGGCCCTAATCATCCCAGACTTGCTTTTGAGAGTATTTGCCATTTGTTTTCCTGGTTTGATTACTTAGGAACGTTTTTAGTGGTATGTTGTTTGCCCCTTAGTTGTAGTGGCCACTAGGTTTTTTACTTAGTCTATTTTTTGTAGTTGTGGAGGACCAACATCTTTGTCAATCTCGGAGGTTGCAAAACCTTCCCCCACTCATAGTGGAGCCTCCACCACCACCGCAACGCCGGAGGACAGATTCCTGTGGTTCTTTTGAACTTATGGGCGACACAGAGGTTCTTGGTGAACCACAACCCAGAACCTCGGATCGATAAGTCTTTGATACTGCCAAGGTTGAGGATCTAACTTCTAGAGAGTTCAGTACTCCTTTCAACCCTCCTCTTACTAGACCAAATGATCCGCTTCTGGTACTTGCAGGTTTCCAACAACCTGAGTATAGTGCTTTCTTGTTTACACCGGGTTCTACTATGACTAACCCCGGAGATGAGCATGGAGTCCCTCAAACTCCCACAACTTCTATGGATGCAAGGATTGTTAATCCTTCCTTCACAAACACTGCTACCCTGAGTTCGTCGCAGACTGCTTCTGCCTCAACTCTGTCCTTCAGTTTTAACGCTGGTACTCTAGGCATGTCAAGCTCATTAGCTTCGACATCTGCCTCAGTTACTACCCCAACTTTTGGACTGAATAATGTCCCTTTTTTAGGGATACCCACAGTGAACTTCACTTAGTCTTTTGCCACACAACAGGTTCAGGGTGTAACACAAGCTATTTCTTCTACTTCCACTGTAGGGTCGATTCCCTCCACATCTATGCTTGTCATGGGTACCATGACTGCGCCTTCCACTACAACCACATCTGGTTTCAACCCCTATGCAGGGTACAATGTGAATCCATTGAACATACCTGCAGGGAGTGTTCCCTTCTCTCTGTTTGCTGGAGGAGGGGGTAATATGTTTAACCAGCAGTATGGTGGGGCTAACACCCAACCACAGTGGACCAACACACAGGGTTTCAATCCAATATCTTTGGGGTGGAGTAATTTCAATCCTTTCATTTCACAACTGATGGCTGGGGGTAACCCCAACCAACAGTACACAAACCAGGCGATGGGTGGTTCCCAATACCAGGTTCTTGTTTACTAGATGCCATCAACTCAAGCACGTTTACCGTTTTTTTCAAATTTAAACTTGCAAGATCTTTCAAAGCTTACAAACGACCCCCTGCGTCATGACTACGCATGGCCACCCATCCCCACTAAGCTGCCCTCAGACATACCAAAGTTTGAAGGCAAGACTGGTGAGGACCTTGGTGACCATGTTACCACATTTCATCTCTGGTGCTCCTCCAATTCACTGAATGATGATTCCATAAGTTTAAGTCTCTTTCAAAGAACCTTGACAAGTGTCGTAGCCAAGTGGTATATTGAATTGCCCGCTGCTGCCTATGGCACCTTTCGGGATCTTGCCATTGTTTTCTTGAACCACTTTTAACTTCCAATCCAGTACGATGCCGACACTGACCTTTTGTCAACCTTTCAACACAACAAAGCCACTCACCTATATGATCATATTCAGGAGTGGTGAGGGCGAAAGAGGCTCATCAAATCCGACATTTCCCCAGCATTCTTATTAGAATGGTATCTTAAGTCTCTTCTTCCTTATATTTCTAAGGAAGTTGCCACTTCAGGGGTGTCCTCTGAGGAGGAAGCCATTTTGAGAATCCAGCAGCTGGACTTGGTATATGCTCAGTCTAGGATTTTATATGAAATTATTCCTGATGCACCGAGGTCTAATATAGACTTAGGTAAACCTAAACCTCGACCACATGCTAATGGCATTGTGGGTTCAGTCGATTCTGCAGTGTTTGATGCCTTAACAAGGAAGGTTCACGCCTTATCAATCAAACAGTCTGCTGCAGAAGCAACTTCTATTGCATCCTCCCCTTCTAATACAGAATCTGTATAGAAGGTGAAGACAAACCAAAAGGGCTCTCGGCAACCCAAAAGAAAGGGCAAGAAAGGGGAGGGAAACCAACAAAAGCCCCAAAACACACAAAATGCCATGGAGGGAAAAAAGGACAAAAGGAAGGCTAATTTCCCTTGAAAACTATGTCAAGAGGACCACCTTACTCATTAATGCCCTTTAATGGAAGAAGCCCAGAAGTTGATCCATGAGAAGAAACCAGCTGTCTTAAAAGACCCTTTCCCTCATGGACAGAGTTCAGCTTCTGGCAGCTCTAGTGCTGGGGGCACCACTCGTGCCACCTCTGCTGATCAATCATTTGTTAACATGGTTAACTTAGATGCTCTACTGCAAACTCAAGCAAAGAACTATACCCCAGATCTGCAGCAGAAAGATGCTCCTGAATCCTCTACTCCTCTTCACATACCTGTGGAGACTCTATCGAAGATACCAAAAGGTGTCCTCAAATGGGTTGTGCACAACCCCAACACGCGAGCTACCCCCAAATACAATGTTGTGGAGGATTTAGCCCAAACCCCCTGTGCCATGTCTACTTTGGAGGTACTGCAAAGTTTCCCATTGCAACGTAGTGCACTCCTCGCAACAATTGGGAGTGTTGATTCATCCGCCATGCTTGCGCGTTTTGATATGACAGATATCAAGTACTGATTGTCGTATCATGTCACTCTCCAGATAGAGGTCGTACATGGTCCCATGACCATTCGACGAGTTGTTGTAGATGAAGGTGCATCAACGTGCATAATGTCTATCTCTTACTGGAAGGATTTGGGAAAACCTAAGTTAGCTCCCTCTAATACGGTACTCACTGCATTTGATGGAAGATATTTCCGTCCACATGGAGTCTTACCATCATTCGAGGTTGAACTTGTGAGAAAGATAGTAACGGTAGAGGTTGAAGTTCTGGATGCTCCACTCGACTACAACTTGTTGTTGGGTAGGAGCTGGACATATGCCATGCAGGCAGTGCCGTAAGCTTTTTTTCGGATCATTATGTTCCCTCACGAAGGAAAGATCGTCATAGTCGATCAACTTTCGTTTTCCCGGAAGACCAACCAGACTTCACCAGGTTCAACTATCCCGTTGATTGATCAGTCCATCCCAGTCATTGAGAGTTTGGGAGTAGGTCTCTATGGGTCATTAATAAGCACTTTTGACCTACCTTCTCCTATTCATTTTATTGGTTCTGAGGAATGTTCCTCGCCTAAGACATCCATGGTCAGTTCAACGACAGATCCACGGATTCTCTCTACTGAATCAGAACCAGTTGTGCCTGTACCTTTTGCAGAGGTAACCTACTTGGATTCACAACAATCTGCAACAGAACATATCTTGACTCCGTTGGTCTCTGTTGAGTTAGATATGGACTATGCCCCTGCATAGTCATCAGACTCTACCCATTCTATTGATTGTTTAGACACGGTTTTTCCTTCTGACGAAACATTTTTTTAAGCTATGATAGGCCTGAGACACCCTTGGGAACAGTTACACCCCAGGTCCTATTTACTTCCCGTTCTGAACTTGATAGAGAGAGGTGAGTTCTCTCCGAGACCCAGTGAGAATATTGATTAGTCCTCTATTCCTTCCACTTCACAATCTGTTTTCGCTGAAGGGAATATGATGAGTACAACGAGAACCATCCCGATCAACAATAACACTGAACCAGGAGTGATGGAAAATAATTTTATTGGAGCAGACTGTTATCTAAATGAGATCATTCTGTATACCAATCTTTTTAACAATTTCCGTGACATTTTTTCTCGATCTCATGATGAGATCCCAGGCACTGACCCTACTTGAAGAAGTACTATGCTTAGGCACCTGTGCTTTTTCATGTATTTTTAGCTATACATTTTTGTAGAGTTGGTTTTTGTTTACAGTTGTAGTTACGTCTTATGCATGCATTTGTTTTGTGTTTCAGATGTCGACTGAACACTTCATAGGGTTTGTTGATGGCGCTAGCCACCACACCCGTTAGTTGGCCTCGACTGCTTGGGTTATTTACTCACCAACTGTCCAACTGGTGTCTTTGGGAGGGGCTTGTTTAGGTCCCACAACGAATAATGTGGCTGAATACAGTGCAGTCATAGAGCTACTCCGAGATGCTCTTTTCCATGGCATTTCTCATTTGGAGGTACAACTCAACTCGCAGTTAGTTGTTTTTCAGTTACTAGGTGTTTATTAGGTTAGAGATCCTACTTTGCTACGTCAGTTTATGTGCGTTAGGTTACTTGAGAGATAGTTTGAGTATATCACATATCAACATATTCCAAGGAAATTGAATGTATTAGCTGATTCATTTGCAAAATACGTTTTAGATTAGCAATTGCATCATTCACACACATAATAATTCATGCATAAAACACAATAACACACATGTAAATATAACTGATACTGTATATATATCCGATACTGTATCAAAAATAGTATGAGTTTAGATCATAAGTTTGTCACAAATTCATGTCATAAGATACAAAATTGGGCTCGATGACCTCAAAAATATACATAGAATATCCTTCCCTTATGGAGAAGGTGGGGCCTCATCTACCTCTGTTGCCTCTCGGTAGCATATGACCAGCCTAGCTACTTTCCGCAGTAACCTAATCTAGGATGGAGGCACACCAACTACATCCTCCTACATATCAACTGGCATCCGCTCAATCCGATATGTAGGAATGTCATGAGTCAGTCGACTCATCTTCCTCTCTATGGTCCCCAGCGTGGAATCAGTTGTACCCACTTCCACTGGTCTCACAAAAGTATATGGGTGTCCCTTAGGGTGCACTGGTCCAACATCTACACATGACACTTTGTTTTAGTACTTCGAACTCATCATAAAAATTATATATAAAAAACATAAAAATTTAATAACTTTTCAAAAGTATAAACATACATATCTCTCCCCAAGGTGAACCTAGAGGAAGGATCAGCTCAGGATCGCCTCAAAAGTCCATACCATCATATGGAAACTGCTCAAGTTCTAGCACTTGCCTTTCCCATCAACCCCAGAAATCATCCCCATGGTAACAGAAGTTGCTCTCACCACCACCTTGGCGGAGACAAATTCCACCCCAACGAGCCATCCTTGGCTCACGAGGGTTGACTGGAGGCAAAGGCATGCCCAAAATGATAGCAGGCACTCTCTCAAAGAAGAAAGTGCAAAGTATGCTCTTGTATCCAAAATTCTTCATCCTCCAGGTCTTACATCCCGAGAGTTGAAGGTTAATGTTTGCCAAAAGACTTGTACACCAGTCATATACATGCCCCTACAAGCATTCAATACCAATATGCATATAGTGTATCAAGGCTATATGTTGTGTAGCACTCCCTCCCATCCGATTCAGTATACTCACAGTCACTTTGAGAGGGAAGCTTGCAATAATCGAGATGAGAACTTGACTACTGGATTTCTCTGTTCCTGGTAAGCAGTAAGCATTTACATATTCTTGTACGAACAAGGAACCCACATTGCGTGAGGACCCTTTCAAGTTCACCGAGTCTATGGTGAGTTCTAGTGTCTCTCCCCGGATATCAAACACCATGGCATCGACATCCCAATATCAGATAAGGCTCTGAAGCAAGCAGTTTTGTGCCCGCATGTTAACTGTTCTATAGAATTTCAATAATCCACATCTTCGGAGCGTATGAAGAGTTTCTGGATATTGCAATGCTATCCTATCCATCTCCTCACGCTCTCTTTCTCTCCAAACAAGAACCATCTTGCCAAGAAAAGGTCAATTTTTTAGCCCTTGACATTTTTTACCCAATCTTCAGGGGTGTGCGCTACTGTTTAGGCTAGACAGGCATGTTTGAGTGCTACTCTCCTTGAGTAAAACTAGCGCACACTACCAGTATGCCCTACTTTTCATCATACACAATAGTGCACACGCAAAACACAAGTTGTACATTGCTAGAAGATGATTTTTAACCATAAAAATTGACAAAAAAATGCATGAAATTGCAAGTTTGGGAGGAAATAACTTACTTGGTGGAGGTAGAAGGCCGATTGATGCTCCGGTTTGATCATAGCAAGTGGAAGAAGATCAAGGGTTTGCTCCAAATTTGCCCTACAATTTCCAAATGTGATATTTTAGTTTTCAATTTGAAATTAGTTATATAAAATTGATTTTAATTTTTACCCACTTTTTTCAAAAGTGTATAGTTTCAAATCGTACATAAAATGTTCTATTTAATCCCTCATAATTCGACACTTTGGTGAGGTAAATTTAACCTAAATATCTCAAATTTTCACTAGCATTAAACCGAAAATGACTTATTTTATCATTGATAGATCATATAGGTACTGTATCGTCGTCATTATGTTATTGAGAAAATTTGTCGATCATTACTAATGCGATTGTTGAGATTATATTCTTTGGCAAGTCATGAACACATGATCCTAGCAGCTGTCTTTTAAGTCGTTTTAAGCTCTTGTTTTGACTATGAAAAACTAAACAAGATTGCTGAGCAGACTTTCTCTCTTCAAGCTCGTTAAAGGAATTAAAGGTCCATCCGCTTAGGTATAAGTTTAACCCTTTTCTGGACCTTTGCAGATTACTCATGAAAAAGGAATACTCTAGTCATACGTGGCTAGAAGAGTTCTTCTCTCATTGTTTTATACTTTTTTGGGGGAGGAGACTAACTGTACGAAAAAAGGACCTTTTGGAGCCTTCTTTAGGGTTTTCAGGCTCTCGAACATGAAAACACCAAACGAGAGCTCACCTACTCGGGCTCGATGTGAAATCCATGAGAGGGTAAATATAGGATTGTTTAAGTTTTTCAGACTCTATAAACATGAAAACACTGGCAAGCATTAACCTACTTGGGCTCGATATTAAAATCCACGAGTAGGTGTATGGAGTTATTGTTTAAGTTTTTCAGACTCCTTAAAATTGAAAACACCGGCGAGCAAGAACAGATCTCGGCTCGATACTAAAATCCAGGGATCAGTACTATAGAGTATTTTTCTACCTCTTCTTCGAACTCTGTAAACAATGAAGAAGGTCCTGAGTCTTCCTCCCATGGGCTCGTTAAAATTTTTACATGGTTGGACTTATTGAGTTTTCTATCTTTCTTGGACTCATTAAAACAACAAGAAGGCCATTCTTTTACCAAAAAGAATAAGGGATAAGAAGGGTATATCACATCTTTTTCAGTTTCAAAGGTAATTCAGTTCGTCATGTCCTTGAACACAACACCTACTTGAGTCTTTCATGTTAGTTGGGTTTTAGTTTTTGACCTTAGGGTGAACCTGATCTCCAAGTTTTTACTCCCTCGGTTGGTTATTCTTCCAACCACATGGAGGGTCTGTCAATGTCTCTTACATTACAAGATTATATTACTTCCCCTTCATGTTGAAAACTGCCTAAGTCACTTTGTGTCGTGCTCACTGTTTAAGGATATAGCCTGTGTCGGCCATTTTGGAGTTTACCTTAACTTCATGTGTCGGCCATTTTGGTGTCAGTTTGTTTCATCTTGTTACTTGTCCTACTCCACATCAGCTCATACATGTGAGTGTTCCTCGTGTTGGATGATGGAGGATGCATTAATGCCTCCCTTCCAACGAACTTCTTCCCATCGACATCAACTCATTATGCTCTGGGAACGAATTTTATTGTTTTGGTTATTACCTTGGGGATTGCAGTCATCAATGGCAGTTTCCCTTGCTGTTGAATAAATGGGAATTTACATCAATGTCTCTTATTCGACAGGTTCCTCAAGTGTTCGAATTCAAGTCCACTTATTCACACTTGTTGGATCGTACTAGGTACCTTGGACCCCATTATCATTATCGATGGAAGTCCTCGCATTTGTTAATGGTATACATCAATGACCGGTAATCAAACGATACCCCCCATGTTCGACTTCAGCTCATTTATTCGCATCGTTAGGGTTGTACCTTGGGTTGTTTGGATAAAGACCTTGGGACTATGATAGCATCACCATATTTATGTTATCACCCAAGTTGCGCAAGACTGAACCTCACTCATTTTGGCTCCTCATGAGACATAGATCCAACTTGTTGTTATGGCTATGATCTCTCTTTTTGATATGGATCTACGCTTGTATTTTAGTGGCCATGCTCTATATATACATCTCCTAGTTATGTATCGGAGATCATGCTACACATCTATATGATGTCAAGATTGTAATTGCTCGCTGACCTTGATCGTTGTTTCATGTGTTTTTTGTGACTTGGTTCTGCGGTTTCTTGCTCCTCCTCTGACTTGGACTTATAATGTATTTCGGCCATCGTTTCCCTCTAACCTCACACATTAGGGGGCATCTGTTATAGGTAAAATGTGCACTTCTCCGTCCGTGATCACATTATGCTGTCAATCACACAAAAGGACAACATGGATTGAAGAGCTAGATTTCCCTGGATGATGTATGGACTGAACCTACTCTCATCAGCTGAGAATTTCCTTGATTTACTTGATCTTTTGACATATGCGCTACTATGTGGGTAGTAAACTAGCGCACATCTGCTAGTATGCCCTACTTTGCTCAAGTGAAACTAGCGCACACCTTGGAAAAGTTATAGGCGCTTGTTGTAAAACACTAAAGTTGCGTCCTGTGCGCTACTATGCCTTGAGGAAACTCACGTACATCTTAAGATGAAATCAAAAATATATTAAATTGACGAATTGAGAATAGTTGAAGTTGGTTCTACAACTTCCCCAACCTCCCAATCCAACCACCTCTCGATTTCAACTGCCTACATTGTCCCATAAATACAAGGAGGATCCATGAGAGAGGGACCTAGAAAGAATGCATTAACACTGAGTTGTTACCCTGGAGGAAAGTCCCAAGTCATTGTGAAGAGCAGGAGCCAAAGACTCGGTTGCAGAAACATCTCTACACGTAGGTATATTGTACTGATTCATGTTTCTTTGACAATAAAAAGGTCGAAATACCCTTCCTGTCCCAAATCATATGTCTATTGGATTTTATGTCTATTTGGTTTAATATCTGATTATATTTGATGTTAACTTACTTTCTGATTTCATCATATTTATATATAGTCAAGATACGCTGAGGAAGGTATCATTTGTGTTGCAGGTTCATCAAGCGGGAGATCAAGCGAAAGCTAGGACCAGCCGTTGGTTAAAGGTATGTCTTTCGATATCCCGATCTCTGTCATTTGTAAGAACTAGTTGTAACATAATTAATGTATTTACCTGTCAAACCCACCCAGTTGGTAGTGTTCATATCCTCACTATAAGGTTAAAATCCTGAACAACAATCCCCCCTTCCTTCCCTTTTGCAAAAGCACAGGACTGGTTCTTAAAGTTTGAACATTTATTACATAATAAACATAAATCCCCCTTTTTAGAAACAGTTTTCAAAAACTGTTACATATAACAACTATTGACATAGAGAGGGATTAATTGACCATAATGAGGATTTCGAGGCCTTGTCCTCATGACATGAAGTGCATGAGGACAAGGCACTCATTCTAGATATCCGCCAAGCATTAAAATCTAACAATTATGAAGCATCTTGCACCCCATCTTTGACTAATCATTCATGTTTATTCGGGAGTAGTTGAGGATGGATCTGTAGGTTCACAACCATCTTGGTTCCTTGGTCTTCATCGCCTATATCCTCGAATTCCATAAAAAAAATTGGATATATGAGAACCAATGATGGTGTAGCTAAAACTGTGACATGTAGCCAGATCTTATCTAGGTGGTAGGAACTCAATTGTACAACAGGAACCAAGCTCATAATATCAGTAGCACATTAATTTTCAATTTCTTATCTAAATCATTAAAATCAAAGGAATTTTAAAAGCAAAAATAATCATGATAATACCTTAATATACTTGCTTGGGAAAAGGCTATATAATTACAAGAAAATGAGCAATATGTATAGTATATGAATGTCATATCTATATGGAGGAAGCCAAAAATTGAGGAGACAAAGGAGGAAAATATGCAAAATGATCATCACAACAGTTCCTTAAAGAAGAAGAATAATCGGGTGAAACCCTAAGAGGCTGGGAAAACTCCCTCGGAACATGCACCAATCATATAACCATTTTCAATGCATTATATCATTTCCAATGAAAGTGAGTCCATCATTAAAATCTTAAAAGACCAAATCACTTATTAGATTTACCCCCTTGATTGACATAATCCATCGATGTTGTCACTAGCTTTCTACTTCCTTGGGAGGATAAGAGGACATACAAATATAATCATATGAATTTTCGACACCACTTAAACCATCACCCAACTTACACTAGTAGAAAATGAGAGATAAGTGACCAGGTGACCAAAATTTTGGTTACCGCAATTTTTTCAAGGAATAAATGACCAAAATTGAGAAATTTTAAGTGAACTAACTAAAAATGACCAGGATAAATGACCAATTTGGTCACAAAATAAGAACTAAACTAAAAACGACCAAGATAAATGACCAAATTGGTCACATGATAAGAAATAAACTAAAAATGACCACATAACAATTGGTAATTTATTTGGTCATTTTTAGTTGTGTCACTCCGACAATGGAAAATCCATCTGCAGTGTTAAAATCTAGTAAATTGTAGCCCCCTTGTGTGTCACAACTAAGCAATTGACACCAAATTAGCTTATAAATTCTATATTTATATAGAAATGAATTTTTTATTATTAGACAAAGTTATAATATGAAACCCCATAACCATGTAACAGTGATGAGCCACTAAAGAGTTTAACCGTAAAATATAGGTTTTATAATAACCCATATAGCCCATGTTAGTACTCATCATAGAGTTTCAAAGTTATGGCAACATTTCACAACAATGCCCTTCTTTTCCATCTTCAACTTTAACCATGGAAACCTTACAAACATAGATTTCAATATGTTAACGCCCAAATGAATGGTGCACTATTTTAAACAGTAGCCAAGGTGCTTCCTTGATTATGTTAATTAATGATTATCAATTGCATAAGATTTATAGATTACATATAATCTCTCCATGCTTGGTTTTATGCCCTGGTTCTTGATGCACAATATGTTGAAAACCCTAGATTGATTGAAAATATTGATTAATGATGTTTTTATGTTGGCAATCTATGAAATCAACGCTAAAGACTACTTGAAAATATTAATTGATGCATAGGTACTCTAGCTTGATTATCCTTTTCTTAACTTTTCACGATGGGGAATCGCTGAAAATCATAATTTATGATTGGTGGTACCTCATTGCTGCTATAACATCCTTCATTCATCATCATTGGGATGGTTTTACTTTTTAAATTCTGCAACTTGTTTGGGACAGAAACATTAACAAACCTTAGGTTTGCCCTAGTTTTGACCTCATAATTTTGACCATTTTATCAAAGGGTAAACCTCACTATTTTGTGAGTGATGGATTGTTGGTCCATAATACACTATATTGTCTCTCATATAGAAGTAATTATTGAGTATAATAAATCTGGTATGTGCCTAATATCTTGCTAAAGAAAATAACCTTCAATCCCCCACTTCCCTTATCAAAACGTTATATTTTGGCATAGATATGTTTGACAATTTAATATCATTAATGTCGACCTCGCTTAATAAACATTCATCATCGATGTAATTTGTCCTTTTAGATAATTCATCTTTTACCCTAGTTGGCTTATCGGAAGCCCCCCTAGAGTTATCCTTAAAAACCTAAAGTGTGGGAAGTAAATGTTGTGGTGACAGTGGCATTTCTTTCAGGTTATCATCGAGTTAGAACCATTCTGAACCTTGTGCCTCTATGTGCTAGTTTTTTTTATAACATTTTGGTTCCATTTTCTCGGACAAGGTTGTTTCCAATTAAGACAATCCCTTATGCTTCAATGCACCTTTATGAGTTTGAAACTTGAAAAGTAATCATTATTTTGACATTTGGCAACTCCACTTGATGAGGAAGCACATCAAAGAGACTCTACAAGGATTTCTTCCTAAAGACTTTCTCGTCGTTTTGTCAATCTTGAAAAAGTCTATAGAAGGGCTAAGAAGATTTCTCAAAATTGATATATATATATATATATATATATATATATATATATATATATATATATATATATATATATATATATATACATACATTTTCATCATCCATAGGATACTCCCCTTTACCTTTGCTCAGCTTGAAGTGATGTGGATACTCTCTCATGATTAGAAACACCAAGATCATTGACTTCTTTACATTAGAGAAAACCTACGTTAAAGAGACAGATTAGATACCCTCCGAGATTAGGAAGAGATAGCTTATGTTACTTCAAAATGTCATATTTCATACCAATAATCAACCGTTTCTTTGACTGTAGGTAACCCTTTTAGGCTGATAACTACCACTAGAACTGGTAGAGATTACCTTCATTGCCGAGTCCAATTTATATGCTACACGGATGGCATGACAACATCAGATTTGCCCTTATTTTGACTGCATTTGGAGAGCCTCCATGCCTTGACAAGAAACCATTATACTTATTTTCATCTAGAAATTCAGATCTTCCCATAAATAACATGTGCTCTAAACTGTGCACTTCCCTCGGTATCCATTGGATCATAGAAACTCCCCTTTTGCTATGCCTAGGATTGCCAGACTATTTTCTCAATGTCGTCCAAGGTCAACACTTGCCTAAAAGTCATCAACCATTACCAAGACTTGCTTGGAGTATGTCCATAATTCCTCTCCAAAAATTTATGTGAATACCCTATACAAATAGGGGGGTAATACCTAGATCACCTCGTAGATCATCAAAGAAGGGCCACGGGGCTCAAAACATCAAAGCATTTTATCATTCTAAGAAGGCTTAGGATAGAGAAACCTAGAGGGGCTTATTTCGAAAAACATAGACAATATAGAAGCTTAGAGTCTATTTGCATAATTTCACATGGGACTTTGTGGTGGTCATTATGCAGCAACAACAATAACTCATAGGATACTAAGAGCATGGCATTTTTTACCAAATATATTTGTTGACGTTCACAAGCTCGTTAGGGTGTTCTAAACATGTCAAGAGTTTGTTGGAAGGCAACATTTAGAAGCTTTGCATTTGAAGTGTGTAGTTGTAGAAGCGCCATTTCAATAGTGTGGTTTGGATTTCATTGAGGAATTTAAGGAAAATTCTAATAATGGTCATAAATGGATACTCACAACTACTTATTATGTCGGCCATAAACAAAAAAGAATAATACAAAGTAAAAAGTAAATATGGGACTTAAACTAGAGACTTTATAGCTTAGGATTAGGTGATAAATATTATGTCGGTCATAAACAAAAAAGACTAGAGACTTTACTTTTTACTTTTAATACAAAGTCAAAAGTAAATATGAGATTTTAGAGTGTTTGTCGAGTTTGTCCAGTAACAAAATAATACAAAGTAAACAAGAAAGAATAATAAAAAGTAAAAGTAATAAATATTATGTCGGCCATAAAAAAAGAATAATACAATGTAAAAAGTAAATATGAGACTTAAACTAGAGACTTTAGAGCTTAGGATTAGGTGGCTCAAGTATTGCACTCAAGGAGCTATTCAAAGAGAGGTTTGCACCTCACAAGATTTGATCCATCTCGGCGCTTGATAGAACCTAGGATTTGGATCTATGCTGGTTACCTTGGTCCAATAATCTAATACACTTCTATTCTACAAAGTTATTACCTTGGTCCAACAAAGTAATACAAATTCTTACTCTAAAAGGTGACCTGCGTAAAATAGAATCGCAATGCTCATCAAGAGTTATCTCCTCATGTTGTATGAGAACGATGAGTCACCACCAAACATTAAAGGGCTGTGATGATAACTCTGACCCCGTAAATGACTCTTGGCATTTCGTAGGGTTTTCTCCTTTAAAGGTTTGTCAGACTAATAACTACTCACACCCCCGAGAGTTGTTACTCTTCGAACCTAAACTTGGCAGAGATTTCAGGGTTTGTGCTAAATTCCCTAATCCATTTAGCATTGCGAGCACCACTCTTGAAAACTATTGGCCATAATTTTTACAGTTCAACGTTATAACTCTCTTATACCCTTAAGTTTCAGGAGAGGAAGAGGTTTACAAAAGAAGGCTACTCTCGCAGATGAAAAGTTCAACGCAGCTTCAGCTGCTCGAATGATAGTCTCTTCCCTAAGTCTGGTAAGTATTTTCTTTTTAATGTTGTATTCAATTTACAAAATTCTTTACGGGAAAGGTTTTAACTACTCGAACTAACTCCGAAAAATCATGTGAAATGGCAGGTTGCTCGTGGGTTACATTGACACTGTGTAAGAAGAGGAAATCACTCCTCGGGTAAGCAAAATTCACTAAGCTTCTTCCACCTGCTGGTTAGAAGGATTCCAAGGTGGAATTTTGAGTCTTTACAGGAGGTCTACCAAGATGGTCGTGACCTAGATAGAAGTTTAGACGAGAAGAAAACACGGTGCCTTCTCATTACGTTATTATTATTTATAACCTGGCACTGTATGCCATGGAAATTAAATCTGTACACACTGTCTTGGATTTCTAGGTTTAAAAGTTTACAAGCTACTCTTCCGAAGTCGATACTGAACTTGACTCCACTTTTATTTAAGAGTAAACTGAAATCTTCTTATTTCTTATGCGTCGTCATTCTGTTACTTGTTAAGTGGTTTGGGCATAAATTGGTTGGATATGCATAGTTTATACTTTATTTACTAAGCTTGTAAAAAGAATTGGGAGATAACAATGTTTCAGTGATACCGAGTCTTTGAGCTCGAGAATGTGTATGCATTTACTTCAGTTCGGTAACTTTTAGACAAGGGCATCGACCCATTTCACTTACAGTTTGTTATTTCAAGAGTTTATCCTCAACACTATTTTCACCCAGACTTTTATTTAATAAGTACGCGAATTCTAATGGAAGAGAAATCCATAACTGAATTGACGCGCTGTATACTATATCGTTAAAGACTTGAATCGAAAACTATAGATTCGTTTTCTTTATGAAAATGTCACTTTTTGTTTTAGGGTTTCGATAAATTTCTTTTCCTACTCCATTCATGTTTGTAAGCATCTAAATCTACTAAAGAATCATTCCAACCCTAACAAAGAATTTAGGGTTTGCTCTTAGTTCGAGACCATGATTACTGTCTTTAAAGAGCTTATTTTTACTAGGTTGATTTAAACGAAAACCCCAGTCCCTAGGTCATCAACGAGGCCCTACCAGAGATTTCAAAGTTCTGTTCGGAATTTGTTCTTCATAGCTATTTAAGCAAGTTGGATTTCGCAGATCTGGCCGTGATGAATAGACCAAGAATCTCTTACCTTTTAAAAAGTAAAAATCGCTAAGTCTGGTTCAAACTCAAATTCGATTTACGAACTCAGACTTCTAGGTTAGCAATAAAATAGATTTTAAAACTACCTGAAACTTGGGTTATTAGATCTTTAATAATGCAGAATAGTCCATAGTCCAGCCTGATCTCGGATTCGAGGTTTAGGTTAATAATGAAAATCTTAAAGCAAATAGGGAAAAAATAGTTATAGGAGATCTTAGGGAAAAAATAATTAGGCTAATAATGAAAATCTTAAAATCATATTGTGAAATATGCATTTAAATGTTATAGGAGATCTTAGGATTGTCATTTATTTCCAAATCCTTTTTACCCGTGATATCATTATCCCCCAAAACATCTAAGATGATTAAAAAACTTCATTCCATGAAAGGGTTTTTACCCAAATATATATTAAAGGAGAAATATATATATAACATTTTACTTTTAACTTTTATAACTAATTTTACAATGCACAATAAATTTTATTTTTATATAAAACTAATTTTACAATACCTATTACATTTTAGAAGATTTCTTATATTATTTTCATTCTATAATGCACATTACATCTTACAAAAATATTTAATTCTATAAAAATTAATTATTGTCACATTAAATTTTTTATTTTAATTCTATAACACATTTTATATTTTAAAAATTAATAAAAAAATAAAATTGATTATATATATATATGCCATGTTACCCCCCCTCCTCACACAGTAGTTTGACGATCCCAAGGCCATTAGTGGGCGCTTGGTTATGAATTCCATCTTGGAAATATTGCGGAAGATCGGATTGATACGGTGAAGTGATGAATATTTTTTCAATTTTTCTTATCATATACATGCCTAGCATTTGACATGAAGGAAGGAGTCTCTCAATACTCTTGGACTATTCTTGCTTACTCATAGCCTCTAATTTTGGATATGCTTTAGCTAGTACACTATGCTTCCTAATATTATATAATTGATGAGGTATCATTTCAACTCACTAGTTGCACCGAGTGAAACGAGGTGCTCTACAGCCCAGTATGGGGGAGATGTTGTAACATGTATGTAGAGTTACATCTAATAAAACGTAAAAAGTAATTTTTTTAATTAAAAAATAATTAAAAAAATTCATGTGGGCTCATAAAATAAAAAAATTACGGAAAGTATTTAAAAAAAATCCATGTTGGTTCATAAAATAAAATATTATGAAAAGTAATTAAAAAATAGATGTTCCTTTACAAAATAAAAAATTAAAACTTAAACCCAGATCTATAAATCAAGAGAGATCAAAATTCTTGAGTTTAAATTTTAAAAAAAGAAATACACCTCAAGAAATTGGATCTCTCTCGGTGCTTGATAGATACGAGTTTAAGATGGATCTATGCTGGTTGTATAACATGGAAGTGTACCCAACAATTGGATCATCCCACACCACGTAGGAGTTTTGAGGCTTTAACTTAGGTTCATTTCTAGTTTACCATACACTATATCCATTGCTATTGATTGAATCCTTGATCCCTTTTACTCATTTTAGTAAGGTTTAGTTAGTTACATATCTACATAATAATTTCATTTCATAATTTATACCCCGATTGTGATAATTTGGCCATAATAAAAAGTTCATCATTTCAATGGAGAAATATCTAATTATGAGCCCTTTCTCAAGGTGAACCCATAATGTTAATAAAGGTATTTTACACATATCAATAATGTACCAAACATGTAAAGTTTATAATTAAAATGAAAATGCAAAATATATAAATGTACACATTAAAATGTGTGATAATATCATTACCCATTAGAAAGTATTACCAACGTTGAACAAATTGAATATCATACACTTATGTTGAAGGCATATGAATAAAATGGAATGGGTTGAATATTTTGTATAAAAATGTTTAGAATTTAATATGGAAATTAAGATTTGGAATATAGAAAAAAAATGTAGAAATAATAAAAATAAAAAGGTAAAATAAAATAAACACCCATATCAATGACTTAAAATTCGTCAAGATGGTGGACCAGACAAGTCCTCTGTGTGTCCCGCCTACTACTTCCTTGCCTCACTTGCATATGAAACTAACCTAGGTGCTAGTGGAAAAGTCGATCACAACATTGTATGGCAGCTAGGGCATGCAAAATGAATGCATAAATTTTAGGCTCGGAACTAGCTCCATGTATCTAACCATCGCTGGATATTTTGGAAACTCCCTTCTGCGAGATCTCAGATCTTCAGGTTGGAGTCCAAGGGTTTCTGGAATGACAATCCGATGACCTTTTTTATGAGTTTTTTGTCCTTTTATTTAGTTGAAATTTCACATTAATAGATTCAATCTGACCAATTTGGATTCACATAGGCTGTATGAAACACCCATAATTCACTTTTTTTTAAGTTTATCTTCTTTAAATAAAAACTATTAACAATTTGCCTCATAATTAGCTTTCGAAACTTTTCAGAAGAATGCTCTTTAACAAACATAACACTAACCTACACCCATGCTTGCTTTCTACTAGCAGGTGGATAACATTAGTTGAATTACTATTTACTTAGCTTTGGCTAACCGATGCTTATATGTTTGCTATTACAGGGGCGTCCTAGAAAAAAGATAACCATAAGTTTTAAACAGGTGAAAGTTTTCTAGCAAGACCTTCAAGAAGTGCCTTCACTTTGTACAAGTTCTATCAAAGCAATTACTAAAGTTTTTCTTTTTATGTTTACTGCAGCGCCGAGAGGCGCTCTACAGCCCATTATGAGGGAGGTTGACCATAAATAACACTTGTATGAGGGAGATCTTGTAAGTCGAATGTTTGTCATTGTGGGTCATAAATAACAAAGTAAACAAAAAAGAATAATACAAAGTAAAAAGTAAATATGGGACTTAAACTAGAGACTTTAGAGCTTAGGATTATGTGATAAATATTATGTCAGTCATAAACAAAAAAGACTAGAGACTTTACTTTTTACTTTTAATACAAAGTAAAAAGTAAATATGAGATTTTAGAGTGTTTGTCGAGTTCCGAGTAACAAAATAATACAAAGTAAACAAAAAAGAATAATACAAAGTAAAAAGTAAATATGAGACTTAAACTAGAGACTTTACAGCAATACAAAGTAAAAAGTAAATATGAGACTTAAACTAGAGACTTTAGAGCTTACGATTAGGTGGCTCAGGTATTGCGCTCAAGGAGATATTCAAGGAAAGGTTTGCACCTCGGGAGATTTGATCCCTCTCGGCCCTTGATAGAGCCTAGGATTTGGATCTATGCTAGTTACCTTGGTCCAGTGATCTAATACACTTCTATTCGTCTAATACACTTCTATTCTACAAGGTTATTCCCTTGGTCCAACAAAGTAATACAAATTCTTACTCTAAAAGGTGACCTGCGTAAAATAGAATCGCAATGCTCAGCAAGAGTTATCTCCTCATGTTGTATGAGGACGATGAGTCACTACCAAACATTAAAGGGCCGTGATGATAACTCTGACCAAACTGTGTACCGTAAATGACTCTTGGCATTTCACAAGGTTTTCTCCTTTACAGGTTTGTGCTAAATGCCCTAATCCTTTCAGCATTGCGAGCACCACTATTGAAAACTATTGGCCATAATTGTTACAGTTCAACGCTATAACTCTCTTATACCCTTAAGTTTAAGGAGAGGAAGAGGTTTACAAAAGAAGGATACTCTCGCAGAAGAAAAGTTCAACGCAGCTTCAGCTGCTCGAATGATAGTCTCCTCCCTAAGTCTGGTAAGTCTTTTCTTCTTAATGTTGTATTCAACTTACAAAATTCTTTACGGGAAAGATTTTAACTACTCAAGAACTAACTCCGAAAAATCATGTGAAATGGCAGGTTGCTCGTGGGTTACATTGACACTGTGTAAGAAGAGGAAATCACTCCTCGGGTAAGCAAAATTCACTAAGCTTCTTCCACCTGCTGGTTAGAAGGATTCCAAGGTGGAATTTTGAGTCTTTACAGGAGGTCTACCAAGATGGTCGTGACCTAGATAGAAGTTTAGACGAGAAGAAAACACGGTGCCTTCTCATTACGTTATTATTATTTATAACCTGGCACTGTATGCCATGGAAATTAAATCTGTACACACTGTCTAGGATTTCTAGGTTTAAAAGTTTACAAGCTACTCTTCCGAAGTCGATACTGAACTTGACTCCACTTTTATTTAAAAGTAAACTGAAATCTTCTTATTTTTTATGCGTCGTCATTCTGTTACTTGTTAAGTGGTTTGAGCATAAACTGGTTGGATATGCATAGTTTATACTTTATTTACTAAGCTTGTAAAAAGAATTGGGAGATAACAATGTTTCAGTGATACCGAGTCTTTGAGCTCGAGAATGTGTATGCATTTACTTCAGTTCGGTAACTTTTAGACAAGGGAATCGACCCATTTCACTTAGAGTTTGTTATTTCAAGAGTTTATCCTCGACACTATTTTTGCCCAGACTTTTATTTAATAAGTACGCGAATTCTAATGGAAGAGAAATCCATAACTGAAATGACGCGCTGTATACTATATCGTTAAAGACTTGAATCGAAAACTATAGATTCGTTTTCTTTATGAAAATGTCACTTTTTGTTTTAGGGTTTCGATAAATTTCTTTTCCTACTCCATTCATGTTTGTAAGCATCTAAATCTACTAAAGAATCATTCCAACCCTAACAAAGAATTTAGGGTTTGCTCTTAGTTCGAGACCATGATTACTGTCTTTAAAGAGCTTATTTTTACTAGGCTGATTTAAACGAAAACCCCAGTCCCTAGGTCATCAGCGAGGCCCTACCAGAGATCTCAAAGTTATGTTCGGAATTTGTTCTTCATAGCTAATTAAGCAAGTTGGGTTTCGCAGATCTGGCCGTGATGAATAGACCAAGAATCTCTTACCTTTTAAAAGGTAAAAATCGCTAAGTCTGGTTCAAACTCAAATTCGATCTACGAACTCAGACTTCTAGGTTAGCAATAAAATAGATTTTAAAACTACCTGAAACTTGGGTTATTAGATCTTTAATAATGCAGAATAGTCCATTGTCCAGCCTGATCTCGGATTCGAGGTTTAGGTTAATAATGAAAATCTTAAAGCAAATAGGGAAAAAATAGTTATAGGAGATCTTAGGGAAAAAATAATTAGGCTAATAATGAAAATCTTAAAACCATATTATGAAATATGCATTTAAATGTTATAGGAGATCTTAGGATTGTCATTTATTGCCAAATCCTTAAAACCATATTATGAAATATGCATTTAAATGTTATAAGAGATCTTAGGATTGTCATTTATTGCCAAATCCTTTTTACCAGTGATATCATTATCTCCAAAATATCCAAAATGATTAAAAAACTTCATTCGATGAAAGGGTTTTGACCCAAATATATATTAATGGAGAAATATATATATAACATTTTACTTTTAATTTTTATAACTAATTTTACAATGCACAATAAATTTTATTTTTATATAAAACTAATTTTACAATACCTATTACATTTTAGAAGATTTCTTATATTATTTTCATTCTAAATGCATATTACATCTCAAAAAAATATTTAATTCTATAAAAATTAATTATTTTCACATTATATTTTTTTATTTTAATTCTATAACACAATTTATATTTTAAAAATTAATAAAAAAATAAAATTGATTATCTATATATATATATATATATATATATATATATGCCATGTTACTCCCCCTCATCACAGAGTAGTTTGACGATCCCAAGGCCATTACTCGGCGTTTGGTTATTAATTCCATCTTGGAAATATTTCGGATTGATACGGTGAAGTGATGAATATTTTTTCAATTTTTCTTATCATATACATGCCTAGCATTTGACATGAAGGAGGGAGTCTCTCAATACTCTTGGACTATTCTTGCTTACTCATAGCCTCTAATTTTGGATATGCTTTAGCTAGTACACTATGCTTCCTAATATTATATAATTGATTGATGAGGTATCATTTCAACTCACTAGTTGCACCGAGTGAAACGAGGTGCTCTACATGTTGTAACGTGTATGTAGCGTTACAATCTTAATAAAATGTAAAAAATATTTTTTTTAACTAAAAAATAATTAAAAAAATTCATGTGGGCTCATAAAATAAAAAAATACAGAAAGTATTTAAAAAAAGTCCATGTTGGTTCATAAAATAAAATATTATGAAAAATAATTAAAAAATAGATGTTCGTTTATAAAATAAAAAATTAAAATTTAAACCCGGATCTATAAATCAAGAGAGATCAAATTTCTTTCTTGAGTTTAAATTTTAAAAAAAGAAATACACCTCAAGAAATTGGATCCCTCTCGGTGCTTGATAGATACGAGTTTAAGATGGATCTATGCTAGTTGTATAACATGGAAGTGTACCCAATAATTGGATCATCCCACACCAGGTAGGAGTTTTGAGGCTTTAACTTAGGTTCATTTCTAGTTTACCATGCACTATATCCATTGCTATTGATTGAATCCTTGATCCCTTTTACTCATTTTAGTAAGGTTTAGTTAGTTACATATCTACATAATAATTTCATTTCATAATTTATACCCCGATTATGATAATTTGGCCATAATCAAAAGGTTCATCATTTCAATGGAGGCATATCTAATTATGAGCCCTTTCTCAAGGTGAACCCATAATTTTAATAAAGGTATTTTGCACATATCAATAATGTATCAAACATGTAAAGTTTATAATTAAAATGAAAGTGCAAAATATAAAAATGTACACATTAAAATGTGTGATAATATCATTATCCATTAGAAAGTATTACCAACGTTGAACAAATTGAATATCAAACACTTATGTTGAAGGCATATGAATAAAATGGAATGGGTTGAATATTTTGTATAAAAATGTTTAGAATTTAATATGGAAATTAGGATTTGGAATATAGAAAAAAATTGTAGAAATAATAAAAATAAAAAGGTAAAATAAAATAAACACCGATATCAATGACACCAGACAAGTCCTCTGTGTGTCCCGCCTACTACTTCCTTGCCTCACTTGCATATGAAACTAACCTAGGTGCTAGTGGAAAAGTCGATCACAACATTGTATGGCAGCTAGGGCATGCAAAAGGAAGGCCCTTCTTTCCATGAGTTTCTCCTCTTCTGTACATACAATAATCTGAATTTAGTAACCAATCTATAAGCCAATCCAAATTGCAGATTATCCTACAAAACTGTTTAGTTTGAAGATGTGCCAAGATAGAAGCTGTCTCACAGAGGCTCCAAAGGACCAATATACGTTGAACCTAAATCTGTATCTTAGCAGCATCTCTCTTTTACCTAATTCCTGCATTGGGAAGTCTGTCTTCCCTTGTGTTAGCACTCAAAATGTAATGGTAAAATTTTAAAGGATCTTCATTTGTTAGTGCTTGATTTTTTATTTTTTTTTCCAGGTCTTTTGCCAATTGTCATAATTTTTAGATTCCCCATAAAGCCTTGACAAGCTCCCTTTGATCGTCTTTTCCCAAGATTCTTGTGAATCTGTCTTCTGAACTGCATTTCAAAAAAACAAATAACTGTCATTTAGCCTAAAACTCTAGTTTTTAGATTTTTTTAATTTTTCAAATAAATAAATAAATATATATATATATATTTTTATTTTTCAAATATATATATATATATATATATATATATTTATATATATATATATATATTTTTTTTTTTCAAATATATATATATATATTTTTATTTTTCAAATATATATATATATATATATTTTATTTGTATTTTTTTCTAAAAAAGGGCGGTGTGTTCTCAAGTGATAAACTTTTATCCTAAGACTATCTTATCTACCAAATCCATATTACATGTCGAGCTATTCAATACCTATCACAGTTATAACATACAACAGAAAATACCTGAAGAAACTGAATGTTGAAATGAAGTACCCTAAATGGATCCTTGTTTCTGTTGTGACTGGTGAGATGTGTATGGCGATTTTATATTCGAAAGTTGATATGTTTGTCCAGAAGGGGCCATGGGAGGATGACCAATGCCCTGAGGTTGTCCAATCATGCTTCCCCTTGGATGTTGTTGCATATTACAGGTGACCACATTGAAAACTCTCCTTATGTGGAAAGTGACATTTATTATTTCTTCTTGATAGGAAGATGGTGATAAAAAGATAGAATTCAAACCTGGATTTATCATGGAGCATAACAAAGATATATTTCTCTAAACTTGACATTCACAGTTTTTTTGTTTATTTTTACCTGTTTTATTTTGAAATTCTAATATTATATCCTTTCCATGTCTTTGTTACTTGTCTATGTGCATTCTTCCTAGCTTACCTCCTAAACATGCTTCAAAACTAAAGTGGCATTGTTTTGTAGGTTGGGGCTGTTGTGGTTGGATTTGACCAGTTTATCTACTACTACAAAATTCAGTATGTTTCAGATCCTTTTTAGTATACCTGTTAATATTATGAAAGTTGAACAAGTATACTCTAGTGTATTTCAATTCCCATGTAGTCTTATGTTATACAGTATTTTGTTATGCTTTTAGGACTACCATAAGCTTTTAATGGTTTTCTCCTCAGAAATGAACATTTCCCCCGACCATATGCTTTTTTTTTCTATTTCTTGCTTATATCGCACCTATATTTTTTGTTTCCTGAAAAAAAAAGGCTTTTTGATGTACTTATTTGTCAGTGTGCTTACATATAATTGAAATTGAACTCCTAATTTCTAGCATCTTTTACTTGAGATTGAATGTTGTCCACTGCTAAATGCCATTAAGGAACTAGCCTCATTCGAACTGTATTAGGTGACATTATGCAACAAGCACTGACATAATTTATACTATATAGTCATGTCTCCTAGATGATGGACACAAAATATGATATTAGGTTCTATATGACAGACAGAGCATCTGGTGTATGGTTGTAGCTTCACAGTGCAAGAACTCATTTTTGTTCCTAATTGTGTTGAACCAATACCTGGTGTAGAACACTATGATGTATCTTTTTTATCATATTTTATTGGCCGACATTTAGTGTGCTTGTTGCTTTTCAAACACAGGATAGAGATGTCTTGCAGCATCAACTTTTGTGATTTTGGATATGTATGGACATAGTTGTCTCTCTGGATGGTGGCACTCATTTGCTGGACATTATCACAGTATTTATTCATTCATTCATATGAATGGTATTCCAATAAGTATGCATCTATGTCCTTGGGATCTTGGGTTGATTAGTTGATTCTATGTTAGCATGCATGATCCATTCTTTGTGGGTATTTTATATTTAAAATTTCATGGTACTGGACTGGTCAATGTCTTTGGCTATTTAAACTGCTACCCTTTTATAGGTGCTCTATAAATCTGTTCAATGTTGTATTTTCTATGGAATCAATCAATAAATATCTCAAACTAGTCAACTTATCAAATATTGAAGATTTATAACACCGTTTTTCTTTCTATTTGTTAAAAGTTTGTAAGTTCTTCGTGCTTGATAATTATTTCTGAAGGCTTACAGGATGGTATACATTCATGTCAGATCAATGTTTTTATATAGCAGTTTTGTTTCCAAAATCTATCCAAAGTTAGGAACAGTCTCATTCCTTTCAACATATTGGCATGCAAGAATGTGTTACTTTTGCATTATGGCATCTTCTTGTTTTTCCTAGTGTGATATACAAGAATTCCAATGCACTATTGTTTTTGTGGTCATGCATTCAATTTAAAAGTGATCTTAAAAACCAAAGTATTTGTTTGTTACGCTTCTAAACCTCCAATAATTTTCCCACCATTACGTGACTTGTCTGGTGTTTATATTATATAAAGGGTTAATTTATAGGTAGTTTCCAGAGACTCTTACATCCCAAATATACACCGATGTTTCATATCTTGAATGCATAAGCTACCCTTTTGGCTAATGCCTCATGAATCTCTTGATGAAGAGTACTTAGAACATTTTAGAATTCTGGTACCCTGACATGAATACCTTCTCATATTTTCACCAACTTTTATATGTTGTAAAACTTATTTTCTGAGAGTTCTCAAATTCTTATGAAGCTAGGCTGGTAATCACAAGTATGCAGCACTATGTATTCGAGAAAATCGAGGTTGCCTTTTCATCGCTACCAATTGCGATGTTGTTGGTCATTTTATTGATGCACAAGAATGGGAAGGTACATTTATTTGCCTTCCTCTTCTTGTAGTTAGGTTAGTCTTTTGAACTTTATTTAAGAACTCTTACTAGTTCATTAATGCTCCCATTTGATCTTGAATAGTTAGATTATTTAGATTTAAGAAGAGCTCCATTTCCAAGATGGTCATTTTCAGATACTATACTGGTTTTTTTTAGCATGGATGAAGAAACTTACATTCTATAATTTAGGTCGCAATTAACATTTTCTAGCATGAGAAGTAGAAGAACTCGTGACTTTCACTTATTATGGTAGAGACATCTTTTCTGGTATGATCTTTGCATAAAGGTTTCCATGCAAAAACTACATCAGAAGCCCAACCCAAAATCCAAACAAAAAGATGGGGAGATTCATCTCTTCCTTTGCCCCAACCTAGTCAACCTCGACCTCAACCTGTTAAGATTTAATATGATAAGACAGAAAATAGCAGCATTACATTCCATTTCACAATAATAGCATATATAGGATCACTGAAGAAACAACAAGCATAGCATAAACACAAGAGACACAGATTTATCATGGGAAACCCTCATGGGGTAGAAATCCCAGTAAAGCTTCCTCAATATAGATGACCAGCAATATACAAAGATGCAAACCAAAGACATGATCTCCTCCTCCATCATAGCAGACCTCTCCTCCACAAGTGCGCTACTCTCTCAAGTGAGTGAGTGTGTGTCAAATGAGGAACACACCTCCTCTATTTATACACTACTCCGACTTTTCTTTTACACAAGACATGTAGGCTCGTATTTAACCATTGGGTTAAATACCCCATTACAACTGATTGGGTCGACCCCTCTAGGGTGGTCTAATAACCCTTTGACCCTCATAACACATACATGGCCGACCCCCACTAGGGAAGTCTAATAACCCAAGTTACCACATTCCGACGGAGGAATAAACCAAAGGCATGATCTCCTCCTCCATCATAGCAGACCTCTCCTCCACAAGTGCGCTACTCTCTCAAGTGAGTGAGTGTGTGTCAAATGAGGAACACACCTCCTCTATTTATACACTACTCCGACTTTTCTTTTACACAAGACATGTAGGCTCGTATTTAACCATTGGGTTAAATACCCCATTACAACTGATTGGGTCGACCCCTCTAGGGTGGTCTAATAACCCTTTGACCCTCATAACACATACATGGCCGACCCCCACTAGGGAAGTCTAATAACCCAAGTTACCACATTCCGACGGAGGAATAAACATCTCCGAATATACAATAATATCTTCACGGAGGAATGAATCATCTGCGGAATAATAAAGTACAAATATAATATTCTTTGAAGTTACAATATCTCAACACTCCCCCTTAATGAGAAGGATATTATAACAACATCTGTACGAACAAGGAGTCATCAACATGATACATCTATAAATCATTGGAAGCTTTCTCAACATCATCTGTAACTCAACTAGTTACTGGAACATCTTCAATACTGGAACATCAACATCTTCAGTACTGAGTCTTTATCTTCTGCAGCACTCAAACAACTACAACAACATCAATATCTGAATCCTCATGATCGTCAGCATCGTCATCACACGATCATCAACATCGTCATCACACGATCATCATCATCGTCACATCATCTCGATCTACAACATCTGGTTTATCACGATCTACAGCATATGGATCATCTCGATCTACAGCATCTGGATCATTTCAATCTACATGATCAGCATCATAGTCATCTAGATCAACACAATCAGCAACATCATCATCTAGATCAACACGATCAGCAGCATCGTCATCTAGATCAATACGATCAGCAGCATCGTCATCTAGATCATTAGTATCCATACCAATACAAGTATACACATCATCAATACAAGTATCCACACAATACAAGTATACACATCATCAATACAAGTATCCACACAATACAAGTATACACATCATCAATACAAGTATTCACACAATACAAGTATACATCATCATCAATACAAGTATCCACACAATACAAGTATACATCATTAATACAAGTATTCACACAATACAAGTATACCCTGCAACACACACGATCATATTACAGGATGATCAATCCTGCTCTCTTTAGGACATAGGTCCATGGATGATGCAATCCTGTCATGTACCTTTTGAACCGAGGTCCAAGGACGATCCAGTCCTACCATGTACTTTTTGAACCGAAGTCCAGGGACGATCCAGTCCTATCATGTACCTTTTGAACCGAGGTCCAGGGACGATTCAGTCCTATCATGTACCTTTTGAACTGAGGTCCAGGGACGATCCAGTCCTATCATGTACCTTTTGAACCGAGGTCCAGGGACGATCCAGTCCTATCATGTACCTTTTGAACCGAGGTCCAGGGACGATCTAGTCCTATCATGTACCTTTTGAACCGAGGTCCAGGGACGATCCAGTCCTATGATGTACCTTTTGAACCGAAGTCCAGGGACGATCCAGTCCTATGATGTACCTTTTGAATCGAAGTCCAGGGATGATCCAGTACTATCATTCAATTCTCGGAGACCTCATGTCTACGGCTCAATTCACAGGACCAAAGTTCGAGGACGATCCAATCCCCCTACCTGTTCATTCATGATTTTATTCTCGGAGACATCTTGTCTACGGCTCAATTCACAGGACCAGAGTCCGAGGACGATCCAATCCCCTTACCTGTTCATTCAGGATTTTATTCTCAGAGACATCTTGTCTACAGCTCAATTCACAGGACTAGAGTCCGAGGACGATCCAATCCCCTTACCTGTTCATTCAGAATTTTATTCTCGAAGACATCTTGTCTACGGCTCAATTCACAGGACCAAAGTCCGAGGACGATCCAATCCCCTTACCTGTTCATTCAGGATTTTATTCTCGGAGACATCTTGTCTACGGCTCAATTCACAGGACTAAAGTTCGAGGACGATACAATCCCCTTACCTATTCATTCAGGATTTTATTCTCGAAGACATGCGTCTACGACTCACTTTAGGACTGAAGTCCAGGGATGATCCAATCCCCACATGTCCACTAAGGACTTCATTCTCGAAGACATATGTCTACGGATCCTTTTAGAACATATGTTCAAGGATGATGCAATCCCTCTTCTTTCTTGGAGACATCTGTCTACGGATCCTTTCAGAACATATGTTCAAGGATGATGCAATCCCTCTTCTTTCTCGGAGACATCTGTCTACGGATCCTTTTAGAACATATGTTCAAGGATGATGCAATCCCCTCTTCTCAACGTAGACCCTGTCTAAGGACCATCCACCAACCTCTCTATTGGCATTACTAATATAGGTATTCACATCATCGACCTCACTGTCGATGCAGGAAATCTCATCATAAGTGACCACATCACTCCCCCTCTCGAGGAGGGTCCTACCAAGCTTGTCTCGGAAAATACTCAAACTTTTATTGAGGTAGAGGTTTGGTTAGTACATCGGTAACTTGTTCACTTGAGGTAGAGGTTTGGTTAGTATATCGACAACTTGTTACAAATTCAAACTTTATAGTTCCTTTCTGCGCCATATCATGGAAAACTGGATTCTCTGCCATCTTGATACAACTCTGTTTGTCACATAGGATCACAGTTGGGTCTATCTCTAAGTCAAACAATATAGAAGCTATACTGCTTCACAACTAGTAGAGCAACCAGCCATATATTTCGCTTGTGCTGAGAGCCACACTAGATTGCTTCCTGCTAAACCATGAGATCATGGCTGATCCCAGACAATAACATCCTCTCGATGTGCTCTTCCTGTCTGATACAATTTCTGCCCAATCAACATCTGTGTAGCCATCTGAAGTCATGATCTCTAAGATAACATAGATCAAAGTCTATCGTATCCTTTAGGTACCTCATCACATGCTTTGCAACCAATAGGTGAACACATCTAGTTTCCACTAGATACTGACTCAAGGTGTTCACAGCAAAACATATATCTGACCTAGTATTTAGACACATCAATGACTCAATAATTTGTCTGTACAGAGTTATATCCACTAATTCTAATGAGTCATCTGCTAAGAACTTCAAGTTGGAATTCATGAGAGTGACCATTCCAACACATCAAGTCCTTTTAATATTTCTCAGCATACTTTCCCTGTTTGAGAAAGATTCCTTATGAGCCTTTCCATAATTCAAAACTTAGGAAGTAATGCATCAATCTGAGATCTTTCATTTTCATTTCTGCAGCCATCTATCTGTGCCATCTCTCATCAGATGGGTCTACTGATATGAGCCTCAACATCATTCGAACTTTGTGGTGAGTTCCTTTTTGCATCCATGTCATCTGTGTATAGAAACCATATTCAACCTTGTAGCAAAGGTTGAGATCCACATCACCCATGGTGATCATTAAGTTCATCAATTGATTATCGATCCCGGGAACCCGTACAGAACCTGATTCACACTTCTTCTTTAATTACACCATTAAGAGAATGGTCTTATCTAGCCACTTGGAGCAAATATCTCATCATGATTCTCTTCCTCTTTCTAAGAGAATCTTCTAGCCACAAGCCTCCTATAGTGTGTTTGATTTGTAAATCTTTTGTCGAACATCCATCGCTTGTTCAGTGTTCATCATTCATCATGATCTTTCCTACAAATCAAAATTAAGTACATGATTAGTAATACTTCATAATCATCAAATCATATTGACATGATAACATATTATGCATACAGATATCATTTACATAGTTATGCAACTATTTTGACCAATACTTTGGCACAACACTTTCCCATATCCTGTATGCATACAGTGGCTATCTAGATGCCTTCCATCTCTACCAGAACATACTATCGAGAGTGTGCACAGCTCTCAGCATGTCATCAAAGAGGTTTCATTCTAGACAAGCAACAATGGAATATTTGTCCAACTTACCAATCATATGCATATTAGTAGTATACTGTTCAATGCTCTATGAATGTTTACACTCAGCATGATATATTCTAGGAATACAAATATGCATACAAGCAATATCATTTACTATTTCAAATAACAACTCAAATACTTATCTTTTATGTTTGTGTGGTTGCCTCTCGCTTGATCTTCTATATGTCTTTTGAACTTCTATTAATTATGTACCACTGTGCATGCTCAAGTGTGCACTAGTGTCATCCTCATGATCTCATACACAAACATACATTCATTAGTATATTCTCAAAACATTCTAATTCTAAATAATCTTGAATATGTATAGTCATGATCATTAGTATTCAGGGTTTCAAGGAAGTCTTCTTTTACTCATGCATATTCTTGTTTGATCATAGTACTTTTCTGGTTAATTAAATCATCAAGACAAGAGACATAATATGCATAAACCCTTGATTACTAACTTTATGAATAAGCATAACCAATCATACCAAGTATACTTATATAAGGGATCCTATCACAAGGTAAGATTCTAACATGACATAGGAAAACATACCTGGATTAGTATACCTGCTTAGTTATGTCTAACATACCTAATCAATATCTTCTTTGTTCTCTTTGATGATTTAGATATCCTATGCTGGAACCTGCATATTTCATAGGTTAAGCATAATAGAACAAAGTCATACATACCTTGTAAGTAGAACAAATATTATGGATGAGTCTTTGTCTTCATGTTGTCATGGTCATGGAACTTGATTTGTCTTTCGTGATGTACCTGAATCTTGTTAGCAGACAACATCAACCTCACACAACACCATAATGCATTAGTACAACCATATAGCCCTAATCAATGAATGTCTTCGATCATTCACATGAATTCATACTGTTACTAGGGTGATAAGATAAGTCTAAAATTAATCAAGATTGTACTAACAAATAATATGAAGACAAACACATTATGAATTTAATCAGGAATCAGATTTCAAAACATACCTGAACCTCCTTGAGTCATACCTGTCGAGACTTCTTTTAGTCTTCTTATGTAAGGCCTTAGCCTCAACTCCCCCTGAAACTTGATCTGGAGTTTGATTAGGGTTTGCTAGAGAAACCCTAAAAATTCAATCTTTGACTTTCACACTTCTGAATGGATGGAAGGATGTGTCTTGCTAAGCTGATCAAACTTGCATACTTCAATTTTGAAATCTCCAAAATTTGACCCCTCAAAATTGCCTTCGAAACTTCTGGATCTTCTGGACAGGAACCCGAACTAGGGTTTGATGAAGCCCACCCTTCTGTCCAATCAAAAAGTTCGATCCAAGGCTCTAAACTCTTATTTTTCTAAGGAGCTTCCAGCCGTGGTTACAGACTTAAAAAATTCCAACTTTTGCTGAAGCCCTAATTTTCCATCTTTTCGATCAAAATCCCGAACTGGGGTTTGATCAAGCCCAGTCTTCTACCCAACCAAAAAATTCGATCTAGGTCTCTAAATTTCAATTTTCCTGAGTATCATTCAGCCGTGGATTCCGATTCTAAAAATTCTAACTTTCTCCAAAACCCTAAATTCCGGAAGCCACGAATGAAGGTGCTCCAAAAATAATTCTGTTTTGACAGAAATATGTACCTGATTGTTTCTGTTGTAAACCCAAAATTTTCACTCCACAGGGTCTGAAAACTTTTTCTGTGGTATCCTGACCTGTCATCTTTCCATTCTGATAGGTCTGACCTCAATTGGATTCTCTGAGAGATAGTTATGCCAAATGTCGCAACGTGACCTGTTTATGGGATAAAACAGGAGAGCGAACTTGTACGGCGTGCCACGTGTCACTGTTTGAACTTCGGCCTCTAAAAACTTTTCCTGAGATAGTAAAGTCTGTGTACTACCTGTCACTTTTTACGAAATTTCATTTGGAGCTTCCTAGCCCAAGTTATGATATTTGTTCCTAGGTCACCTGATTTTGACTGAGATCTGGAAGAGGAAGAAACCCTAGCTTGTACTGATCATAACTTACAAAGTACAACGAATCTGAGGGTGCATTTTGGACACAAGATACCTGGAGATGTTATCTACGACCTGTAAAGGTTTCCAATCCTGAAACTTCTCCAAAATGGAATTATGGCGAAAGTTCCACGATGACTGGTTTTTTCTATATAAAACCCTAACTTTCAAATTGTCGTAAGTAAAGCAAGTGTCGTAAGTGCCATACCTTGTCTTCCTTCAGGTTAGCTCTGATACCATGTTAAGATTTAATATGATAAGACAGAAAATAGCAGCATTACATTCCATTTCACAATAATAGAATATATAGGATCACTGAAGAAACAACAAGCATAGCATAAACACAAGAGACACAGATTTATCCTGGGAAACCCTCATGGGGTAGAAAACCCAGTAAAGCTTCCTCAATATAGATGACCAGCAATATACAAAGATGCAAACCAAAGACATGATCTCCTCCTCCATCATAGCAGACCTCTCCTCCACAAGTGCGCTACTCTCTCAAGTGAGTGAGTGTGTGTCAAATGAGGAACACACCTCCTCTATTTATACACTACTCTGACTTTGCTTTTACACAAGACATGTAGGCTCGTATTTAACCATTGGGTTAAATAACCCATTACAACTGACTAGGACGACCCCTCTAGGGTGGTCTAGTAACCCTTTGACCCTCATAACACATACAGGGCCGACCCCCACTAGGGAAGTCTAATAACCCAAGTTACCACATTCCAACGGAGGAATAAACATCTCCGAATATACAATAAGATCTTCACGGAGGAATGAATCATCTCCGGAATAATAAAGTACAAATATAATATTCTTTGAAGTTACAATATCTCAACACAACCCACTCATGAAGGAGTTAAGGATATTGATCTTGTAATTGACCTTGAAGGAATATTGGGGAAAATCAATGTTCTTGTTCCTCTCAGAGAATTGATTAAAGTTCCATCAGAAAGTGAGAAGGCTAACAATTTATTCAATCCTAATTGGAGTGAAGAGCTCAAAAATGACCCTCCCATCATTCTCCAAAGGAGAATCTTGTAAGATTGGTGATGTGTATCTTTTAGATAATAAAGAGGGATATAGAAACCTTTGGAAGGAAAATTTATTATCTGTGGATGATTAGAAATAATAGCCAATCACATGCAGACTATTTCCTCCTATGTTGGTGACTTTTCTTTGTGGCTGTCTCCAGTACAAGCATGTTGTTTACCTATAACAGACACTCAGAAGGTAGTGCCAAAAAAATTAGAGAAAAATCCATTTCTAATGGATGAGACTAATGGTCACTAGAGTAAAGTTGTAATCAAAAGGTACTCATTTTTGATGTTTTCTTTATCTTGTTGGGTGCTTTCCTTAGAGACACTACAGATGTACTGGATATACAGGTTTGGAAGCCAAAGATGGAGGTAAAAGTGGATGTTGAACTTGTTCGATTGTTAGGTAAAAGTTTTGCTACACATGAGAGAAAGGTTGCACATGAATACTTTCTCAGTTTGGCAGCTTGCAATACAATAGTCCCGTCACTCAACCCAAAGACAAGTCCATTTTAGTTTTGGGCCAGTGAGATTCCAGGCTGTTTGTGTTCTCCCCTTTACAAGGTGAATTCTTCTTTGGCAAAATTGATGCTATCCTACGGAGATGAACTCATCTAAGGTTGAATCAATTTGTCATCACCTTCTTTGCTTCAGTGGAAAATCTATGCTTGGTCGATTTCAGTCTTGTGAGTCCAATTGATTCTCTGTTGGTTGATTTCTAATTGGAGCTGAGTTGACTTCCTTCTTGGAGATGCATTGGAACAATAACCAATCTTTCCCATAGATTGTGTGTTTCTCCTTTATACTATATTTGAGCGTGTTTGAGTGGATGTCAACCAATTTCACTTTCCTTGGGATCGCTCCAGCTTCCAGTGGTGTACTCGATGGGCATACCCAACTGTTTCCTCTATGTGATGCATGAAACTTGCCTCCTAAGAGCCATTTTGGAAATTGAGTTGGCTAAACTCGGGTAAAATTTGTGAAGGTTGCGATGAACAGTGTACTTATTTATTTTTGTAGATTACTTTAAGGTGGGATCCATTTTGGAAATTGAGTTGGCCAAGCTTGGGCAAAAGTTGGTAAGGTTGCAATGAACAGGGACTTATTTATTTCTGTATCTTACTTTAAGGTGCTCGTAGCATGAGATCATTCCATTTGCTCTATTGCTGAAAATAAATTATCTATTTTATTTTATTTTAAATCTTTCTCTCGTAAAATGCATTTTCATTAGTCATCATCAATTGAATTTTGAGGTTTAATACCTATGAAATAATGCAGCACCTGTGATCTATCTATCCTGAATCCTGATTAAAATTTTGATCCTTCTCATGGTGAGATTCAAGTTTGCTATCAGATGTTGAATATTTGGGTCAGGTGTCATTCTAAAAATAATAGATGTTTGTCCTTTAGTTTGGATTTCATTATAGACCTAGTTAGAAATATTTTATATTTGGACAGTGGGCACTAGAAGAAGGGTATTGAATGTTTTTCTCTTTCAATTTCTTCTGTCTTGAGTCGAGACACTTTGAAGCTATGCTGCAGGGGAGACCCGATCCCATGCTTAATTCTCGAAGCATGCTCTGAGAGGGAGTGTTCAAGTAGTTCCCTTAGGATCATGCTCACAGGGTCTTTGAGATGCTTCTGCAGTGCTGTGGTGCTCTCTGAATGATAACATAACATTCTTAAAGTAAAAGGGTAGAAAGGGAAAATCCTTAAATTTTTTATATTATTATTAATTGTTTCAATATGTTTGAGATGGGTTCCAACCTCAGCAGACGTCATTTTGAAAAAAATACATCCCATCCAAAATTCAACAGAATTAACAGTTTTCAACATTCCAGCAAACAGAATAGCATTGAACCAAAGATAAGTACACTAAACCGTCAAAAACACCAAATGCCGCCATGCTATTTTTCCACATGTCATCTGCTTAAATGAGCAGTGACCTCCACAAATATACCAATGGAGGAAAACTAATGCTCACCACCTAACCAATAACAGAGAGAACCACTGAAAACCTACTAAAAATATATGAGTCCTGTACTATCTTCCTTGAAAACACCGATCTCTGAAACCAAAACTCTGTAATGTAACCAAAACCCTGGAAACGAAATCTAACAACTTTGGTGTAAAGGATCATGGACATAGAAACCACTAAGAATGTTCCCATGAATCGTCGACGCTGAACAATCATGAGACTAAGGAGAAGCCCAACTTGATCCCAAATATGCTCATGAACAACAATGAAGGTAACACTTGAATTCACCAAGGTTAAATTCAGTGTTAACAATCATGGCCTATTTTGTAAACATTATATGGTAGTTTAAGTTTGAACTTTTGACTTTGAAGCACTACAACAAATTTGGCATTTAGGGGCGGTTTCTTTCCACCTCCAAAAGTAACTTTTGGGAGTGGTTTTTGATTTGGAGGCGGTCTTTCCAAAACCACTCCTAATAGCACAAACGCTAAAAGTTTTCACTTTTAGGGGTGGTTCGGGATGAGATCAAAACTGCCCCCAAAAGTGGGTTTTGGTGGCAGTTAATACTTGCCCCCAAAAGCCACTTTTGGGGGCAGCTCTAAACCCCCCTAAAGTCACTGTTGGGGGCAGTTCACAACCGCCACCAAAAGTCACTTTAGGGGGGGGTTAGAACCGCCCCCAAACGTGGCTTTTGGGGGCGGTTCTACCCCCCTCCCCTCTAAAAAAAGTTACTTTTGGAATGTTGGAAGCGGTTTCCTTCCACCTCCAAAGGTTACTTTTGGGGGCGGTCTTTAGAACACCGCCCCTAATAACACCGACGCTAAAAGGTTTGACTTCTAGGGGCGGTTATGGAAGAGATCAAAACCGCCTCTAAAGTGATTGTTGGGAGCGGTTCTAAACCCCTGCAAAAGTGACTTTTATGGGCGGATATAAAACCCCTTGTAGGTACCTATGGGAGTGGTTTCAAACCACCCTTAAACAACTTTACAAACATTTGGTGCGGTTATAAACCCCCTTCGTAGGTGCCTACGGAGGTGGTTCAAAACCCCCCCAAAACTATTTACAAACATTTGGGGGCGGTTATAAACCCCCCTCGTAGGTACCTACGGAGGCAGGTCATAACCCCCACTAAAACTATTTACAAATCTCTGGGGGCGGTTATGAACCCCCCTCGTAGGTACCCACGGAGGCGATTCAGAACCCCCCCTAAAACGCTTTACAAACATTTGGGGGCGGTTATTAACCCCCCTCGTAGGTACCTACGGAGGCGGTTCAAAATCCCCCCTAAAATTCTTTACAAACCTTTGGGCGCGGTTATGAACCCCCCTCGTAGTGACATATGAAGTCAGTTTAGAACCCCCCTCGTAGCCATAATAAATCATAATAAAATATATTTTATTTAAAACATCAATATTGAAATATTGTTAGGGCACTAAAGAATCGAACCTTCAACCTCCTACTTGTAAAGCGAGCGCTCCACCATTGAGCTAGAACCCTTTAAGAATTGGGGAAATGGGAAATATTAACACCAAGATTGCATCATTTGTAATTCTAAGAAAAGACTAATAATCTCAACATTGTTCTGACTTGAGATACCTAAGAAAGTAGTATGAATGGCTCTGACCTTATAAGTTGATTGAACTTGAAAGGTTTCATATGCAACATTGATTCAATAAAGAAAACAGTAATACATAAACATTTTGCAGGACAAAGTTGGCATTCAAGTTCATACACACACTCATAAAGTGAACATCTAACTAGAATTTCAAGTATTCATGGATAAAAACGAGCATCTTTTCTAATGGTTGCTTGATGGATCCATGTAAGAGTAGCCTTCTCTTAAAATTTATGTTAGTAGATCAATGGGTTCTACAATTATAACATATTTAGACCCAACTCAATCGAGTCTAGTGATATAAATAGCATTCAACTATAGGATGGAGAAATACAAAGATTAAAAATTGCATAGCACGGATAAATCTATAAGATTTTCTAAGATAAACAACTCATAATAATGCATTTATAGATATAGAATACCTGCAACTGATCTAATCGCGAATGAACACCACCATCACTCAAAATGCCATGATCTAATCGCGAATGACTCCTTAATGTATTTAAACCCTGCTCCCTTGTATATTTTGCTAGAGGCAAGAGCATAATCCACTAATTTTTCTCTGCACCCAAAGTCAAAATCAAAGTTAATATGTTTCCCATTCTAAAAGTTGTAGCACAAATAAATAGTAGAAATATCCTTTTAGTTACCATTTATACAATTATAAAGTACATCTTATACAAATATCATATGATACCACCCCAATTTGTAAGGTGGTCAATAAATTAACCAAATGTTAATGCTTACCAAATCTTAATAATGCAGGGAAAAATACCCAATGTATAGGATTCTCATAAGTCACTCTGAATGTAGAAATGATCCACATGCAAGATATTCCTCCTTCACTCTAATCCTTGACAGTTTTCATCAATAATTTTTCAAAAGTAAAAAAACCACAATAAGCAAAAATAAAATGAGCTGCTTGTTTACCATACTGGAAAATAACAGATATCAAGCATAGTAAGTCATTGTAAGGACCCCCATTTTGGGTTCCCCAAAAAGACTTCCACGAAATTGGAAAATATAAGTATAATTAAGTTTATAACTTCCAGTACGATTTTTTTCAGAAGAAGATATAGAAGCCACAGATCTAGTTCTATCTATTGTAGTACATGGATATCAATATATAAAACTATATACTCGGATTTATTCATTGTCAAATGATTCAGAAAAATAAATAAAATAAATATTTCAAACCTGTTTCGACGGTTGGTCCAACGAATCGATGGAGTCCTCGAAGTGGTTTCCGCACGATCCAATCTGATTTCCTGATGAAGTACCGAATGACCCTTTGGTTGACCTCCCTACCGTATCGGGGTTATTCTTCTTCACCCCGAACCCTCGAGCAAATGGGGTCACAAGAACACACAAGCTAGCCTCCCAAAAGGATCTCCCAATCCCTGTTCTGGCTAATCCCAACTCCAAGGATCATAACATAATCCGAGATTATGATGTCCATCCAGCATTAGGAAGCAAGAGATCCCCTTCTCTCCTTCTCCTCCCTCATTATATAGCAAAAGCCTATGTGCCATGTGTCTGTCCATGCACATATTTAATTTAATTTAACATTTTAATTTCCAATATTCTCAAACACATGTGTCCTCTTAATGTCTTTAATGTGCACCTAAATCCCTAGATCAGTGGGAGTTAGGTGTAGAAGAGTTCTACTTCTCTTTTAGTTCTCATTTAGTTTACTTAACAACCTTTTAGTTAGATTTATTGCTTTCTACTTTTCTTTCTTTTCCTAACATTAAGATTGAATTAAAATATGATTCATTTTACTAAAAGTATAATCTATTTTGAATTTCGTCTTTATAAAATAATTTAAATGAGTAATAAAAATAATTAAAGTAAAATATTGAATAATAATAATAATAATAAAATCTTTAATTAATGACCTATTTTAATTCTTTCTCAAAATAATGAAGTCAATTAAATATAATTTTTAATAGAATGATTTAAAATCCATAAAATTAAAATCTTTGAATAAAAAATAATTCTCGTATTATTAATCTTTTTCAATCAGCATAATTAATCAAATTTAATATTGAATAAAATCAATCTCTTCAATTCTTTTTCAAGTTGATAAAATCAATTAAAATGAATAATTCAAATTAACGAAATCAATTAAAAATAAAATCTTGAATATTATTATTCAAATTAATAAAATAGAACAAAATGAAATAGAGTATTTCTTAAATCTTATGTGAAATTTCATTTATACCATTGATTAATTTTCTTCCTCTCATTCTTGTCTAGGTACCTCTTTGGCGGGCCCTTCTGACAATTTCATTTCTTCTTTCTTATAGGGAGTACTGCATAGCGACTAGGAACCATTACCGTGATCTCTCAACTACGCTCCTTGGAGACTAAGGGATGTTGAGGGATAAGGATCTCCTTATTGCGCGCCTCTCAACTCATCGTACGCGACCAAATCATTATGGCCTTGCCCGTACGGCATACGCTTCCCCGAGTGAGCTGAAACGGCTTCACCCGTGCGTGGATTACTAATCCAGAGTCAACAATCAGTCGTCGTACCCCTATGTGTTCTTTCCGTTCTTGCAACCCTTATAATTCCATTGTGGATCAGTCGGTAAATCATCTTACCTACCACTGCACACACACACACACTCAAGCACACATTAGTAGCGCTGCACTATGAAATATTTCATCATCCATCATAATATCTCAGTCAGTCGAGCATATATTTCATTCATCCTTTTCTCTCAATCAGTAAATCATATCTATCATTCATCATTTTATTTCAATCAATTGAGCATATGTAACATTCGGTCATCCTATCTCAATTAGTCGAGCATATCTAACATTTAGTCATTCTATCTCAATTAGTCGAGCATATCCAACATTCAGTCATTCTATCTCAATTAGTCGAGCATATCTAACATTTAGTCATTCTATCTCAATCAGTCAAACATATCTAACATTTATTAAGTAAAGTAATAGTTTCTATAACTGTCGTTCAAGCATTTTCAAAGTGAATTCAAATGGTTCGTCTTTTACTTAGCCGGTTCATTTCAAAACTAGTACCTCATTATTCTAAACAGTTAAGGTACCAAGGTGGGCATTACATACACCCCCTCTTATTAAAACTTCGTCTCGAAGTTAAGTCTCATGTGCTTCCACGATGAGTTTTCACTTCCTTTTCACATTCATTTATTCAATATATCCACAATTGATAATAAAATTTCATTTTGTCTTTTCTACCCTCATATAAGTATAAGCCGCATAATTGGTAATATAACTAAATCATACCTTTTGTAGTATAGGAATCCCCACAGCAGTTCTCTCTTGACTCACTCATTGTAACCGAGATTGAAATCGTCTACAACAAATTCTTTCCATTCAACAAAACTATAAGTATATCATTCATGAAAATCCTTAAAGCACCAACATATTTCAGCATAAGGGATAAAATCTTCAATTCCAACTTCTTCCTTTTTTATAATTGCATATAACTATCATATGTTTTAAAACAATGTCCGAATTTCAAAATAAGAATTTATCCCTTCCAATTATGTTCTCCAATACATACCTTAACCATTACTAAACTAATCTTACATGCAACCTCTCTCTTCTCATATTCCAAAGTATAATTAAATACTAGAGTGCCATTTACTTAGTGTAGCTAAAAGTACAATCTCAGATTTTTATAGCCCAAGAAAGTGCTCTGATACCAGATGTCATGAACCTGCAACAATTAATTAATAAGAATATGCAACAATTAATTAATAAGAATATGCGAAATAGCAGAAATGATAGAACTCAGAATCATTGTTATATTGATCGCAGGCCACTTCGAGGGGGCAACCTCCTTTGAGCAAGCTCAATACAAATAAATTCATGGTACCTTCATAGGCCTCAACACACACTTATATATTAAGTCTAGGTTCCAATACTATGGGTCAAAACCATGGGCCACTACAAACTATGGATCAACAATACTATGGGCGACTTACAAAGCATATGTGCCAACAACAATAATACAAACTATTGATCAACAAATACTACGGGACGACTTACAAAGCATATGCGTTCCACAACAATATACTAACAAAGAAAAGACATGGGTTCCTAACATCCCCTCCCCCTTAAAAAAATCTTTGTCCTCAAAGCTTGAGATGTGGAAATTGTTGTTGAATCTGAAGGAGTGGTTCCCATGTAGCATCCTCTGGTTGCATGCCGTGCCACTAAATTAAGACCTCTGTGATAGAGCGAGAGCAAAGCTGATGAGTGCATCAATTGAGGATGGCCTCCGGCTCTAAAAGGATGGATCCTTCATTATCCAGTTCGGGTAAAATAGTTTGTCCACTGATGTTGGTGCCAAGAACTTTCTTCAGACAAGAGACATGAAATACTGGATGAATGCGGGAAGGAGGAAGTTCCAATTTATAAGCAACAGACCCAATCTTCTGAAGAATCCAATATGTCCCCTAGAACTTTGGAGCGAGCTTATGATGCCCTTCGAGTTTCAGGGAGGATTGCTTGTACAGCTGGAGACGAAGAGAAACCATATCGCCTGCTTGAAAAGTGCGCTTAGAACGGTGCTGATCAGCTTGTTGCTTCATGTGATTTCTTCCCATGTGAAGATTGTCCCGCAAAATGCGAAGAATCTGATCACGGTTTCGAAGGACCATGTCAACTTCTTGAACTGGTGAACTGTTGGGGGTGTATGGAAGAAGAACTGGAGGTGCCTGACCATAGACTGCTTCATACGGGGTCATTTTAGAGGCAGTGTGGTAAGAGGTATTGTACCACCATTCAGCAAGAGGGAGCCACTTTACCCACTGATGTTGTTGTTCAGAGGTGAAGCAACGAAGATAAGTTTCCAAGCATTTATTGATAATTTCAGTCTGACCATCTGTTTGTTGGTGATACCCGGAACTCATCTTCAATTTGGTGTCAGTGTGGCGAAATAGTTCTGTTCAAAAATCACTGGTGAAAGTCGCATCACGATCCGAGACAATGGAAAAAGGGATGCCATGAAGATGAAAGATCTGGTCCAGGAAAATTTGAGCGACTGAGGAGGCTATATAGGGATGGCTGAGAGCACAAAAATGACTATATTTGGAGAGGAGATCAACCAAAACGGGAATCACTGTCTTCCCACCAAATTTAGGGAGCCCTTCAATGAAATCCATAGAAATATCTATCCAAATCTGTGTAGGTATGGGCAAGGGTTCGAGCAATCCTGGTAGGAGTGTTGTTTCACCCTTATTGCGCTGGCAGGTATCACATTCAGCCACCATCTGTTGAATTGTCTTTTTCATACCCTGCCAAAAGAAGTTACGCCGTGCCCGTTCATATGTTTTGAGAAACCCAGAGTGCCCTGTCGATGGAGAAGCATGGAGTTCATAGAAAACAACCTGTTGAAGATCTGTGCTTTGGGGAAGCACCAGACGACCCTTGTATCTCAGAGAAGCACCATCCCAAGAGTAATGTGGTACAACAGAAGGGTTGTTGTTCAAGCGTTGGATGGTTTGAGATAAGGAAGAGTCATTGACATAACCTTGTTGAACAGATTGCAACCAATTTGTAACAGGCATAGAAAGAGCTGAAAGAGAACCTTGGGCATCAAATGTGCGAGAAAGAGCATCTGCCACAATATTGTCTTTACCCTTCTTGTAAGTGATCTCATAGTTAGAACCCATGAGTTTTCTAACCCATTTATGTTGTGCTGGAGAGGAGACACGCTGTTCCAAGAAATATTTCAGACTCTGGTGATCTGTCTTGATGCAGAAATGATTCCCTAATAGGTATGGTCACCACTTATGTACTGTATGCAAAATAGCCATCATTTCCTTCTCACATGTAGAGGCAGCTAAATTATTACCTGGAAGGGATTTGCTGGTGAACACAATGGGGTGTTCATCTTGAAGGAGAACAGCACCAAGTCCATTGCCGCAAGCATCACTCTCAATAGTGAAGGGCTTGGAAAAATCGGCCATAGCTAGAACATGTGTGGTACACATAGCTTGTTTCAGTTTGTCAAATGCACACTGAGCAACATGTGTCCATGTAAAAGCATCCTTTTTCAATAGAGTAGTTAATAAAGCTGCAATCTTCCCATAATCTTTGACAAACTTGCGGTAGTATCCTGTCAACCCCAAAAAACCATGAAGGCTCTTGAGTGTCTGAGGATGCGGCCAATTGTTCATGGCAACAATTTTGGCAGGATCCACGCGAACCCCTTGTGCTGAGATAATGTGCCCGAGATACTCAACTTCCTTCTGTCCAAAAACACATTTAGACTGCTTGGCGTGGAGATGATGGTCAGAGAAAAGTTGCATGACAAGATCCAGATGCTGGAGATGTTCATCCCATGTTTTACTGTAGATGAGGATATCATCAAAGAATACCAGAATGAATTTCTGCAAGTAGGGCTGAAATATTTTATTCATTAAGGCCTGGAATGTGGCAGGAGCATTAGTGAGGCCAAAGGGCATGACCAAAAACTCATAATGGCCATCATGTGTGCGGAAAGCTGTTTTAGGGATATTGTCCTCATGAACCCAAATTTGATGATACCCAGAACGAAGATCCAACTTGGAGAAAAATTGAGCCCCATGAAGCTCATCAAGAAGCTCATCAACAACAGGAATTGGAAACTTATCCTTGATGGTGAGGTGATTAAGTGCTCGGAAGTCAATGCAGAGGCGCCATGACCCATCTTTTTTGCGGACAAGAAGAACTAGAGAAGAAAAGGAACTAGTGCTTGGGCGAATAATACTGTGCTTCAATAAGTCCCTAACGAGCATTTCAATCTCCGTTTTTTGGTGAAATGGGTAGTGATAGGGCCTGATGTTGGGAGGAACACTACCAGGAAGGAGCTGAATACGATGGTATTTTGGCCTTGAAGGTGGCAATTCCATTGGTTCAGTAAAGATACCTGTATATTGATCTAGAATTTGTTGTAGATCCAAAGGAGTAGTGGATACCGCTGATGGTTGCATCTGAATGGAATGGATCTGAGCGATGACACCATGTGAATTCTTCTTGAGGAGTTTTTCCATGCGATGTGAACTGATGATGCTGAGAGACCCTGGTTGTAATCCTGTCAATGTGTGTTTTTTTCCATTGAGGGAAAACTGCATCCAAAGTTCAGCAAAATCCCATAAGATAGGGCCAAGTGTGCATATCCATTGAGCTCCCAAAACCACATCACATCCGCCTAAGGTCAAGGAAAACATGTCAGAGCACAAGGTATAATCTCCCATAGAGATACGCACATTTTGACACTTCCCTTTGCAAGGTAAGGTGCCCCAATTGGCAACCATGACTTTAAAGGTGGAGCAAGGATGGATAAAACAATCAGCTTGTTTGGCGATCCAAGGGTCAATGAAATTATGAGTGCTACCAGAATCAATGAGTATTGTAAGAGGAAGCTTCTTGAAGTAACCCATGACCTGCATTGTTTGGGGGGTGGTGATTCTAGCTAAAGCATGGAGAGATATCTCTGGCTGGTCATCCTGAGACGGAGGGTCAATAGGCGATGCCTGAATGTCGAACTGAGCATCCATTGTTTCTGGATCTTTGTAACCAATTTCATAGGCAGGCGGAGAATCCACATCCAAGAGATAGAGATTTTACTGAACACATCTATGTCCCCGAGTGAATTTCTCATCACAATTATAGCAAATCCCCTTTTCTCTACGTGCTTGCATCTCTGTTTCAGACAAACGCTTGATATGAGTTGGTTAAGGAGCCTGTGGTATGGGTGGTCGTTGAGAACCCATATTTCGGAAGGGAATAAAAGTGGGCTTGGAGCGCTATTGGGCTGCAATCTTGTCTTCTGCCAACTTAGCCAACCCTAGGGCTTCCATCATTGTGTTGGGAAAGAACATTCTGACCTCAGAGCGGATGGCATCCTTTAGACCACTAATAAAACAACTCCTATAAAAGTCATCAGACAATCCTTCAGTGTGGTTAGCTAGTGTCTCAAATTCGGTTTGATACTCTCTCACAGTGCCAATTTGGTGAAGTTTAGTGAGGGCTCTTGTGAAGTCATAAAAAACACTAGGACCATATCATTGCAAAAGGAACTGGCAAAAGTCTGGCCATTTTGGCTCTTCATGAGCCTTGATGTACCAACGGTACCATTGAAGAGCTTCCTGTTTCAAACGAAAGGATGCAAGCGGAACTTTGTTGACATCAAAAGTATTATGTAGACTGAAATACTGTTCTGCATGATAGATCCATCCAGTTGGATTAGTACTATTAAAGCGGGGAAAATCAAGCTTCGAACCACGGAAATTGCTGGAAGAAGAGAACCCAATGTCTGATGAAGACTCGGACTGCTGTTTGTTTTTCATAGCTGAATGTTCAAGATGGAGGCCGAGAAATTTTTTATCCAGGTCCTGGAGTTTGGCTTGGATGGCTGCAAGTGTTTCTTCCATGTTTTTTTCTCCTGCGCGGGTGACAACTATAACCAAGAGTTTTTTTTTTTTTGTTGACTGGGTAGAAAAACAAAAACAAAAACTGCTTCAGTAAAGGAAAATCTGGATTTGGGAAAAAATCTGAAGGGTAATTGGGGTTTGACTAGGTTTTGGACACTGTCGAATAGACAATGAAGCAAAAAATGAGGATTTCAGAAGCGGGGTGAAAGAATGGGAAAATTTTGCAGAGGGGGACAAAGAAGTAGAATTCGGAAAGGAACTCTGTGGTAAAATTTGAAGGTGATTGGGTGAAATCTGAGGAAGTTATGGCAAACCCTAAAAATAGACAAATGTGGGATTTCAGGCTTTGGGAAGTAGAATTGGGGATAGGGTCCTTAGGAATGAAATATGCAGAATGGGATTACAGCCCGGTTCCCCGAAAGTTTCAAGGGAAATGGAGTGAAAACAAGGGAGATATGGAGAAAAAACTGAATATTATACTCTTTCTTTCTTTTCTTTTCTTTTTTTCTTTTTTTTTTTATTTTTTTATACTGAATATTATATTATATTCAGTATAATATTATACTGAATATAATACTGCTGCAGCTCAGAAGGGATCTGAAACAGATAGATCTGCAACGACCTGGAAGTGAGAGGAAACAGAGGGATCTGAAACGACACCGAATGGATTGAAAATGGCTGGATCTGAAACGACGCAGCAGTGATCGACAACAGTTCAGCTGAAAATAGATATGGACCCCAGGTATGTGTGGCTTCCTAATAGTTCAAGGGTTTCACTCGGCCACCAATGCTGTCTGATGGCTTGCGTATTAGGACAGTACCCCTCACTCCACGGCTCAGGTAAAACTGATAACCGCTTTGCCACAAACGACAGCTCTTGGTTTACCTCACGGGTGGGAACTAGTCAATCAGGTAGGGGTCGTTTCCCTTTTCGCTGGCAGGTCCTCTCAATGAGCCAGCTAGTTCGGGGTTCCTGTGGTACTCCTCACAATGAGTTTTAGGGCTTATTCCCAAGTACTTCCCACAGTTAAGCGGATAGGGATTATTCCCAAAACCGAACCTGCAACAGATGCGAAAAAAAATTTTGGCAGAAATTTCACCCAGCGAGCCCAAGAAAGTGCTCTGATACCAGATGTGAAGAACCTGCAACAATTAATTAATAAGAATATGCGAAATAGCAGAAATGACAGAACTCATTATCACTTTTATATTGATCGCAGGCCACTTCGAGGGGGAAACCTCCTTTGAGCAAGCTCAATACAAATAACTTCATGGTACCTTCATAGGCGTCAACACACACTTATATACTGAGTCTAGGCGCCAATACTATGGGTCAAAACCATGGGCCACTACAAACTATGGATCAACAATACTATGGGCGACTTACAAAGCATATGCGCCAACAACAATAATACAAACTATTGATCAACAAATACTACGGGACGACTTACAAAGCATATCCGTCCAACAACAATATACTAACAAAGTAAAGACATGGGTTCCTAAAAACATGCAACCTCTTTCTTCTCATATTCCAAAGTATAATTAAATACTAGAGTGCCATTTACTTAGTATAGCTAAAAGTACAATCTCAGATTTTTATAAATAAAGTCATGTAAGGTTTTCTTCTCTTCCTAACTGAAGCACAGTTAAGATTCTATAATTCAAGTAAGTTTAACTTCTCTCTTTTCACAATTCAACGCATGATTACAAACTAGTAATGCATACCTGCGAAGCCATCGCCTTGATTTAAGAAAATAAGCATTTACAACCAATCGATAAAATTCTTGACGCATAACCCATCATCAAAGTATATGAACCCTGAATATCATTCAATCTTTCATACTAGCAATTTTTAGAGAAGAAGAATTCTAACCTGTTCGAGAAGCTGGAAATATTCTTGACGAGGATGAAGAAGTAAAAACCGGAGCTTTGACTTTTCTATGTCGATCTTTATGCATCACTAACGAGCCCAAATGTAGGGTCTCTTCTCATGAGCAAGTGAAAAAAAGATTTTTGTACTAATATCCTTCATATCAAGTGTAGGTCATGACCTTAGCTTGGAAGACAATTATCACCATTAGTATCCAATCTTCTTATAGAACCATAATTAGCATAACAATCATAGCTCATGATTTAGTTGCTTTAATCCATAACTTCAAACAAATCATTTAATACACATATCATCTTCTCTTCCTTAGATTACTGAAATCCATCTAAAGAATCATTCAGGTTTCCCATCTATAAGATTCATAATCACCTCACAACATGGTTTTGAATTTAAAGATTGGTGTTTTCCTCAGAAGTGAATCCTAGAACAAAATCAAGTAATACTTTGGAATTCCTATCTAATCCATTCCCCTGCCACAATGCCCAATGATTTTAACTTTTCATAGGTAATATACGAGTTAAAGCATATGTAACTTAACCATAAGACACATTGGTGCAAATGTAATTCTAATATAAGTACCATGGAGATTCTAACCATAGGAATCCTTAAAAGCAAGGTAATTCTCAACCCTGTGCATATTAAATATCATATAATAATACTTACATTCCAACCTTTAACATATAAAGTATTCAATGATATATAATAATACCTAGATTCCAAATCATATCAAGTGTGAATGTATCTATGGTATAAGAACTCTTACATGTACTACAAAATCTAATACTGTACATGTTGATAATACCTCATAAGATTTTGCATTCAAAAGTATGTAAAAATATAATGGGATTTCTAAATTCAATGAATTGAAATTCTAACCGTAAGAGAATGCAATGCAATTCCTAACTAAGTGCACATCTCCTAGTCATCCATCAAGGTCTACGATATCCAAATTATCAACCAACTGCATTATGTTTAGTTCATTGTGTTGATCATCTCCATACATTGTTTTACTAAAATCATCTTCATTTGGCCCTTTTCGGTGAACCTTCCCAAATAATAATTCTTCGCTTATCGTTGTCATAATCACGTCGAGTTGTACTTTCTCATTATTTTTAACACCTTGTCATGCAAGAAAATTAATTTCATTTATACCATAAAAGATAAACATTCTCAATGCCACTTAAACTCATACAATGAACATATTCTATGTGATTTACACACATAGGAATCTATTTATGTCATACCCAAAAATACACATCAAGAAATTAAAAGATATAATTCTCCACAAGAGAATAAGATTCCTATTTTATGTAATTCATAATATATATATATATATATATTTAATCACAACAAATCATTGTATATTTAGGCAATGTACAAACCATACCATTGCATCATTAAATACATAGTTGCATATGTACTTTGCTTTATATATATGTATATATATGTGATCATGCAACTAACTTCTTTTTATGAATGTATTTAAGTATTTGTACATACACATATATGGCTTTACTAAAAGTTTATCCTTTATAACACAAAGGAGTGGTATTCATATGTTTTAGTTACATATATGTACATCTATAAGTAGTTATATACATAAATATAACCTACTCTATGCAATTATACATAAGTAAATTTTACAATCCATTATATACTTATGTTTAAATAGTATAATCTTTATTACTTTCCTAACATAATAATATTAAATAAGATAATATTCTAATCCTATTGACATGGTAATACTCAATTCACTTTTATTTAGATAACAAAATGCCACAATTCTTGTACTTTCGACGCTAGGTCTTATCTTAATTTCCTATTTTCATCTTCTTGTCATTCTCTTCTATTTTTTTTATTTTTTTTAAATTAAGATTATACATAATCTTCCAACCTAACTCAATTAAATGTACTTCCTTAAAACTCTTGCCTGAAATAATTATGGGTTTCATAAATTAATAAGCACTCTCAAGAAAACTAGAACTTAAGCTTTAGTGGCATTACTAGAGGCACTTTATTCAATTATCCTACTAAGGGATGGTTATTTGAATTACCACATAAGTGTAAAGCTTTAACTAGGCATCTATATCAATTCCAAACTTAAACATGTAAACATATACATTTGCTATTTCTATAAGTCTTATACACGCATATTTGATAGAGCACATAAAGTTCTTTTCAAGATAGCTATAACATCACAAATGATTTATCTTTCATTTTTCCATCCACACCAAGGAGACACACAATATTCTTCTTTTTTGAGCGTAAATATGTTATCAAAAGTAAGTTTTCTTCCATAAACCTGCTATACAATATTAAGCACTCATATATATTATTTTCAATAACTAAGCCCTCTTATGCAAATTCAAAACACTTTTACTTTTTCCTTTTTGGATGTGAAAGGGCAATTTCACATAAGTTAACTACTTTTCTATGCATATCATGCAATTGATCACATTTATTAATCTGTTTTCCACCTTTTATATCCTTCTATTAAATATTGATTTTCAACCATAACCATGTATGAAGTTAGTCTCCTATTAATAAAGTATAAAGTATGATAATGATTGATATATTTTCATACAATCCATGTCATTACATATTATAATGTATCCTACTGTTATTTCATAAAGTTTAAATAAGAGTTCACATTCTCATCATTAACACATCTCTTATTTATCTCACGCCACTATTCTATACAACCCACCTCTTAAAACTACACTCTAATATAAAGTGGACATATAAGTTTCTCATCCTTTTATCTAACTAAAACATAACGATAGAGATAATTAGCAACATGTCAACCTTATACAATGATTTCCAAAGTATGCTAATCTTATACACTTCTGACTGACCTTATTAATTTAACTGGATGTTGTCTACCAGACCCGTCAAATACTAGACATCGATATCAAGGATGCTCATGCGCATTAAATAAAAGGAACCAACTCAGCCCGTGAAAATCACCATCCATTTATGAAAAAAAAAAAATATTTCCATATAGCGCCGAATCTTAAATTTCCAATCTAAACAGTTATACTTAAAAGATTTTTTAACTGCACAACTTCCTTAAGTATAACACATCAGTAATAAAAGGTAATTGCAGTAAGGGAATGGCAGAAAATTATAAATCCAAGTCTACGCGGTTACACTTGAATGCAAGGTTCTAGTAAATGGAATTCACTAATCTTTTAACACTGCAGTCGTTCATTCTAAATAAAATTTCGCTGAAGTATAAGACCGAGAACTAACAAGTCGAAGTGATCGTTGTTTTTTTTTTTTGTTGCAAGAGGAAGGAATCGGGTAGGTAACGGAAACGGAAGTAAGAACTTATCGGCTTGCTTTGACAGATGGCGTTCACTACGGTTAACACAGTGAAGGTGTTATCTATACGAGGAGAGTTAGGTGAATCAGTACAGACACTTGGTCGATATACCAAGCACGTAGAGATTGCTCGATTAACTAGAGGTCAAAAGGGTTGGATCTATTGTCCAGTCATCGTTTACAGTAAACAAAAAGGGTTGGATCTATTTTTTTTTTTAAAGAAATAAAAGACAACTTCAGTATGACTTCGAGGAGCCTCACAGGGATCTAGTCATTTTATTCTCGAATCAATATTCAGGAGCACTGATATAAGAAATATAACAGTCCCAACTCGTATACATCCGAAAAACGTGAAATGTGTTAAATCTAAATAAAAGAATACAGGGATCAAGAAATCTGAGTAAAACATGAAATACTTTAATCTTAATAAAAGAATGCATGAATCAAGAGATCTGAACGAATACATATATCCGAAGAACAAGAAATGCTTTAATCTTAATAAAAGAATGCATGAATCAAGAGATCTGAACGATTACAGTGCACCCTTATAATCCCAGTCGAATTTCAGTCCCAATATTTGAGCAAATTACACAGTAAACAAACATAGATCTGGATATAACCATTGCTACTAAGTATAACGCATGAGATCTGTATAAATAAATCTACGTATTCCCTTTCATATTTTCAACCACAGAAAAATTTACAAATACAATATATTAAATGGATAAACCTGTTTTCGACGATCAGGTGTATGATGGCTGGCGCGTTCAAGTACCGTCCGATCCGGTTCCTTTCTAGCTTGACAATTCCCCGACAAGACACCTAGGTTAAAAAAAAAATATGCGTCCGGTGCCCTCAATGCTCGACCGGCTCTGATATCAAATGTAGGGACCCCCATTTCCCAAAAAGACTTCCACGGAATTGGAAAATATAAGTATAATTAAGTTTATAACTTCCAATACGATATTTTCAGAAGAAGATATAGAAGCCACAGATCTAGTTCTATCTATTGTAGTACATGGATGTCAATATATGAAACTATATACTCACATTTATTCATTGTCAAAATGATTTAGAAAAATAAATACTTCAAACCTGTTTCGATGGTTGGTCCAGCGAATCGATAGAGTCCTCGAAGTGGTTTCTGCACGATCCAATCCGATTTCCTGACGAAGTACCGAATGACCCCTCGGTTGACCTCCCTACCGTATCGGGGTTATTCTTCTTCACCCCTGCTGTCTTACCCTACACATATGCAGTTAAGTGGATAATTGAGAATGCTGATGTGAAAGACCGTTCTTTTAATGACAGTACAGGTTGTCAATTGACGAGTTTTCGCCCAGAGGTTTTTGTTCGAGCTTTCGCTCTGAAACCCCACGTACAGACCCTCTCTGCTGAGTTCATACAATCGTCCAAAACCCGGTATAATTTCGACCAAATGATTAAGTCTTGGATGCACAAGCCTAATGCCTTTGTACCTAAGTCGGATAATCTTTATAGGTGAGTCTTTTCCGTGGGCCTCTATCTTGTCAACCAAATTAAAAAACGCCATCCATAAATATCAGAAAGCACCAACTCATAAGAAGACACCATTCTTTCTATCTGCATATGTTCTAGATGTTTTCTGCTCAGAGTTCCAGTACCCTAATTTGGGTTGGCATTGGACCCCTTCAGATCCACCTGTGCACATATACCATTCAACACTATGGGAAGGGAATTTTTCACCTATGATATATGATATCTGCGACTCTTTTGTGGGTACCATCTATTTCAAGATCTTCCAGCAGCAACCACCTGCATTCTCAGAGGATGCCAAAGCATTTATCAACACAATGGGTGATTGGTATGTAGGTGAGTACTTTTCATACATCAGAATTTGGGGAAGTGAAACAGTTCATTTCTTGCCTAGAATAGTGCCAGACAGGATGGTAATACAGGAGGTTTCTTTTCAAACTGCCGCTGATGGTATGTACAAGAGACTCGTAGGACCCAAGAAGAAAAACTGGCCTAAGTTCCCTCTGAACCTGGGTCAATTGGTCATCCCAACATCAACCTGGGCTCTATGTCTGGGTGATCAGATTGCTACTCTGAGATTAGGTGTTGCCCCGAAAAGGAAGCATGATCCTAAGAAGTTTTTGGATGCACACCTAAAACAAGTTCACATGAAGATAGACTACACACATGAGTCAATCCCCGATGATTCCATCTATCAGGGGGTAGATATATTTTCTCAAGTCTTGGCCAAAGCAAAGGACTCTCAAGAACAACATGACATTCTAAAGTATCAGAAACAATTGAAGGACAGGGTCCTAAGTTACAGGACTATGCAGTTGAACCTTGTTGAACAAGCAAGAAAGGACAGGGAAGAGAAAGAAGCTCAGAAGTATGACAATTCTTCTTTGCCCACCAGTCATGATGGAGACAAAGGTAAAGCTATTTCAGGGGAACTATCTAAAAAGAAAGCTAATGAAGAAGCTAAACTCATGCTTCAGACATCCCGTGAATCCAAACAGTAAATGGTGCAATTGTCATCAATGTTGCAGACTCAGCTGTTAGAACACCCAAATCCCGTGGACAAAATTCAGCCTCCGAGTACACTGGATGATCATCTCTCTACTCCAAACACTCCAGAACATGATGAATTGGTCATAACCAAGGCTAACCCAGCTAAAAGATAGAAGGCCATGCCTTCCTCATCACAAATCTCCACTGTAGATGTAATTGACTGTGATGAAGAAATACTTTCACCTTCCCCAGTACCAGTAGTTGAAGAAATTACTGGAGATACTAAGTCTGATATCGACTTGTTGGATAACATTGATATGGATCAGTCTTTCCCCGAACAGTCAGTGTTGGAATTTAATGCCGCCCCTAGTATCACATCATCAGCAATTTTGTTGCCATCTGTTCAGCCAAATTCTACTATGCCCCTGGGAGGAACACTTCCATTTACATTATCTCACTTGTTTAATACCCTCAACAACTCCACCACTTCACTACCTGAACATTTAGTCTCTTTTTCCACTTCACCATCTGTCACCACAGAACCCCAGTCTTTGGCTATCCCTCCACAATCATCTGCAGTTGATTCAGTAACAACCTCCATCAATGTATCTTCGAAGCTTTCCCCTATACACTCACCTGGTAAAGTTCAGAGTTCACTTTCTCTCCCCGAAGTCAGTAGTCTTGTTCAGATTCCACTTTCTGAGGCACTGGTCTCACTTCCCTCCCCAGATAAAGGGGTGTCAACTCTTGAAGTCATCGTTACATCTCTAGCTACTACTCAAGTCACTCTACCTATCCCGACTTTTGCTGTCACTCAGACACCTTCTTTGGTTTCCACAATTAGTGTCACTTCTGTTCCTAAACAGTCCATTATTGAGTATATGGACACAGATGTGGTTCCTCTTGGAGATATCTTCTATCATCAAGATGACAAGGCGATAGTTAAAAGAGGCAGGAAGAGGGGTCAAGAACAAGGTGTTTTGGAAGCACATGAACCAGATCAAGTGATATGGGCTCCCAGAACTAATAATCCAAGAATTGAAGTGGTTGAAACAGCAGTAGCCTTAGGGGCTTTTTCCTTTGCTAACTGGGATTCACTCCAGGTCTTGGACAAAGAAGTTGACCTCAAGGAGGAAGAAATCAGAAACCTGAAAGAAGAGTTGGCTAAAACAAAAGACTAGCATTATGTTGATATGGCTGACCTTAGGCAAACTTGGGCAGACAAAGTGCAAGAATTAGAACAGAAGAATGCCACTCTTCTTACTGAATTCAACCTTTTGCAGTCTCAACATTCTATTGATCTCGTTAAGATAGCGTCTTTGGAGAAGCAGGTTGGAGATGCAACTGCAAGTGCAGCTTCCTCCGATGTTTTCAAGTTCACACTTTATGACCTCAAAAATTTAGCCCTTGAAGTGAATCAGAGTCAGCATGAATTACTGAAGAAGTTATATATTGCCTTAAATGAGATCAGGGAAAATTTCATCAGTTTTTCTAAGATGTCTTCTACTCTCGAAGAACAGAAGGAAAAGAGACTCCAAGCTTGTAAAGCTGAAGAATAAATCAGTCAATGGAAATTGTATATCAAGAATGTCCAGAGGACATCCCAATCCTTAATACTTTCTAGATGAAGAAAGTCAAGGCATATTTGAACACGTGGTTTGATTTGAATGAATCCGCTGAGGAAATCATTAATAAGTCAGAGGACACCTGCACCAGACGATGGTATGCAGTCGACAACATTATGAATGACCTGGGTTTGCCACTCATGAATCCTATTTTGGAAGCTCTGCCACCGAAATGCATACTTGAAGAACTTGAAACCAGATGTGAAGAATTGGCACAGAAGATCCGGGATTTGGAACAAGTCAGCATTCAAGACGTAGATCGCTTGGTCAAAGAACCGGTCATCATGGAAGGGAGGATCCTTATGTATCTACGTATTTGGCACAAGCTAGCGAAGCACGATATGGAAAATAGCACCTGCAACGCTCAATTATCTTTGGAATCTGTCATTTTCCCAAATGTAGATGAATTGTTAGATATTTATGAAAAATGGCAAGATTTCCTAGATCTTTAATTAGATCTGATTTTGTAATCCCTATTTTGTAGAATCTCTTCTTTTGGAACTCCGATGTAAACTTAGTATAAAAGGAGGAAAATTTTTCTTAGGTAGGGGTTGGGGATTTTGGAATTATAATTCGGCAGGAGATATGACTGAAGATACTCTGTGGTCGGGGTTATTGTAATTTTGGTACAGGACATCCTAATACAGTAGTGTTGTTTTCAGATCCATCTTTTGATTGTCACTTAAATTTCTTTAAGGATTCCTGATTTTATGTTCCAGATTGTCATCCTTTATGCATATGATCTCTTGTTGAATATATAAAAATACATATATCTGTTGTATTGGTTTTTCTGTGTAATGGATGTGTGTATGAAAACATTTAATTAAATTTCTTTGATTAAATACTTTCTTTATTGATTTCTGCAATTGATCACACATATACACATTTTATCTTCGTTGATTTTTCAATCAACGAGAGGATAACAGATTACATCTTGATGGTGACTAAGCTTGGATTTTTTTTTTTAATTTTCATTAAATAAACCTTAATTTAAGTCAGCAAATATTTCATCTAAAGGCATTTCTGTTAAGGGTGATACACTGTTTGCTTTTATACAATTCAAGGTTAATTTGCATGAATACTTAGCGTTCACTTTTACAATAGATTAGACTTAAGATTAGGATCTTTTTTGAATAGGCATAGTTAGAATTACTAACTGTTTTCCACACTTTTGTTTCCCCAAATTGGGAAACTGATCTTATAGATCAAAACCACATACTCTTAGAGTGCCAGCGGAGGCCTAATATCTGTGGGTGATTACCACACCAAACAACTCGAGGATAGGGTAACCCTTGCATAGGGTTAACTGAAGCCTTTGGCTAGGTTTTCATCCCCTTTTGTGTGCCTTGGAACCCATTCCAGCACCTCGCACTTACCCTGCAACCCCGAGGCATCAACAAATGGCGCTAGAAGGAGGGCATGAATTGGCACATGCCCACGATAAGAGCTAGCTTCCAATTATTATGACTTCATGGCTCTTTCCCATATCCCTGCATGGGATTCTGATACCGCATTGAGCCTACCAGGGCCTTTAGATGAACTCCCTAAAAAGGCAGTTAAGATCTTGCCAAAATTTGATGGAGAAGGTAATGTTTCTGTCACCGATCACATTAGAAGGTATGAATCTATTTTGCAATTATATAATATCATACATGAAGATGTTGCTTGCAGATTATTCCCATTTACCTTCGAAGGTAAGGCTTCTCTCTAGTTTTATTTTTTACCTTTGAATTCGATTTCTAGTTGGTTAGAATTTAAGAATGTTTTCAAAGATTCTTTTGAAGATTATGATGTGGTTGAAATTCATCAAAACCTCATTCAAATGCAAGTACTCGATGGAGAATCGATTCGGGATTTCAACACACGTTTTCGACAACTGTATTATGGCTTACGCGAAGAACATAGACCTGCAGCACAATTCACTTTCTGTTGGTATGTTAGATCTCTTCCCAAGATTATAGCCATGTTTATCTTACGACAAGGGATAACAGATTTTAATGAAGCATGTAAAGAGGCTCAAGTTCTTGAGAAAGACTTGAAGGGGTATCCTCCATATTTTTTTATCCTTTCCTTTCATATGATGTTAAATCTGTTAATGAAGGATCAAATGATTTACAAATTGATCAATTTAATTTTCAATTAAATGACATGAACAATAAAGTTAGGTCCATAAAGAAGGAAAAGGATATTCAAAATACTCTACATTATTTGAAGAGAATAATTTTTGCATCCAAATTTCAATTTTCCCTAAAAGAATTAGATGCAGATTCTAATAGCTCTCTTTCTCTTTCAAATGAATGTGAGTACCATGAATGCTTTACATCTTCCCTTCATTGCTCGGAACCTCGATCTGAAACTATTAAAGAAAAACTTAATTCTAATATTCCTGATCAGTATAATGAACAATTTGATCGAATGAATTTTGAGCAGTTTCCTTTTCATCAACCTGATCGTAAGGATCCAAATATTAATGAAGATTTAAGAATTTATGAAAAGGATCTTCCACGCATCTCTAATAATTTTAAAGGTCCTTCTTCTATAAGTAATACTTATTCTTCTTCATTTAATCAAAAGATAGATGTTTGAATAGAAAGTTTTGAAGATGCTGATTGTACTTCAGATTCTGAAGAACATAATGAGTCTACTCATTTTTCAAAATCTGAAAATTCTTTTCCTTCATCCTTTGATTTTTATGAACAGAATGAGAACCATAAGTCTTTAGAAGATGAGTTAGCTGAAATTGAGATTGAATTTCAAAATATTCGTTCCAAATATACTTACTCTATAAATCAAATTTCAAATGAAAAGTTATTCCGATCAAATGCTTTGAAATTAAATAAATCTAAAACACTTGACAAAAACGAATATCTAAGAAATGAAGTTGATCATTTACAAGAATCAAATCCTCATATTTCCTTTCAATACAATGACGATGATATATTGCTAAAGGATATATTCTCCACTTCCAACTTTGATGAAAATATTTTGGATCATAACCTTGATAATATCCAACATACCTTTTATGATTCAATTTATTTATGGTTGGAACAATCATTTTTCAGCAGTTTCCCATGTCATTTCCATTTCTTTGTAAATAAGAAACTTACTTCATTTGTTCCCATTTTTAGATCTCTAGTTTCAAAATTTTCATTCCCGATTCATTATTTATTTTATCTTGCAGGTTTCAGGGTACTTGATTGGCTCCATTGGATATTTGAGTACACTTAGTTTCTGTTTATTTTTAGAATAGTGTAGGAGTAGGCATAGGACATGTTAGTTTTGATCAATTCTGTAATAACTAGATTGCCTTTTAATTCTCTTCAATAAAGTATTTGTGGTGACAAACCGAATCTCAGGTGGGTTCTAGTACTGTTTAATTCCAAACATTGGAAGGTGTTGTAAACACCCGTCTAGTAGATTTTTTACCTCCCAAAGGACATTTTCTCTAAATCAGTCTAATATTTGTTTTACATAGGTGTGGTTTGTTTTTCAATCATTTGTTTTATTGCATTGACATTTTGATTGGTTCTCTTGATTTGTTATGGTTTTTCATTAATAAGGCTTCACACTTATGGTAATGGCTTATGATCATTTTCTTAGCAGCAATTGCTTCTGAAGCTTCGGCATCGTTATTAATCTTACTTTCTGGCTTTTGATTAGAATTTGCTCTGAAGGATTAACAGTCAATAAATGCAATGCCTTTGGACACTTTTCACTTTGATCATTATCTTTTACCATGCTTTATTTGTGTAATTGAGGTATGAAGGATAGTCATCATTTCTCTATCTGGTGTTTCATGGTTGAACGGCATATCATAATAACCTGACCAGTTCCGATTGCTCATGGATGGACCCTTTTACAATCGCTTTGAATATGAATTATGTTTAAAACTATAAGTTACAAGGTGGGTGGTCTTGTCATCAAGCCAGCCCATTAGGTTCATAGGTGTTTAAAGTGGAATGACATCTTCACATCAAGCCACCACACTTGGAAGATGACTTTCAGTTCTTCTGGAAGGTGGAAGATCCTATCACAGGTCGGTCCATTCATGATCCGCAAAGCACTGGTGACTAACATTATCACTATATGGTCACCAAGCCATGGTAATGCATTGTAGCTTATGCCGAAATAAATTGTTTTTTTTATAAGATTTTGTTATATACGAGAACAGGGGGGTCTTGTCACAAGCCAGCCCTGCTATGATCATAGGTTTGACCTTGGACTGGAATTATCACCAGATGGTCACCAAGCCATGATGATTTCTTTTGGCCTTACAAACAGAAGACAAGGAGTCTCGTTATCGAGCTAGCTTGACCAGTTTCTGGATCAGGCCTGTGAATGGCGTTGTTTCATCTGATCACCAAGTCAGTACAATGGTCTTATATTAACAAGGTTTTATGTATAAAATTTAAAAAAATATATATATATATATATATATATAACCTATAGAGGAACGCTGATTAATAAAAACAAGGTGATCTGTAATTAGGATATCCACAAGCATTTCTAAGACTGTGCCCAGGTTCAACACAAGCTGGTTTTCAATGATTACATCATGGTAAAGATTTGGTATTACTCTCTAAATCTCCTTATCGAACGAATGTTATCTTTAAAATGGTCATTGTTGAGATCTATCCGTTTTCATGTTCATTACTTATTTGCTGTTACCTTTTGAGCATCTTCTTTGAATTGAGTTTCAAGAAACTGGTTGATTGACATGTTGTCTTTAGTTGGATTTGATTGCAGAGATAACTAGTTCTTCCTAGCCAGTCGCCATTTTTTGTGTCCACAATAGATCCCATGCTTAGCCAAGCATGGGAGCCCCCAATTTTAATAAACACAAAGGTATTTGGGTGAGTCATCTTGAAAATTTTGGATTTTGATTTTACCTCTAAAATTCTTCACCCATACGTTTGGTTTGTTTGTTTGTGAGAGTTTGATTATTTCTTCCAAAGTTTTTCGGTCTGAAAAAATCCAAAATTTTGATTGTTTTGTCGATTGTGATCATCATCCCTAAACCGGACATTTGGAGAACCCAAAACCCGCAACCCGACAGGTGCGGGTTGCGGGATTGCTGTTTTTAAGTTTTGGTTTTGTTGATTCTGAAACCCACAACCCAACGGCTGCAGATTGCAAAATCATCTTTTAATAATATTAAGAAATAATCACCCCAAAACCCGAACTCCACAACAGCGACATTCGGCTTTCGGGATTGCGATTTTCTGTTTGTTTGGTATGTCTTCCTGAAACCCGCAACCCGTAACTTCGGCATGCGGCTTTCGGGGTGGTCATTTTACAGTTAATGTTCCCGAAGTCCGCCACCCGCATAGTCGGTTTTCGGCGTTTGGGATGGTTATCTCTCCTCACAGTTTCACGTTTTCGAAACCCGCTACCTGCATGGTTGGTTTTCGGCTTTTGGAAATCTTTTCTTCCACTTCCTTTTTTTTGTGAACCCGCAAATCCGTATTTTTGGGTTTCGCCTTGCGGAGCCTTTGAATAAGAGTTTCGTCGATATACCTGAACCTGATTCTGCGTCCGGTGCAATGAATCTCAGTTGTCCATTTGTTATGATCCCACGGTTGGTTTTATTTTGGTAAATGTATTTAATAGGGTTTTTTACCTCTTATTTTTGCATTTTAACTGTTGAAGAAATTACGCTGTCGCATTATCATTTTACTGCGGATTGCGTGTCAGGTGCCGTTTTTCAGTTTGTTGGTTATTTCAGGTAAGTCCACTGTTATCCTTACACTGTTAACCTGCAATTTTTCTATTTTTGGTTTGAATTTCATTTGATTTTCTGTATTAATCAGATATTGTAAAGCTCTCCCACCATGTCGAGAAATACACGTTCTAAATTGTTGTACAAAGATCCCCTGATCAAAGACCCAAATTTTGGTTTTCTCTCTCACACCAGTGAACGAGTTTCTGAAACGTACTAGGTGGATTGGTCTAGAATATACGCCATTTTTTACAATGATGACCTTTCCCATATCGAGAGTGATAGACCAATCTATGAGAAAATTAGGGCTTCCCAAATTCACGACATCGCTGTATGCCCTGTTGTCTTACCCTACACATATGCAGTTAAGTGGATAATTGAGAATGCTGATGTGAAAGACCGTTCTTTTAATGACAGTACAGGTTGTCAATTGACAAGTTTTCACCCAAAGGTTTTTGTTCGAACTTTCGCTCTGAAACCCCACGTATAGACCCTCTCTGTTGAGTTCATACAATCGTCCAAAACTCGGTATTATTTCGACCAAATGATTAAGTCTTGGATGCACAAGCCTAATGCCTTTGTACCTAAGTCAGATAATCTTTATCCTATTAGCTAGTTTAAGGAACCCTTTTCCCTACTCCCAGCCATGCTCTGCTGGCTTTTCGGTCAACCCAACTGTTCTCATTTTAAAGCAGAGTGGGCACCCATAGCACATCATGTGCTACTTACAGGTGAGTCTTTTCTGTGGGCCTCTATCTTGTCAACTGAATTAAAAAACGCCATCCATGAATATCAGAAGGCACCAGCTCATAAGAAGACACCATTCTTTCTATCTGCATATGTTCTAGATGTTTTCTGCTCAGAGTTCCAGTACCCTAATTTGGGTTGGCATTGGACCCCTTCAGATCCACCTGTGCACATATACCATTCAACACTATGGGAAGGGAATTTTTCACCTATGATATATGATATATGTGACTCTTTTGTGGGTACCATCTATTTCAAGATATTCTAGCAGCAACCACCTGCATTCTAAGAGGATGCCAAAGCATTTATCAACACAATGGGTGACTGGTATGTAGGTGAGTACTTTTCATACATCAGAATTTGGGGAAGTGAAACAGTTCATTTCTTGCCTAGAATAGTGCCAGACAGGATGGTAATACAGGAGGTTTCTTTTCAAACTGCCGCTGATGGTATGTACAAGAGACTCGTAGGACCCAAGAAGAAAAACTGGCCTAAGTTCCCTCTGAACCTGGGTCAATTGGTCATCCCAACATCAACCTGGGCTCTATGTCTGGGTGATCAGATTGCTACTCTGAGATTAGGTGTTGCCCCGAAAAGGAAGCATGATCCTAAGAAGTTTTTGGATGCACACCTAAAACAAGTTCACATGAATATAGACTACACACATGAGTCAATCCCCGATGATTCCATCTATCAGGGGGTAGACATATTTTCTCAAGTCTTGGCCAGAACAAAGGACTCTCAAGAACAACATGACATTTTAAAGTATCAGAAACAATTGAAGGACATGGTCCTAAGTTACAGGACTATGCAGTTGAATCTTGTTGAACAAGCAAGAAAGGATAGGGAAGAGAAAGAAGTTAAGAAGTATGACAATTCTTCTTTGCCCACCAGTCATGATGGAGACAAAGGTAAAGCTATTTCAGGGGAACTATCTAAAAAGAAAGCTAATGAAGAAGCTAAACTCATGCTTCAGACAGCCCGTGAATCCAAACAACAAATGGTGCAATTGTCATCAATGTTGCAGACTCATCTGTTAGAACCCCCAAAGCCCGTGGACAAAATTCAGCCTCCGAGTACACTGGATGATCATCTCTCTACTCCAAACACTCCAGAAGATGATGAATTGGTCATAACCAAGGCTAACCCAGCTAAAAGACAGAAGGTCATGCCTTCCTCATCACAAATCTCCATTGTAGATGTAATTGACTGTGATGAAGAAATACTTTCACCTTCCCCAGTACCAGTAGTTGAAGAAATTACTGGAGATACTAAGTCTGATATCGACTTGTTGGATAACATTGATATGGATCAGTCTTTCCCCGAACAGTCAGTGTTGGAATTTAATGCCGCCCCTAGTATCACATCATCAGCAATTTTGTTGCCATCTGTTCAGCCAAATTCTACTATGCCCCTGGGAGGAACACTTCCATTTACATTATCCCACTTGTTTAATACCCTCAACAACTCCACCACTTCACTACCTGAACATTTAGTCTCTTTTTCCACTTCACCATCTGTCACCACAGAACCCCAGTCTTTGGCTATCCCTCCACAATCATCTGCAGTTGATTCAGTAACAACCTCCATCAATGTATCTTCGAAGCTTTCCCCTATACACTCACCTGGTAAAGTTCAGAGTTCACTTTCTCTCCCCGAAGTCAGTAGTCTTGTTCAGATTCCACTTTCTGAGGCACTGGTCTCACTTACCTCCCCAGATAAAGGGGTGTCAACTCTTGAAGTCATCGTTACATCTAGCTACTACTCAAGTCAATCTACCTATCCCGACTTTTGCTATCACTCAGACACCTTCTTTGGTTTCCACAATTAGTGTCACTTCTGTTCCTATACAGTCCATTGCTGAGTATATGGACACAAATGTGGTTCCTCTTGGAGATATATTCTATCGTCAAGATGACAAGGCGATAGTTAAAAGAGGCAGGAAGAGGGGTCAAGAACAAGGTGTTTTGGAAGCACATGAACCAGATCAGGTGATATGGGCTCCCAGAACTAATAATCCAAGAATTGAAGCGGTTTAAACAGCAGTAGCCTTAGGGGCTTTTGCCTCTGCTAACTGGGATTCGGTCCAGGTCTTGGACAAAGAAGTTGACCTCAAGGAGGAAGAAATCAGAATCCTAAAAGAAGAGTTGGCTAAAACAAAAGACCAGCATTATGTTGATATGGCTGACCTTAGGCAAACTTGGGCAGACAAAGTGCAAGACTTAGAACAGAAGAATGCCACTCTTCTTACTGAATTCAACCTTTTGCAGTCTCAATGTTCTATTGATCTCGTTAAGATAGCATCTTTGGTGAAGCAGTTTGGAGATGCAACTGCAAGTGCAGCTTCCTCTAGTGTTTTCAAGTTCACACTCTGTGACCTCAAAAATTTAGCCCTTGAAGTGAATCAAAGTCAGCATGAATTACTGAAGAAGTTATATATTGCCTTAAATGAGATCATGGAAAATTTCATCAGTTTTTCTAAGATGTCTTCTACTCTCGAAGAACAGAAGAAAAAGAGACTCCAAGCTTGTAAAGCTGAAGAATAAATCGATCAATGGAAATTGTATATCAAGAATGTTCCAGAGGACATCCCAATCCTTAATACTTTCTAGATGAAGAAAGTCAAGGCATATTTGAACACGTGGTTTGATTTGAATGAATCCGCTGAGGAAATCATTAATAAGTCAGAGGATACCTGCACCAGACGATGGTATGCAGTCGACAACATTATGAATGACCTGGGTTTGCCACTCATGAATCCTATTTTGGAAGCTTTGCCACCGAAATGCAGACTTGAAGAACTTGAAACCAGATGTGAAGAATTGGCACAGAAGATCCAGGATTTGGAACAAGTCAGCATTCAAGATGTAGATCGTTTGGTCAAAGAACCGGTCATCATGGAAGGGAGGATCCTTATGTATCTACGTATTTGGCACAAGCTAGTGAAGAACGATATGGAAAACAACACCTGCAGTGCTCAATTATCTTTGGAATCTGTCATTTTCCCAAATGTAGATGAATTGTTAGATATTTATGAAAAATGTCAAGATTTCCTGGATCTTTAATTAGATATGATTTTGTAATCCCTATTTTGTAGAATCTCTCCTTTTGGAACTCCGATGTAAACTTAGTATAAAAGGAGGAAAGTTTTTCTTAGGTAGGGGTTGGGGATTTTGGAATTATAATTCGGCAGGAGATATGACTGAAGATACTCTATGGTCGGAGTTATTGTAATTTTGGTACAGGACATCCTAATACAATAGTGTTGTTTTCAGATCCATCTTCTGATTGTCACTTAAATTTCTTTAAGGATTCTTGATTTTATGTTCCAAATTGTCATCCTTTATGCATATGATCTCTTGTTGAATATATAAAATTACATATATATGTTGTATTGGTTTTTCTGTGTAACGGATGTGTGTATCAAAACATTTAATTAAATTTCTTTGATTAAATACTTTCTTTATCGATTTCTGCAATTGATCACGCATATACACATTTTATCTTCGTTGATTTTTCAATCAACAAGAGGATAACAGATTGCATCTTGATGGTCACTAAGCTTGGATTATTTTGTTTAATTTTTATTAAATAAACCTTAATTTAAGTCAACAAATATTTCATCTAAAGGAATTTCTGTTAAGGGTGATACACTGTTTGTTTTTATACACTTCAAGGTTGATCTGCATGAATACTCAGCTTTCACTTTTACAATAGATTAGACTTAAGATTAGGATATTTTCTGAATAGGCATAGTTAGAATTACTAATTGTTTTCCACACTTTTGTTTCCCCAAATTGGGAAACTGATCTTATAGATCAAAACCACATACTCTTAGAGTGCTAGCAGAGGCCTAATATCTATGGGTGATTACCACACCAAACAGCTCGAGGATAGGGTAACCCTTGTGTAGGGTTAACTGAAGCCTTTGGCTGGGTTTTCATCCCCTATTGTGTGCCTTGGAACCCATTCCAACACCTCGCACTTACCCTGCAACCTCGAGGCATCAACAGGGAGCTATTTTGATTTCCCCTACATTCTGTTCTAGGATGGCGTGGAGGATGTTTAGTGTCTGGTTTGTTGGGTGTCTGTTTATCATCTATTTTCTAAGCTATCGGCTGCTTATGGTTTTCATTTCTATTTCATGAGGCTTTGTTGTGTAAAGGAGTGATAATGGGAGTCAAAAGGCCTGCATGCACATGTTTTGTTTTAGTTTTTCAGTATTTGTAGTATTCGTCTCTATAGTTATATGTATGGTCAGGCGAAGTCCTCTTCGCAGGTGATTTTGTTCAGTCATGTGACTCAGTGTGATGGATGGGTTATGAGCTTTTTGGGTTCAGTTGTAAATATTTCCCTTTTAATATAAATTTCTCTCTTCTTACTTCCAAAAAAGAAATAAGGATCTATACGTCAGATGATCTTGGCATCCTCTGTGCTTTACACAAATATTTCACACAAATTAGTTGTTACACCATCAATCTGGTATACTTATGGTTGTAATAAATGTGTTGTAATTAAATTTGTTGTAATCAAATACTTTCAATATTTTTCATTACATTACTTGCCCGTTCTCAATAGCTATCCCGCAATCAACTTTTTTCCTTCAACAAATGTGCAACAAAATCAATTCATGAAAAAGACAAGTACAACTGTACTTAAAATGAAGAAATCAACACATTATAATCAATGAAACGACAATAAGATATCTAATTGACAAATTCGTTATGGTGAAAACTTACAAATATGCATTAGAGAATGATACAAATTGTCATTATATTGCTTTCCATTGCGAAGACCTGCATATATCATGACAAAATGGTATTTTCATATAAGTGATTGATAGATATGTAAAAAAATGCATAACATATATGAAATTTAAAAAAAACTAAATGAAAATACCTGAATGAGATTCTCTTGGTTTCAAGAATATCTTATTCTCTACTAAACAGGGCCAACTGCGTGAAGTTTGAAGCTCATATGGCCCCTCCCCCCCATCACATCACTCTCAATTTAGCAGACCCAGTCTATCTACTGTAAAAATAAATGAAAGTTACATAACACGATAAAACAGATAAGATCCATGCATAAACAGTAGCAAAACAAAAAACATATGCATGAAAGGTAAATCCAAGTAATACTCTAAGATGTATACCTCATTTTCAAATCTGTCCAATCCCTTTTTTTGGCCATTTGAAAATAAAATAACCCAATTTCTCGAATTGGCTCCTCGAGAGTTGGCCTCTCAACTTCCTTCCAATATACAGTTACGAATATTCCTGTAGTACATCCATATGCTTTCCAAAATAGCCTTTACCAGCACATAGCAACCATATATTACACCATACAAGCTTCCACCTTATAGTAACCAAATCCAAACATCAATTACATAATATTTTGGTTTTAACTTGGAGCTGAGATAAGAATTTTGGGGAAGCTACAATATTGATGTTGATCAGAGGATTAAGTATAAACGAATGTGCCTGCAACACTGATTAACGCTTATAGACAGTTTAGATCAAAAGCGGGGGAGATCAACGGTCATGATCCTCCTTCGCGGAAAAAGTTGAAGGTCTTTTAAATGTTGGCAGGGTGCTCGCCTGTGGGAAGGTCAAGGAAGATCGACGGCAGAAGGCTTAGATCAACGGTCAGAAAATTGTTCCCGATTTAAACATGCGCGAAAAGGGTTATGATTCAAATCCGTGAACTTTTGATAAAGTTCAGCATCTCCCAATGGTGCATATCTAGTGAGATGAAGATCGACGACTCAGGATTAGTTTGCGGATATGACTTGCGTGTGAAATCAACAGACCCAAAATTCGCGAACTCGGTAAAGGGAGCATCTGAGGACGGTAAAGATCCAGGAGGAGAGCGAATCGATGGTTGAAAATGTTTTTGCAGATTAAAGGTGTTATCGAGTTGATATGTGGCAGGTAAAGGTCAAGGAGATCTACGGATGAGAGTTGATCGTATGGATAGACGGTTGACGTGACTCCATCGTTGTCATAGCTGTAAGGGTGATATGCCATTTTTATATTATAAAACGCTCGTCTACACAAAGATTCGCATCCCAGTTGACTTGTGTGTATTGGAAAGTGAAAAGAGCGGATTGTTCAGAGCCGAACAACCAACCAGAGACCCAGAAGCTCCACCCAGTTTTCAACCGACCAGGTAGGCCATCCACCTCCACCCTAAACTATTTAAATGGCTGGACCCGTGGTACCCCCAGGCTTTGAGCCTCCAAAGATAATTGACCTATTAGAGGATAAAGACTGTGAGGTTTACAATCCCATGCTGATAAATAGCACCATAGAAACTGCCAAAGAAATATTGGAGGTCATAAGGGTGAGACAAGTGGATGTCCATAAGATTTATCAATCCTTTTTCCATTTGTTTACAACCAGCCAAACCCCTAGTTGCCCTGCATTTGTAGACTGGTGTGTCGGCCATAATCCTCGGACCGAATAGAAATCATGTATGCCTCAAACTCTAAAATCCTATGCTATGTAGATGCCCCTACTATTAGGAAAGCTTTGGCCGTTCCAGAAGAATTCTGCCAAAAATCCCAAAGTTACAGAATGGAAACCTTGATCCAACATTTCCGTTAAACCCCAGATGACTTCAAACAGAGCTTTTATCATGCTTCCCTGCTACCAAATACCTCCTCTCAGGGTGCCCCTTTTCCTGGTGAGGCCAACCTTTTTAGGGAAGAGTCGAAGTGTGTTATCTCCATGCTGGCCCAGTTCCAAGGCTTAGACAATTACCTATACATAACCGAGCCCCTGATAAGTTTGATGTTTGTTCTAAGCACTTGTCCTATCGAGCCAGCGGGCCCAAATTCGCTTACCCAATGTGCATGCCTAAAGTTTGATGAAGCCTTGGCAGACAACATCCACTCCCAGCTCATAGAATTCCCTAAGACAAGAACTTTCAGGTTCTAGTCTTACTTGTTAAAAATGTTCCTGGCAACTAATGAAGAAAACCTGCTACCTCCAAAGCTGCAGTTGACTAAGGAGATGTATTTAGACTACAAAACCTTTATGAATGATCTTATGGCAGAGATATATTTCATCTTTTTCCAGAAGAGACTGCCTAGGGTACTGCTTGAGATGAAAGACCTACTGCAGCCATCCATGGAGAAGAGGGTTGGGGATTGGTTCCTGCTGGAGCATGGGACTGTGATTAGAGTTTATGGCTACTCCCATGCCCCCTATGTGCTACCTACCTTCCTAACCCCCAGAGTACTCACCTTGGAATTTATAAGACAAAAATTGAAGGTGGAGTGTGAACATTTCTTGGATGACAGGAAGTCTTCGGACATCAGATTTCCATGGACATTGGGCTCCTTCATTGTAAAAAACAAAACAACTCTCCCAGCTATTGAGCGAATGATGGGTGATCTGGGATTCCCATCCAAAGCGGCCATAAACTATGATCCTCACCAGATTATCTCAGAAAGAAGGAAGGAAAGTAACAGGAAAGGATATGAGCACTTCGAACTGACAGGTCTAGCTAAGATGGAAAACTGGTTAGAATACATTGACAAAGGCCGGTTAGAAGTAGGCCCACCAGAAGATTCTTCATATTTAGCATTCATTTTTCAAAGTAGCACATCAGCAGTGCCTGGTTCACCTAGTAAAACCCCAGCAATATCAGCAACCATGTCCCTGACCATTCCTCCAGAAAAATCTATAAAGGAAGGGGGTAGTGAGCCCATGGATGTAGACAGTGATGCTAAGAGAGCCTCGAAGAGGAAAAATGTAGAGGAGCCTGAGCAACAATTAGTACAAGTACAACAAAAGCAACCCAAGAAAAAGCAATTTAGATCCTCGGTGCCATCCTTTGAGGTTAAGCAACATGTGTTCAACATAACACCTACTAGAGTTGCAGCATCAAGCCTAAGTAGGGCTAAGTTACTGGAGGGATATGAGGAGAGCCCAGATACAATCTCAGAAGAAGCTAAACTGTATGCTGATGCAAGAAAAATGTCCAAGAAGGATGTAGCCTTGGTGGCAAGCAGGAACTTTGCCCAAAATACCTTGAGTCTTGCCTTAGCCACTAAGAGTAAGGCCACAGAACTAAGAGTAAATCTGGAAGACATCTCAGTATTTGATGTGATCATTCTGCACAAGGAGACAGGTTAAGTCATCTATAACAAGTTGTTGAGGGCTTCCATAGAGCTATCAAAAGTGCAGGCCAACAAAACCAAAGTGCAAAAGTAGTTGGGATTAGAAAAGGTGGAGAACAAGAGCTTGAAGGCACAAGTGAAAAAGTTCCAGACTTCACTATTGGCCACTGAAACTCAAGAAGATAAAAGGGATAGCATTCAGAAGCTATTAGATCAAAAAGATCAAGAAATTCTGTCACTAAAGAAGAAATTGAAGATTCTAGTTGCCCAACTGGTGAATGCACCAGAAATTGCAGAACTAGAAGAGGAAAAAGAAGAGCTGCAGGGTAAGTTGACTGATTGTATAGCCAGGCTAGTAGATTTTGAAGAAAGAGAGAAAAAGTGGCAAGTAGATATGAAATTGATAATGGACAGTGAGGAAGCTTTGAAGGATAAATTTGAAGGGCTTGAGAAAAAGTTGAAAGACAAAGAACAAGAGATAGAATCCATGGTCACACCCTCGGTGGAGGCTGGAGATTTTTCTATTGTAGAGAAAATATCCAAGGCAAGTCTGGATGATGTAGAAGTGGCAAGATTGAAAAAGAAAAATGCCAACCTCAAGACCATGCGGGATAATGCCGAAAGGGACAAAGAGGCTGCAGAGAAAGACAAGAAAGATTGGGAAACCAAGTACCAAGCGATGCAGGGTGATTATGACAAGCTGAAGCAGCAAGTTATAGGGCAAAGTGCATTGCAGGAGGCAAAGAAGATCATCTGGGATGATGTTATTGTACAGGCAGAGGATCTGAGGCCATATTTGGACTTCATGGTAGATAAGGAAGTTGTAATCAAACTGGCAAGGTCAGCTGTCACAGTAGAAAATGAGAAGTTAAAGAAGAAGCCTAAGGATTATGCACAAAATGTAATAGAGTTCTTAAATGGTCTATTTGAAGAGCAAGTTGAAGAAACCAATATAAAGGACGGAGTGGCCACAATCATCAGCACTAAGAAGGTAATACTCAAGCACCAACAAGTGAGCACTTTCCAAGCAGGGATAGATGTCGTGACTAACCAAGTGAAGCTGTTCAGGGAGGCATTTGATCCATTATTTAAGAAAGGTCTTCCTATGTTTTGGGAAGAAGATGGAGCCATGAGGACAAAGGAGGGATATCATGGAAAGCTATGGGAGTGCAGGTTAGACCAGGAGTGCTTTGTAGATATGGAGTAGCCTCTGGCAGGAAATATGGTGGTGGAAAAACTGACGAAGGATTTTGAGTTGGTCTCTACATTTAAAGAAGCTCTTACACTCTCCGTAGGCTATTCATACAAAGAGTATACTGAAATGAGGGTGTGGATTAAAGAGCTTTCCACCTTGGATTTACCAGCAGCCGAGCAATGGAAACTCATCTTAAAGTATGGGAAGGAAAATCTGAAGTTGAGTGCATGAATCGTCAAAGATAGTGGAAGGGGCCGAATGGAGGAGCAGTTACCAAAACATTTTGTCTCTTTGCTAGAGTCTGTTGTCCTGTGGTAACTAATTTTGATGCCCTATTTTGAAATATTTCTTGGGGGTAAATTGCACTATAAATGTAACCTCAACGGAGGAGGAAGGGTTCGACTTTCATTTTTGAAGCCTCTGTGCTTGGATTGTAGCTTTGTATATTTTCTTGGAAGTGTTAATGAAAAGTGTTTTTTTGAGTTTCTGAGATTCATCACAGTGTTCATATTCAGTTTGTGTTTCCTCTTTGCGTCATTTTCATATGTGTAAATTATGCTAATGCTTTCTAGAGAAAACCATGACCTGTCTTGAGCCTGCTAAGGGCTGTTGTGACATGTCTTAAGCCTGCTAGGACTGTCGTGACTGGCTGAAAGTGCCTCGAGGACTGTTAAGGGTCCCAATCCTGTGTATGAAGGTACCATGACTTACTGTGGGTTACTAAGGGTGTCGTGAGGTTGTGTAAATGTGTTAGCATCCTAATTGTGTACTGCTTGACTAGGTCGTGATCTGTTAGTATGGATGGCAGTCTGTGTGAGCTCTAGTACGTGGGTCGCTACCCTTTATTGGATTAGTTGTGCAACTAATGAAACCCCTGAGTTATGCCTCTCACCCATGTGCTTCCTACCAAGCTGGGAGCAAAGCTCACAGAGGTCAAAAAGAATGGAACCTACTCCTGGTTGAGGCCTGATGGAAAAACACAACTAACCATCGAATACAAAAATGACAGTGGTGCATGGTTCCTCTGCGCATTCACACAGTTCTCATATCCACTCAACATGATGAGACAGTGACCAATGAACAAGTTTTATCTAAAGGAAGTGAGAGGGTTCGATTTTTATACAAGGGGTATATGATTTGGATAGTAAACTGTAATGAATCCCATCAGATCCTACTGATTGTTTTGGCTTATTTTCTTATGTAATTTGGCTAAGGGATTTTGTAAAAACACTTGTCAAAAATACCACTGAGCTATGCCAAATAGTCTTAGTTGGTTTTTGTATTCAATGTACTACTGATACGTTGATGCAGGAGCATAGGCTCAAGAGGCAGAAGTCATTCATGACTTCACAAGGTCAAGGGAACTCATAAGAGACCTAGGGTCTCGTACATTTGTAATTTGCTTTATTTTGTAAACGCTAAATAAAATGGATAAGGAATCTAGATCCTTTTCCACATGTAATAGTCAGGATTGAGTTAGTTGTGAGTCATCGGGTTAGCACAGATCAATAAGGACTGTAATCCTTTGTTATAGGATCTGGAAACATAATCCTCTTGTATTTAAATCAATTCGAGTTATTTTCTTAGCAGCTTAGTTAGCTTATAGAGCTTGTTGGCTCGCAGAAGCTTAGGTTAGCTCACAGAGCTTAGGATAGCTCATAGAGGTTTGAGGATAGCTCAAAGAAGCTTTGATTAGCTCATAGAGGTTTGAGGATTAGCTCATAGAGCTTGAGAGGGAGGAATGAGATGTGTGTGCACAAAAGAGTGAGAGAGAAGTGAATGGAGGAATGAGAGGTGTGTGTATTTGAATTTCCGGTGAATTGAATAAAGAACAGAGGATTAGACTCTGCTTGTGGTTTTGATGGATTAGAAGTATGAATTCATCCCGCTTTCACTCCATATAACCCTGTGTATAAACTCTGTGGCTTTGGATTTCCATAGTTTCCGAATTGCAGAGAAGAATTGATCCTGTCAGTGATCAATTAAGTGAAGATTTGTATCCCTAGGGTTAAAACTTAACTAGTCGCTCAAATAAAACAAGATCATAGAGTGGGGATCGATCATGGGGAAAAGATCGACAGTTTATAGTAATATCATCGGGAGAAGTTGCAAGCTTTGAAAAGCTTTTCATGTGCACGATATTCTATGGAATGCTCTTAATAAATTTTGGAATCCACAGTTGATTTGGTGGGGACACTGATCGAATGATCAGAAAGCCATTTCACCGCGAAATTGATAGATCAACGATCGAGATCGATATCGACAACATGGAAGAAGCTTGTGCAGAAACTCTATTCCCGCCTTCCGGAAAGAAATCCGGTGCGGAAGAAAGTGCAAAAACATTTTGTTTCGGGTATCAAGGGTTTCAGATCTTGATTTTCGTAGCACTAACAGTGAACAGTAAATGCAATAGAGATTGCTTTGCATAAATAACAAGGAAAATAAACCCTAAATATCATATTCATATAACTTTGAGTTTACAATGACTGTAGCAGCAGTTCTAAGGTGGACAAACAAATCTGAAATTACTTTAACTCTAACCTGTAGCCTTCTTTGGTGTCTCGATTTTTCTTTGGTGTCCGCAGCCAGCTCCTCAAAACAACCCAAAGCGTCTTCTTCTCAGAATCCCTTATTATTCTTCAACGCCCTCCTTCACTACCCAGAAACGTTATGCACAGTTGTAACAAGAAGGAAGACTACAATGAGAGTACCCAACAACACTGTAGGTGTCAATATGGATTGTAGCTCCCTTTTTGGATGTAACAACCCTTGATATTGTCCCAGATGAAGCGTGGGGATCACTGTAGATGTGGAACTGTAAGGATATGCGCCCAACAGAAAATAAATCATCCTCACAAACAAGACTATGTCCTCTCTAGACGATGTCACGGCCCACGCAGTCCAAAATCAGCCAACAAATCAAGAATACGACCTCCACAAGATGAAATCAGCCCCTTGGTTACTCCTTTTTTTTCAAAAACATAAAAACCAAAAAAGACGAAAAAAAGAGTATGCATGAATCTATAGCATCTTATATCTAGATGGGCCTGAAAATTTGTTGTATGTATAACCACGGCATGAGCCTATAATACTAGGTATAATATAATATTGTTACTTGTTAGACTCATAGGAAGACCCCCTTGGGCTAAAAATTATTATAGAATATGCTATGGGGATGGCGCTAGGGAGTGCTAGTTTCTTACAATATTCTTATTTTACTTATTGCATAATCGTTTCTAGCTTTTATTCGATTGCTTGTCAAGGATATTTATAACTTACATCGTAGGGAGGCAACTCTATGGGTTAAATATAAATATGTTTCTAATGTGGAGATATCCCAACCTTTAGACTAACTAATAAATGTTGTATGTTGTTAGTATGATAGGAGGTAAAGATGTTAAAGTTGTCACCACCATTTTAACTTATCAATGTATTTTTAGGAGGAGTTAGAACTGGATTCAATCACCTCGTTTAATTGCTTGCAAGGTATGGGAAACTTCATTTCCTTTAGAGCTCAAGAAATCTCACTTGGGAGTGAGTAAATTACTCAAAGGTGTAGTGCAATGGCCATAACATTATTATAGATCACTTGGTTCAATAATTTCATATGCCACCTGTCGTTGACTCTCCAATGACCTAAATCGAAATTCCCATGCAGGCATCTGTAAAAACTACTACACTTCCACCACTAAAATGGTTCATTGAACAATGCAAATACATAAATGAGGTGGACGCTATAGATTGGCATCGCATGATATGTGGTAGATGTAAGGTAGGCATCATTGAAAATTGACTGGAGGGATATCTTATCAAGTAATCAAATTTTCATTAGGAGATCAATAGTTTCAATGGTATAATACTGGTCTAAAAAATCTAGGTTAATGGTTCAAATTCCTTTTATCTTTCTAAGAATTTCTTATGGTTGGAAGAGGTAATGATAAAAATAATTAATATTTGAAAGGATTGTATAGGTTCTTGTAGGTTTTCTCCAAGTAGGACCTTAACCAATGTATTGAATTGTCAAACTTATGGAGAGCAGATATAGAAAATGTAGCACCGTATATCTCTTCTCATTATTCTAATATCCTTAGTTACCTAATTGATATGTCAATTAAGAAAGTAGATTTGTAAGGCATACCACCGTAGAAATTTTAGCTCATATTATTTCCATAAGAAGAGAGATCATAATGAGTCATAATTGTTTGAATGCATATTATATATCTCTTTGTAAGGACACAAGAAACAATAATGAGTCATATCATGCAAGTAGTTAGAATTAATAGCATAAAGAGGAAATATCTTGTGTATAATCATAAGAGAGTCTATGGAAATAGACTAATTTAGTACAATTATTTTATCCTTATGGTATCCTTACTTATTGGCATGGGACCTTGAATGATATATAAGTAATTTGATCAAGTAACCGGTAAATCCACCTAGCTAGGTATAAATGCAGTAGATACCGACTAGAAATAATACTATGTTTGGATGTAACCTCAACATCTAACCTCAGATGAAAATGACATGATCCCTTATGTGGTAAGCTAAAATTGATTACTAATCATGCACTTGAATCCATTCAAATTAACAAACTCACTGTCCCCATCCTTCTAGTACAAATAAACCTCACAATCAATGCCTTATAAGCCATTCTTATTACATTATTTAACTTCATTTCATCCACCACTATAGGCTAATATACATGGTCGATTTCATGGTATACCCTCTCAACCTCCTTATTTGTATCAAGTCATTTTCCTTGAGAAATCCATTCATCAAAGGATTGTAAGTATGAATACTTGCTTCACAACCATTTTCCTTCATATGGTGCTCCACTAGTGAAAGAATATAAATTTTAGGCCTAAAGGTCTAACAATGATGTCTCCAACCACCAAAGCTAACCTCTTGAGGGGATATTTGTCCTTATAGTCAGAATATGGGAATTGTTAAGAAGTTTCTGAGCATTAGGTGTGTGTCTTGGGGTTCTAGACATGGTTAAGGAATGGAAATTGGGCCTAATTAGGACCTAAAGAAAGCTTCTAGGTATCTATAGCCAAGAATGATATGTTGAAATACCACAATAGACCTTTTTAGTATCTTTGGCCTATGAGTGGGTTTTTTGTGGCACGGTGAGAATTTTAAGACTAATTATAGGTTCGAACACCTTGGATATGGTTGGGGAGAAAAGAGTGGGACTTAGGTCCTAAAGGAAATTCCAGGCATATTTGGCTAAGAACAATTCCTACAATCACCAAACATGACCTCCCAATAGCATATTATTCATATAAGTGGGGATATTAGTGCCATCAGAAATTTTTGAGAACCTGGTATAGATATTGGGTTCCCTAGACATGCTTGAGGGAGAAAAAATATTGGGCCTTAATCCCTGAAAAACCTTTTGAGAATCCATGGCCAAGAAGAACAACGTACTTGAACAAACACACATGGATTCTTGAGAGTATCTTTAGTGTTTGAGTAGGGATGTATATGTCATTAGATGGTTTTGAATAGTAGTTAGGGGTCTTGAGGCTCTATACATAGTTAAGGAAGGAAGTTGGAACTCCAAGGTCTCAACTTCACAGAATCGCGCGGCCTCCAACTTCCGTGATCCGCAATCCGCAACGCAGGAGTCGGAAGTCAGAACTTCAACGCACCACGCTGAGAAATCACGCCTCCAACTTCCAAAATCTGCAATCTGCATTGTGGGTTTGGAAAGTCAGAAGTCTGATCTACTCTGCCATGTCTCCTCCCTTCATCTGACCCACAGAGGGAACATGAACACATAAGGGGTTTCTATTTCTCCCCCAAAGTCATCACCGAACATTCTGAACCTCCTGGGCCTCAACAAGACTTGGACGTATTCATCAATGAACAAATTCATAAAAACACATGATATAAACCGCAGAGAACAATTACCCTTTTATTGAAATATCCAAGCAACTAGCTATGGAATACAACGTTCCAACCCAACCATAGGTCTCTTCCCAACATATATTGTTTCAACGTCACTTAGAGACTGTTTGTGCCAGAAATTGTTTCTAAGGCTAAGGAAACAAGCTAACACAATCTCAAGAATAAACTCAATTAATAAAGCAAAGTTTAGGGTTTTTTGTATGATTTTAATGGTTATAAACTTTGAGGACAGTCAGGGAATACATTCAAGAGAAAAGTAAAAACTAATTCATAAACAAAAACTGATAAAGATGTATAACATATCACATGAAATCCCACAGAAAGAATGTGCTGAAGTTTATACATAAAGGATAAGCATCACTAGAAAATGCACATTAACTAGTAATGAATTTACCATTTAAGAAGCTAACAAGCTCAATAACAAAGCCAATCACAAACAAAATGGAGGGGAAAAAGTCATATATTTCATAATTTTATCAGCTAATGCTCATAAGAGTCACAGTACTTATCTCTTAAACAAGTCCGAAGATACAGTAGATTCTGCAGACCTCCTGATGCTCCCCAAAAATTAGAACCTCTTGAATGACTCGTTAACATCTCTAAATACTATACTTTACAAAATCAATTAGGTCTCTCTAACCCTAACTGTTTTCCAGCTCTCGATGAGGTAAAGTAAAGACAGAATATTTACAAGTTACAAAATATGCTAAAAATAGCATTTCATTAGTATATCAGTTTGCTATTTAATGACAACTAACTAAAAGCATAACTGTTTTATAGGTCCTTTGCCACCTCAGCTAAGAGGGCGATTCCATCTGGAGTTTGATCTTTCTTCTTGGCCTTCTTTTGTTCCTTCTCCATGTCATTAATCCTTTTTATGAGGTCTTTGTTTTTCTGCTGCAAGTCCCGAACTGTCTTCTCTAGCTGAGTGCATTGACTGTCAGCAGCCCTTTTCCTTTTAAGTGCTTCTTTTGCATCAGCCACTAGTTCCTGAAAATTGTCATTTATATCCTGGAGATCTTCCCTTAATATTCTGTTAGCCATCATCAAACCATCGTTGACCTCCTGCATATAATTCATTTGGTGCTTATATTGCTTGACAGTCTTCTGTAAATTTTCCCTGTCAGAATTAGCTATTTTATCCATTGCAGAATCTTGATCTTCATTAGGTTTCCAAGGAATGTCAAACTTCTTGAAGATTTCTGTCTCTTCCATCAACAGCTTCTTAGAAGTGTCCTCAATGCTGGGCTTTGGATTTTCTTCACCTACTGCTTCCACTGGATGAATTTCTTCTTTTAAACATGGCTGCAATTTATCTATTTCTGATTTGTCATCATCCATGGACACTACATCTAGGACAGTCACCTCATCTGTATTTAATTTAGGATTTAGCAACTTCTTCATGTTTAATCTCAACTTATTCTTTGACCTAGTTTTAGGTCTCCAAAATGCTGTTGCCTCTCCCATTATATTCAATTCTTTCCCTTGGTACTGAATTGCAGCCAATTCTACTACTTCCAGCTTGTTCCTTTTCTTATTAATCCTTGTGGTTTTGCTCTCTGAAGTTTGCATCCCTTCTATTTCAGCTTTAACCTCTATTTTAGGGATAGGCTGTTCATCTTCCAATAGATATCCTTCATCATCTGAAAGAATTGTGATAGGGATTTTTGGCTGAGTTTGACTCTCTTCTTTAAGTACAGGAACAACCTTGATGTCAACCTTTTTCTCCTCCTGAGGATCTGCTACAGGCACTGGATTCTTTTCAGGCAGTTCCTTATTGTCTTCAAACAATGTGAACTTGCTTTTCGGGCTGGCTAAGGATGTCTTTTGTTCACTGTCTTCTTCTACAGGCTCTGCTGATTCTTCAATTTTGATCTTTCCTTTATCTTCCATTTTGGGCTTATGACCTAATTTTTTGAGTAAGACTTTGCTCTTATCTGCTTGTCTTTTGGATTTTTGATCTTCAAAACCTGACCAGAAAACAAAAAAGTCGAGGTCTTTCCCTCATGTTGCAAGGCAGTACTAACAATCAATTTGATTAATCCATGACGAAAAATGGACTGAGAGGAAGAATCTACTGGTCCTTTCACCTTGTTTTCCATTTTCTGCAAACTCTTCAGGAAGAAAAATGGCAAGTTCATTTTGGAGATTCCCACCATGTGTTGAAGAAATCTAAAATGATACTTGTATACGAAGGCATACCTGCCCTCACAGGTAACATAACTCTGTAAAATTCTAATTGGTTCAACCCATTCTTTCTTAACATTTTGGATTAGGACACCTTTATTCCAATCAGGTATGATATTGGGTAAGAGGTATTTCTGTGGATCAAAATCAAAGGGCAACTTTTTAAACCAATGTTCACCTTCATCTTTAATTCCTGTGGCTTCTGCAATCAATTTAACTGTCAGCTTGAATTTCAGGGTATCGAAAACCACCATATCATTCTTGAAACCCTGGGCAAACCTGCAGGATACCTGTGCATTATATCCATCAATTTTTTTGAAAAAATCCATCCAGCCAGCTCGTTTGAATAGCTCCACACACTCAGGCAGTTTTTCGACCCATTCTACATCTGTTGGCTCAGCCCTATTTATTCTGCCACTCTTGCCCATTATGCTTCAATCACTTGTAAATTGGATATATACTCTGGTATATTTTGTGAACAGGAGCTGAATTCTGGAAGTTAACAGCACTATTGACTGTACAGGTTTATTCGTAGCACTGACAGGGTTAAATATAAAAACGAGGTTATCATCTTCAACCCTCCTTCAATCTGGCGTCGCAGCTTATCAACAAATAACTACTTCTCTGGTTAAAATTGCGTTTTAAAGCACAATTTTACCTATCCTTTGATTAATTTGATTAGAGTAAGCTGAAATGAAAAAGCCCCAAATCTGCTGTTATATGGGTTTTTTAAGAATACCTGTAAATTGCTCCAATGTGGTTGTTTGAAATCACGACCCCCACTGTCAGATGAGTCAGCTTTGTTGTCCAGATGTCGCACAATCTTCAATTTAGCAGTTCACCCCGGAATTACGAAGCGCTAATTTCCGTGAAGCCCTCAACACCTCTTACTTGTCCAATTGGCAATGATGCTCGGCTTTTTCAAGTGGCTATGGTTATCTCATTAAATCTTCTGTCTTTGAATGAGCTTGTAGATAACAACATCATGCCACATTACCTGAAATCGTGTGGATAGATGTCAAACTGAACTCCACCTGTGCTGATGATGAACACGACCTCCTCACGACGTGCAAGCATTTGAAATCATGATGCCTTCTGCATCAACGCGTCATGAATTCTCTGAAACACATAATTAATCATTCACTAGCCCGTGCGTGCCAAAATTTGCTGGAAAATAGGAAGAATCTGTGATCACGATATTCTTGTTGCGCTTCCTTGTTGAATTTCAGCTCCAGCGCTACAAGAAAGACTTCAACACTGATTTGTTGCTTTTAAACAACTTTATATCATTTTGCATGGGATTTTGAGGTTATCAGGATTAGACTTGTACATGTCCTCACTTAGAATAAGATCTATGAGCTTCGTATTTGATATAATGAACTTTTAAAAACCCTCATCAAAAACCAATATAAAGCTTTAAAATTTAAAAATTCAAAAGCAAGCCCAAAATCTTATATAAATACTAAGGAAAACCTACTAAGGAGGAAAAAATCAAGTTAAAGAAAATGAATAACTTAAAATAAAGTGGAAATCAAACCAAATTTTGAAAAAACAGGATACTATCAAACCAAAAAAAATGGAACAACAAGGTACTGACTTAACATCTGGCTCCAGCTACGGGATGAAGACCTCCCTGCGAGGTTTCAAGAACCTGAAGACCAGTGCCTTATCCATTGGGCTATGGAGTCTTATTATGATTCACTCACCGGTATGTACAATGATCAGTGAAAAAGTTCTTATAAACTGTAAAAATGTTTGAGGAATCGTCCATTAACAGGGCTGGACAACTCCTCACCTTCCAAGGACTGCAGAATAAAGGTATTGTTCTCTAAAACTTTTGATACAAGAAAAGGGCCAAACCAAAGATTGTCAAACTTACCATGTTTTCCCTTTTGTTCCTTTCTTGCATCCCATCTTAGAACCATTTCCCCTTCTATGAAAGTATTTTCCTTAATATTCCTGTCAAACCTGCTTTTAATCTTGGCTTTGTACAGCTGTGCTTTTGCATCCACTTTCTCTCTATTCTGCTGTAACTCTATCATTTCAAATAGTCTCCTTTGCATATCATTAGGTTCTTCTTGAGAATTCTGAAGGAATTTCATCACTGGAATTCCCAATTGAACAGGGAACACTGCCTCTGTACCATAAACTAGCTGGAATGGAGAAGTTCCAATTGCTTGTTTCACTGTAATCCTATCTGCCCATAATGCATACTTTAGCATTGAATCCCAAGACCTTTTGTTATGCTTCAGCAGTTTCTTGATGCTCTGAATGATATTCTTATTGGAAGATTCATCTTGACCATTTCCCTGAGGATAATAGGGAGTTGAATGTTTTAAAATGATCCCATTTATTTCACAGAAGGCCACCATTGCCTTGGATTTGAATGCCTTTGCATTATCTGTTATTAATCTCTGTGGGCAGCCAAATCTGCTCAAAATATTTTCTTCAATGAATTCCATGATTACTTTGTCTGTAGCATTCCTTGTGGGAATGGCTTCTACCCATTTTGTGAAAAAATCTGTGGCAATTAGAATCCAATGATGCTGTCCTGAAGATGCTGGATTTATTTCTCCAATAAAATCCAGACCCCACTGCTGAAACGGGGCATTTACTGCAATAGGTTTGAAAGGCAAGGACAATAATTTCTGTTTACCTGCAAATTTCTGACAAGGAATGCATGCTCTTACCTGATGGTAAACATCTGTAAATAAGGATGGCCAATAATATCCAGCTCGCAGAATTTTGTAAGTTGTTGCTTTCTAGTACTCGTGTCCTCCACAGGCACCTTCATGAGATTCTGAAATCACCTCTCCTATTTCAGATTGGTCCAAACATCTGAGCAAAATACCTCCTGGATCTTTCCAGAACAATTGATTCTCAACTAAACATTATTTTGTGGCTTTGAGTTTTAAAGATCTTACAGCTTTCTTGTCCAAATGTTGAGGACATTGCAGAAATAATAAGAAATAAACAATGTCTGCATACCAGACTGATGATGAATAAAAATCCATAATCTTTTCTTTCTCTAGTTGTATTTGATCTTCTTCAGGAATTGATTCTTCAGCCATAACATGCAGTCCTAGGGCTTGACAATTTGAGTCAGCCAACAGTTTGGCCAAGCCTTGTCCCTTGACAAGCTTAGTAGGTCTGATCTCTACATCATATTCCATAATCTTTGCAATCCACCTGCCTCTCTTTCCTTCACTATCAGGCTGAGTTAACACTTCCTTCACAGCAGGATTAGGTACAAAGGATATTATCTTTGAATGTAGGATATATATTCTGAAAAATTTCAAAGATTTCACCAGAGCATAAGCTTGCTTCTCCAGAATACTATACTTTAGCTCAGAATCTCTGAGAATTTTGCTAAAGAAAGCAATAGGTTGTTCCAATCCTTCTTTATTTTTCTGAAGTAAGACAGTTGCAATCGTGTCTTCTGATGCAAATGAGAAGGTAAGGAATTATTTGGTAAAATCAAGACTTACCAGTACAGGTGCTTCAGTAAGAGCTACTTTGATTTTCTCAAATGCTATCTTTGCCTCAGCAGTCCACTTTACTTCCTGATCTTTCTTTAACATGGCTCTGATTTGTTTAATAGTTTCAGCAAAATTGGGAATAAACCACCGTAGAAAATTTATCTTGCCAATGAATGATTGAACATCCTTTTTACTCCGAGGTAAGATAATCTTCAGTATTGCTTTCACCCTTTCAGGATCTATTCTGATGCCATCAGCAGACACCAAGTGACCAAGTAATTTACCTTCTTGCAAAGCAAAATGTGATTTTTTTGGGTTCAGGGATAGGCCAAATTTTCTGCATTTTATGAAGGTTTGCTCCAAATGCTTCAAGTGTTCATCATCAGATTTTGAGAAGACAGTAATATCATCCAGATAGATAACCACAAACTTATCTTTCTCACCCACAAACGCAATGTCCATGGATCTCTGAAAGGTTGCTCCAGCATTCATCAAGCCAAAAGGCATCTTGTCATACATAAATGTCCCCCAGGGGGTTGTAAAAGCTGTCTTTTCTTTGTCATCAGGGTGCATGGCAATCTGATTGTACCCTGAGAAACCATCTAACATAGAAATCCTTTGAGCTCCAACTACCTTCTGCAAAACCTGTTCAATCTTGGGGAGAGGATAATTTTCTTTTAATGATGATCGATTCAGATTTCTGAAGTCAACACATAATCGAATTTCTCCATTCTTCTTTCTAACAGGAACTAGATTAGCCACCCAAGAAGAGTACATGAGAGGCACTATTATCTTTGCATCCAACAACTTCTTTAGTTCTTTTTCAATTACAGGGAACAAGGCTGGATTGATTCTTCTTAGTTTCTGTCTGAAAGGCTTGACATTAGGTTTCAAAGGGACCTTGTGCTGAATAATTGCTGTATCATAAGTTTTTAGTTCCTTATAAGACCAGGAAAATGCATCTACATGTTTTTTCAACAGCTTAATATATCTATTTCTTTGTTCCACTGTTAGGAATTTTGAAATTTTTACCATTCTGGGATGTTCTGCTGAACCAATATTGTAGTCTTCTACATGGTCTTCTGAAGATTGAATTACTGGCTTTGAAGGTGTATCATCTTTTGTGAATATTCTTTCTAAAGGTACTAGACCTTTTGGAATGAAATTGCTCTTTAATTCAATAATCTTATGACCTGCTATCTCTTCTGCAGCAAACTCATTTAACTGTTCCTCCCTTTCATCTTCTTCCTAATCAATTTGAGTATTTGAAAACTCCTCTATAAGCTTAAGAAATTTTTTTATTTCAATGTCATATTCAAAAACCCTCCAGTGCTTCACATTGCCAAGGACACATGGTCTATACCTCACTTCTATAGGATATTTTAGCTGAGTGGTTTTAGGGATTCTGAAATGTGTGGCAGCCAGGGCTAAAGAATCTGCAGTCTCATTATGATTCTTGGGAATATGAGTGATATTAAATGCTATAAAATAGTTTTCAAGCATATCCCATACCTCATTTTGATATACTTTCAGCAAACCCTGCTTTACTTGATATTTGTTCTTCACCTGTTGAACAACTAGTTTGGAGTCGCCAGATGCAGAAATCTGCTGAATTCCCAAATCTTTAGCAGCCTTCAATCCCAGTAGCAGAGCTTCATATTCGGTAGTGTTGTTAGTGGTAACAAACTCCAATTTATACATGAGTTTCACTGTTTCACCCCCAGGGGAAATGAGTAAAACTCCAGCTCCAGCACCCTCTTTGCATGAAGATCCATCAAAGTACAAATGCCACAATGCATCTTCCTTTTCTCTGCTGCGTTTTACATGCTGTTCTTTTTGCACTTGTAACAGACCAACAGAATTCTCCTCTTCACTAAACTGTAATATGCATGAACCAAGGTCTTTGTCCACAGAGTACATTGGGTGATTGCTAGGGTTTTTATCATCTGTGACTATGTAAGCAAGCTGTAGCTCTCTGTAAAGTCTTCTATTTTCTCCACCAAAAATAGGAATGGTGGCATAAGAGAGGTCCATCTGTAATGTTCCCCCAACCTTCTTAGCCCATGACCTAGATAGAAGCAAGCCAAATTTCGGTGTGATGTCAGCTACCACAACATCCATTATCACACTTTTCATGGGCAACTGAGTAAGGTTGAAAACCATGTCTTTTATTAATCCTAGACATTTTACAGCTCGGGAGTCAAAGGCATATAAATCATGGTAAGGTTTGGTGACATTAAGGCCCAGGGCTTCCATTACAGCTTTTGGCATCAAGTTATGGGATGCTCCTGAATCTAGCAGGCAATTATGAATCATCTGCTCGTGTACAGTCAAGGTTATATAGAAAGGAGGAGAAGCACCAGCCTCATTTTCAGTCTTTTCAGCCAAAGCTGACCCAATGAAAATTCTAGGGTTTTCTTCCTGCAAATTACTGTATCTGAAACTGGCTGATTACTGGGTATATTCATCACTTTCAGAACTGTATTCTTATATGATGGATTCTTTATTAACTCAGTCAAAGGTACAAGAATCTTTAACTTCCCCAGTTCATTCTCCAAACTAAAATTTTGGACAGATTTGTTTACCTCTTCAACTTCAGCATTCCTCTTTGATTTTTCTGCAGACTGTTTCTTCTCAATAACAGGATCAGCTATTTGTTTAGCAGGAACAGGTGTAGCAGGAACAAGTGCCCTCTTCTTTGGAGCTTGAGCCACTTGTTTTGGACTTGATCTAAGATTTAGGGTCTTTTAAGGTGGTCCATTCTGATGAATAGCAGCAATTATAGGAATATTCTCTACATCTACCTCATCTTCAGTTTCAAGCATGCCAGCAGTGTAACATTCAGAATTCAAAAAATCTTCTTCAGTAACAAAACCTGTAAACAATCTATCTCCAATGTGGTTCATGTCCTGATCAGTCTCGGTTTCTTCAAAGAGCAGCTGTTGATCGATTTCTTCCTCATCAACCAAATTATTTTGAAAAGGTGGGGGTACTTTTTTATCTTCATTTTCCCTCCTTTCTCGCTGGATATCATTATTCCTGCGCTCTCTTGGCATGAATCTAGGAGCAAACTGCCTTCTGAACTAATTTTGGTTATTTGGATTTCGATCAGCTTCTAGGGTGGGTTTACTAGCATTCTTCTCAAGCTCTAGCTTATTCAATTTTGCAGTAAAAATCTTAACCATTTTAGCCATCTCATCTATCTTGGTCTCAACAGACTGAGAAGTAGAACCTGCTGTAACAGCTTCTTTCTTTCCTTTTCTTTCATACAGCTGTTGGTCTGTTTCTTTCTTAAGTCTGTTTGAAGCTAGCAAATTAGACTCTACCTCCAAAGATGCATCTTGCATGTTCAGCAGGGTGATAGGTCTTCTTTCTCTCAGTAACAAAGAAAATTCATGATCAAAAGCATTTGCATAGGTTAGCTTAGCTGATGTTTCTGTAGGTTTAATTTCTGCAGGAATTCTACTGTACATCTTGTTAAACCTTTTAGAAAAATCTGCAACAGTCTCATCTTTCTTTCTTCTGAGAGCTCCAAACTCAATTATATAGTAGGTGTGGTCCTTTGTGTCTCCCCATTGCCTTATGAAAAGATCATGGAGTTCTTCAATGATAGTAATTGAGTTGGCAGGCAAATATCTGAACCACTTTCTTACATCCCCATCAAGGCTCTGAACAAATACCCTCATCCACACATCTTTAATCTCAATGTTCTGATTGTCAGCATAACTTAGAAAAGCCTCCCAATGTTCCTCAGCAGTGATTTCCCCCTGTCCATTGAATCTAGGCATATATTTCTGGTAATCACCTCCAGGTAATGCATGTCAAGGTTGAGGTAAAACTAATGGTGCATACCTAGCTGCAACCATGCGGTCCATCATATCCATGGGTGGGTTTTGACCTGCCATTTTTGTACTGACTGACTGGGAAGATGTGGAAACTTGGCTGGAACTTTTTTGAAAAGGATTCCTTCCTACTTTCAGCTGAAAGATTGGTATTTTATCAGTGGAAGAGGTTTTAGCTTTCAAAAAACTTCGAGGCTTAGTAAAAACATGGAAAGCGCTCTCAGGGATGGTAGGTTTTACACAAGGTGAAGTTTCAGCTGAATGTAATGAAACACCCAACTAGTTAGGGTCACAGGAGGCTGGCAAAGATTGAGATTTTCTGAGTTTATTTGTTGTTTTCAAGATCTGCTCAGGGTCTGTCACACCCAGTTTCAATGGAGAAACAGGCATGTTCCTGGTCCCAATCCCTTTAGAAGCCACTGTAACTACTTTTTGGTGAAAATAGCCTTTAAAAAAGTGCTGGTTCAAGTCCACCTCTTAAACCAGGAAAACTGATAAGTATCCCAGGGAAGATATGCTTCAGCTTCATCCCCGGCAACGGCGCCAAATATGTTTGTGCCAGAAATTGTTTCTAAGGCTAAGGAAACAAGCTAACACAATCTCAAGAATAAACTCAATTAATAAAGCAAAGTTTAGGGTTTTTTGTATGATTTTAATGGTTATAAACTTTGAGGACAGTCAGGGAATACATTCAAGAGAAAAGTAAAAACTAATTCATAAACAAAAACTGATAAAGATGTATAACATATCACATGAAATCCCACAGAAAGAATGTGCTGAAGTTTATACATAAAGGATAAGCATCACTAGAAAATGCACATTAACTAGGAATGAATTTACCATTTAAGAAGCTAACAAGCTCAATAACAAAGCCAATCACAAACAAAATGGAGGGGAAAAAGTCATATATTTCATAATTTTATCAGCTAATGCTCATAAGAGTCACAGTACTTATCTCTTAAACAAGTCTGAAGATACAGTAGATTCTGCAGACCTCCTGATGCTCCCCAAAAATCAGAACCTCTTGAATGACTCGTTAACATCTCTAAATACTATACTTTACAAAATCAATTAGGTCTCTCTAACCCTAACTATTTTCCATCTCTCGATGAGGTAAAGTAAAGACAGAATATTTACAAGTTACAAAATATGCTAAAAATAGCATTTCATTAATATATCAGTTTGCTATTTAATGACAACTAACTAAAAGCATAACTGTTTTATAGGTCCTTTGCCACCTCAGCTAAGAGGGCGATACCATCTGGAGTTTGATCTTTCTTCTTGGCCTTCTTTTGTTCCTTCTCCATGTCATTAATCCTTTTTATGAGGTCTTTGTTTTTCTGCTGCAAGTCTCGAACTGTCTTCTCTAGCTAAGTGCATTGACTGTCAGCAGCCCTTTTCCTTTTAAGTGTTTCTTTTGCATCAGCCACTAGTTCTTGAAAATTGTCATTTATATCCTAGATATCTTCCCTTAATCTTCTGTTAGCCATCATCAAACCATCGTTGACCTCCTGCATATAATTCATTTGGTGCTTATATTGCTTGACAGTCTTCTGTAAATTTTCCCTGTCAGAATTAGCTATTTTATCCATTGCAGAATCTTGATCTTCATTAGGTTTCCAAGGAATGTCAAACTTCTTGAAGATTTCTGTCTCTTCCATCAACAGCTTCTTAGAAGTGTCCTCAATGCTGGGCTTTGGATTTTCTTCACCTGCTGCTTCCACTGGATGAATTTCTTCTTTTAAACATGGCTGCAATTTATCTATTTCTGATTTGTCATCATCTAGGACAGTCACCTCATCTGTATTTAATTTAGGATTTATCAACCTCTTCATGTTTAATCTCAACTTATTCTTTGACCTATTTTTAGGTCTCCAAAATGTTGTTGCCTCTCCCATCATCTTCAATTCTTTCCCTTGGTACTGAATTGCAGCCAATTCTACTACTTCCAGCTTGTTCCTTTTCTTATTAATCCTTGTGGTTTTGCTCTCTGAAGTTTGCATCCCTTCTATTTCAGCTTTGACCTCTATTTTAGGGATAGGCTGTTCATCTTCCAATAGATATCCTTCATCATCTGAAAGAATTGTGATAGGGATTTTTGGCTGAGTTTGACTCTCTTCTTTAAGTACAGGAACAACCTTGATGTCAACCTTTTTCTCCTCCTGAGGATCTGCTACAGGCGCTAGATTCTTTTCAGGCAGTTCCTTCTCGTCTTCAAACAATGTGAACTTGCTTTTCAGGCTGGCTAAGGATGTCTTTTGTTCACTGTCTTCTTCTACAGGCTCTGCTGATTCTTCAATTTTGTTCTTTCCTTTATCTTCCATTTTGGGCTTATGACCTAATTTTCTGAGTAAGACTTTGCCCTTATCTGCTTGTCTTTTGGATTTTTATCTTCAAAACCTGACCAAAAAACAAAAAAGTCCCAGGTCTTTCCCTCATGTTGCAAGGCAGTACTAACAATCAATTTGATTAATCCATGATGAAAAATGGACTGAGAGGAAGAATCTACTGGTCCTTTCACCTTGTTTGCCATTTTCTGCAAACTCTTCAGGAAGAAAAATGGCAAGTTCATTTTGGATATTCCCACCATGTGTTGAAGAAATCTAAAATGATACTTGTATACGAAGGCATACCTGCCCTCACAGGTAACATAACTCTGTAAAATTCTAATTGGTTCAACCCATTCTTTCTTAACATTTTGGATTAGGACACCTTTATTCCAATCAGGTATGATATTGGGTAAGAGGTATTTCTATGGATCAAAATCAAAGGGAAAATTTTTAAACCAATGTTCACCTTCATCTTTAATTCCTGTGGCTTCTGCAATCAATTTAACTGTCAGCTTGAATTTCAGGGTATCGAAAACCACCATATCATTCTTGAAACCCTGGGCAAACCTGCAGGATACCTGTGCATTATATCCATCAATTTTTCTGAAAAAATCCATCCAGCCATCTCGTTTGAATAGCTCCACACACTCAGGCAGTTTTCCGACCCATTCTACATCTGTTGGCTCAGCCCTATTTATTCTGCCACTCTTACCCATTATGCTTCAATCACTTGTAAATTGGATATATACTCTGGTATTTTTTGTGAACAGGAGCTGAATTCTGGAAGTTAACAGCACTATTGACTGTACAGGTTTATTTGTAGCACTGACATGGTTAAATATAAAAACGAGGTTATCATCTTCAACCCTCCTTCAATCTGGCGTCGCAGCTTATCAACAAATAACTACTTCTCTGGTTAAAATTGCGTTTTAAAGCACAATTTTACCTATCCTTTGATTAATTTGATCAGAGTAAGCTGAAATGAAAAAGCCCCAAATCTGCTGTTATATGGGTTTTTTAAGAATACCTGTAAATTGCTCCAATGTGGTTGTTTGAAATCACAACCCCCACTGTCAGATGAGTCAGCTTTGTTGTCCAGATGTCGCGCAATATTTAATTTAGCAGTTCACCCAGGAATTACGAAGCCCTCAACGCCTCTTACTTGTCCAATTGGAAACGATGCTCGGCTTTTTCAAGTGGCTATGGTTATCTCATTAAATCTTCTGTCTTTGAATGAGCTTGTAGATAACAACATCATGCCACATTACCTGAAATCGTGTGGATAGATGTCAAACTGAACTCCACCTGTGTTGATGATGAACACGACCTCCTCACGACGTGCAAGCATTTGAAATCATGATGCATTCTGCATCAACACGTCATGAATCCTCTGAAACACATAATTAATCATTCACTAGCCCGTGCGTGCCAAAATTTGCTGGAAAATAGGAAGAATCTGTGATCACGATATTCTTGTAGTGCTTCCTTGTTGAATTTCGGCTCCAGTGCTACAAGAAAGACTTCAACACTGATTTGTTGCTTTTAAACAACTTTATATCATTTTGCATGGGATTTTGAGGTTATCAGGATTAGACTTGTACATGTCCTCACTTAGAATAAGATCTATGAGCTTCTTATTTGATATAATGAACTTTTAAAAACCCTCATCAAAAACCAATATAAAGCTTTAAAATCTAAAATTCAAAAGCAAGCCCAAAATCTTATATAAATCCTAAGGAAAACCTACTAAGGAGGAAAAAATCAATTTAAAGAAAATGAATAACTTAAAATAAAGTGGAAATCAAACCAAATTTTGAAAAAACAGGATACTATCAAACCAAAAAAAATGGAACAACAAGGTACTGACTTAACAGAGACAACCCTCGAGATAGGGCTATGTAACCACTAAGGATGAACTACTCAAGTCCACTCATAGCCTTAGGCACAGTGAATCAAGGTCATACAACACATAACTGGCTCTGGAAAGCAAGTGGGGAGACATGGTAGGAGGTTTATAAGTTAATGAGCTCAACGCACAGAGCTATAGGCATATCCAATTGACTTCATATCACAGTCTAGGAACCCCTATCCTTCCTATTTTACCGTAGCTGCAACACCGCCAAGTTGCCCATATTTCCTATTTCGAGCAGCTGCGACACCTCCAAAAGTGCCTATTTTTCCTATTTCAAGTAGCTACAACACCTAAATTTGTCCATTTTTTCTATTTCAAGCAGCTGCAACACTTCCAAAAGTGCCTATTTTTCCTATTTCGAGCAGCTGCAACACCGTTAAAATTGCCCATTATTCCTATCTTTAGCAGCTGTGACTCCGCTAAAGTTGCCTATCCTTCCTATTTTACCGTAGCTGCAACAGCACCAAGTTGCCTGTTTTTCCTATTTTGAGCAGTTGCGACACCTCCAAAAGTGCCTATTCTTCCTATTTAAAGCAGCTGCAACACCTAAAGTTATCCATTCTTCCTATTTCGAGCAGTTGCGACACCTCCAAAAGTGCCTATTTTTCCTATTTCGAGCAGCTGCAACACTGCTAAAATTGCCCATTATTCCTATCTTTAGCAGCTGCGACTCCACTAAAGTTGCCTATCCTTCCTATTTTACTGTAGTTGCAACACCGCCAAGTTGCCTATTTTTCATATTTTGAGCAGCTCTGACACCTCCAAAAGTGCCTATTTTTCCTATTTCAAGCAGCTGCAACACCTAAATTTGTTTATTTTTCCTATTTCGAGCAGCTATGACACCTCCAAAAGTGCATATTTTTCTTATTTCGAGCAACTGCAACACCTAAATTTGTCCATTTTTCTTATTTCGACCAGCTGCGACACCTCCAAAAGTGCCTATTTTTCCTATTTTGAGCCGCTGCAACACTGCTAAAATTTCCCATTATTCCTATCTTTAGCAGGTGTGACTTCGCTAAAGTTGCCTATCCTTCCTATTTTACCGCAGCTGCAACAACGCCAAGTTGCCTATTTTTCCTATTTCGAGTAGTTGCGCCACCTCCAAAAGTGCCTATTTTTCCTATTTCAAGCAGTTGTAACACCTAAAGTTGTCCCTTCTTCCTATTTCGAGCAGCTGCGACACCCCCAAAAGTGCCTATTTTTCCTATTTCGAGCAGCTGCAACACCTAAATTTGTCCATTTTCCTACTTTTGGAAACTACGACTCTGCTAATTCCTCATTGAATACTGATTATTTAATTGCTCATCGATATCAGCGCTCTCCATCAGCTATGTGACCGTGGAAAGGTGCCACCTTGCAACACGACGGTTTGGCATTACATTTAAAGGTATGGCGTCTTAATCATAAACATCATTAGGCATGACTAAATGCAGTAATCAATAATGAATATATTTTTTCGTTAGTCCATGTCAGTTATCCTTAGCCAGTCCATTAAGACGGCAACTACGTCTGATTCGTCCTTCGCTTTTGGTTTTTTATCGCCATTCGACAACCTGTCACCACTTTTTACCAAAAATACCCAAGCCAACCTTTGCCTATCCATCGCTCGTTCTGCAAGCAATAGCTTGACGTCTGAGACTGTAACTCATCCCGCCAGTAGCAGAATTTACAGACAGCTTCTCAATATGGGTATCCCGGTACGACACAAGCCTGTCAACATAGAGCCTCTGGGTGCAAACATAGAGGTTTTTACTATCTTCCAGGAAGATGGTTGGATTGACTATTTCCAACGTTTGAATGATTTTCATGTAGAAACCGCACTTAAGTTTGCTCAAAATATAACCAGCACTCATTCAAAGGTCCGAGGTATCTGAATAGATGTTTCAGAAGCAATCATGGCGGAGGTAACAGGATTGCCCAGAACCGAGATGCAATGGTTCGATCGGAAGTGCCGTAATCCAACTGCAACAGAAGAATTTTTGGCAGCCGGAGAAGTTGTTCGACCGCATGGCCGAGGAATAGTGTTGGAATCCTTGCTAAATCCTTGGAACTAGGTGGCCACCTTGATAAAGAAATACATTTCCTGTGAAGGTAGGTACAAAGTGGTTTACATATATGAATTCTTCCTCCTTTCACATTTACGCCACCGCAGATTGTTAAATATGTCATTTTATCTTTTACAATCTCTACAAACTATGTCTCGGTATGTCAAGGGTGTTCGACACCCCTTATCTCCCCCCTCAAACCACGGGTTGATTAAACTCTTAATCTTAAGGGCCCTTGTGCACAAGAATTTGACATAGGAAGAGTTTGTTGCTCGGCCAAGGGTGCCCCGAGCACCTGCCGTGGAAATAGGAGGTGTTGAGATGGTGAATGAGGACCGGAGTTCCTCCAATTCAGTTGGGGGGGGGGATGGAGCATTGGCAGACCAGGTGGAAGAGGTAAATATGGGAGAAGTTGCGACAACAGCGAACCCTGTTGCATAAGGGGATATGATGGATCCAGTGGCGAATGAGGCAGTGATATTGGAAGCTACAACAACAGCAAATCCTATAGAGGAAGAAGCAGACCCAATAGAAATTGCAGTTAGGGTGGCAGCTGAATCAGTAGGGATGGCGTCATTAGTAGCTGCAACAGAGGAAGATGAAACTGGAGCAGCTTTTAAAGCTGCGATAGTGGAAGCTGTAGCTGCAGGATTTACAATGTAAGGGGAAGAGCATCAAGCAGAGGTGGTAGAAGGAGGAAATATGGAGGTGTTGGATGTAGAATCCTACCCTGAAAGAAGAAGAACCATCATTGAAGAAGAGGAAATGACCCCTCTTTCTGAAAATTTAGAAACCCCTATGTCACAGAAAAGAAGAAAAAGGTCAGGGAGTAAGGGTCAAACATCTAGCTTAGCAAAGAAGAGAAGAACCAGAGCTGTTACAGTATCAGCAGCAGTATGCAGTGAAGGCCAGCCATCGGGAGTTGTGAATAAAAGAAGGAATCGGTCTGTTGCAGCAACCGAAACAACATGTGCAATTGGGAAAAATAATGAAATTCCCACAGCAGAAGCAGCATGTGCAACCGGGGTAGGCATAGAAATTCCTATTTTAAACCCCAAATCACCTACTGTTACACAAGAACCTGCTGTGGAAAAACCCCAAATTGAAAACCTCCTTTTTGAAAATGAGTTGCTAAAGGAGGAGGTGCAAATGCTTCGAAATGAATTGGAGAAATGGAAGGAAGTGAGTGGAAAAAAGGCAGAGAAGAATTTGAATATATTAGTGGAGGCTACAGATCTGTTAAAAAAATCATCTCCTATTTTGGAAAATGAAGAACAAGGAGACATGGTATGTCCAGAATGTTGTGACATATTTAATTCGGCAAGGCACAGAGTCATAGTGCTGGGTTTGGTATCAAAAAAGCTTGCACAAGAAGAGCAAGAAGGAGAAAAAGCACCGGTAGTGGAGCTGATGGAGGGGAATGAGCCAGAGATAGACATCATCCCTGATTTAGAATTAGTAGATGCAACCCCAGCCAGCAGGAAATACTGAACTATTCTAGGACCAGTCTCATCATCCAGAAGATATCGAGGTAATTCAAGAACAACCTCAGTGATCTGAAGAAATTGGAAAACAGGATGATGTTACACAAGAACCAACACCCTTGACAATATTTAGTGAAGTTGCAACCCAGATAGCAATTGCTGATATTGAGGTACAAGAGGAAGACGTTGTTACAAACGAACCAATGTCTTTAAAAATGTTTGTTGAAATTGAAACTCAGACTGAGGTTGCTAAGATTGAATTGAAGAGAAAGGATGTTGCCACACAAGAACCAGCATTCCTAAAAGTAGTTGTTGAGTCTGCAACTCAGGTAGAAGCTGCTGAGTTTGGTGTTCAGGAAGAGAATGTTGTCACACAAGGACTAGTGTTCTCGAAATTAATGATTGATTCAGCAATAGAAACTGAGGCTGTTGAGGTACAGGAAGAGGATGTTGTTACACAAGAACCAACATCCTCAAAATTAACTGTTGAGATTGCAACACAAGCAGAGGCCATTGCAACACCGATGGAAGAGGAAGCTGCTACACTGCCACCCGAAAATGAGGAAGCTACTACACTGCCACCCGAAAATGAGGAAGCTAGAACATCTGGTGGCAGGATAGGAATGCAATTTTCTCAAGAATTTGTTGCTTTAGACTCTGATGATGAGAAAGATGTGGAGAATAGAAGGATTCAATGATTGGAGAAACAACTTTCTTTGTTACAGGTGGAGTTAGCTAAATGGGAAAAGTACATTGATTAGTGTCGAGCAGGGATGGTCCCTCTCTCTGAACATAGGAATACTATCAAAGAATTAAGGGAGAAGTGGGAAAAGGAATCGACTCTTCAGAAATATCAATTGGAAGAGGTGCAAAAAGAATTATAGGAGTTGAAGGAATTCAAATCCATGCAAAAGGAAAAAGACCAAATGTATGCCCTCTCTCTAGAGATATTGAGTTCAAGAGCCCCATCTCCTTCCTACCCGGTATTCCTGTATGAGAAAATGACCCTGTTCAAATTGAAATCTTTACAAGAGGGTAGACGTTATCAGTTGTTGATCCCTTCCCAGTTTCTAGAGACCTTTTTGTCAAGCAGTTTTCTTGAGCAGCACTTGTTGTGTGAATTGTATTTGCACAATATGGCATGTTTTGGTGATTCTTGCTCTAATCATATTCCCTATGCAAGTGATGTTTAGTTGAGAGCCTTTGCCTCTTTTGTTAATAATCATGTGCAGTGGGAAGATGCCTTTCAGACAATCTCTAGGAATGAGGCCAGTGCCAATTTATGGATTAGGAGTGAACCCCAATCTCCTCGTGCTCTCATCATAAACCATGGAAGATGTTTCTTATGTCCTCCAAAGACTCAGCATTTGAAGAAGATGCAAGAGAAATTTATCTCTACCTATGTTGACCTGATCTCCAAACAACAACATCTTGCCTTAGAGGGTAGCAAGCATAGGTGGCAGACTTCTTCTCCAGCTTTGAAGAAAAGGGATCCTTACTGCCTTAAGAATTTTAAGCAAGCTATTCCCAGGGTAGCAGGGTATGTCAATTGCATGAGAACGTGTGGGTTACACTAGCTGGGACTCAAGTTCAAATTTCCACTAATATGGTGGCCAGGAGGGCAGTACAAGGACAATTATACACTGACCAAGGCAGAAGAGAAGTGGTGCTGGGAATATTGGGCTGCTTGCAATGGGTTTTTGGAAGTAGGCAAGGAACCTGACATTTCCTTCAACTTTTCCTTTCAGCATGAACGGGGACTAGATTCAGACTCAGATTAGTTGGTTGTTGCATGAGGACATGCAATTGGATAGCTGGGGGGAGATGTTGGGCCCCAGAATAGCCCCTTTTTTCCTACACCTATCTACACATTTTTCCCTGTTTTGCCTCACTATTCCTTGATTTGGAATTAAGAGAAGATAATCATTCAAGACTACTTATGGCTGTAACAGTTCCACTGTAAATCGGCAGCCTGAAGATCATAGATCTTCATGGCTTCCCGATATTTTGTGAAACAAATTCATGTCATCAGAGTATAAATGTAAAGATGCGTTCTAAGCCTGGGGTTGGAGAATTTATAATTGTATAAGCTGAAACAGAGAGCTGTGACTGTGACTCATTATTTCTAACACAAGGAGCAGAGTTTCTTATATCTTGGTGTTTTAATTTGTGTTAGGACACAGCATCTCTGTTAGAAGGCCAGGGCTCGCCTTCTCACAGAGATCGCCGAGTTAAGTAGGTAGTTTAATTTCTTTCCTGTTGTGTGGTGTGGAATTGCATTAGATGTGTTACTGCGAGCTGCAACAGTGAAATGATAATTGCATTCTTCTTTGGTATTTTATGATTGCATCCTGAATGATTCATATCAATATCATGGACATATATCATGCTATTATGCTAATGATTCATATCAATATCAATATCATATATGTAATTTGAATTAATGTGCAAGCAACAATACCAATGTCAAATGTGTGTTACTTATGTGTGTTACTAGTTGAAAACTTATTAACTTAATAATAAATATATTAATATAATTATTAATTATAATTTAAACTTGAAAATTATATATATATCTTCCGAATGGAAAATATCCATCACCCTAAATAAATAATGCAGACTTGTCAACCAACAAAATGGGTATAACTAAACAGTAATAGCAAGTAATATCAAATTGAGTAAGAATGATAATCCTCTACTTATGAACTCAAGCTAATTCATCAGCTACAAGGGAATGTGTCCTAATTTCATGCATTCGTTCATTTATATTCCTTGCTTTTCATTCCATAAATTGCATCACTTGTATTGCTGAAACTCTAGTGGAAAATTATAGGTTGATTACAGTCACATTCATAATTCATCCAATAAGAGTTCAATACTGGTTTTTTGGTCTGTTGATCCTTATTATGCACTCAATTGGTTTGCTTAAACTGTCAAATGGTTTGTTTGGACTGTCAATGGGGTGTCTTCAAATGTGATTAGACTCTTAACCAACTTCATATGTTCTTCATTAATTAATCCTAATTATGACCAAACTTGACATCCCGTGTATGAAATCTGGAATGGCATAATTACACATTTATGAGCCTACTCATCCATGAATCAACTCTTTCAAATTGCTGAAGAAAAGTGCATTAGACAAATTAATAACATCAAGAAGAAACCCCAAAGAAGAAAAAAATACCTAAAACAAAAATCAACTTTTTAAAAGCAGAGACGGTACTTACAGTTACTTAAAACAAAAAAACACTTATGACTATGATATGGAAGAATAATCCTTTGGGAATACTAAACACCATTCCAAGAAGCCTTTTTTTTTTGGAAGTAAGGATATTTTGCATTATATTAAAAGGAGGAATTACAAAAGGAGCAATCTAGCCAAAGCTCAGAATTGTTCATCAAAACAAACCAACTTGGTTTTACCCATTGACACACACCCTTGTGGCAGTCTGAACAAAATAGAACAAAACTACTACCTGAACAGACAAAAAACCATAGAACCAAATACTTTCTTCCCATAGGCTAGTAGGCCAAAGAGCATAATGCTTCATAACTAGCTAGCCCCAGACCCCCCAAATAAACACCCAGCAATACATCAACGAACTATATAAGGAGCTTCTGGAGAACTCCCAGGATGGCGAAAGCTGGAAGAAGAAGCAGCGCACAGAGGAGGTTGAAGTGCCATGGAATACAGAAGGAAATCCATCTTCTGGTGAATCACGTGAGACTCTTCAAAGAGAAGCTGCGCATTGTCACCTCTGAGAGGATGCCTATCGCAAATAGAATAGCCAACCAAGTTTTTCATCATCCAAAACAACGCAACAGTGCGATCGTAAAGACTAACGTGCTCAGTCATGTTGCTGGGATCCAGGATCCAATTCTTCAACTTCTCACGCTCCCCCAATAGGGTTTCCCTAATCAAACGAGCCCACCATTGTTGTTCATAGTCATTGATGTCCCTCTGTATTTCCAAGGGGATGTTAAGAGCGAAGGAAGTTGCCTCCCTACGCGCCCGCTAAGAGGCACGAGATAGACCACCACCCAGCTCCCCCGGAGAATCCCCACGCCCTCTCTTCCTATTGCGACTGGAATTATCTCCAACCTCAGGACGATAGTTAGTATCTTGCGACTCCTTCATCCTCCCACCAGAGGCTTGCTCCATAACCAAAACTTGCATGCATGTAGAAAACTAGCAATGACAATCACGGTTGCCACCTTGAGCCTCCATATATTCTCTCCTGCCACCAACTGTTATGATGAATCGGGTACATCTTAATAACTCTTAATAACTGAAGGAGGTACATATTAATAACTGAAGGAGGTATAGTTATGATTTTATTCCATCATTTCCCCCATCAAATAATTGCGAAGGAGGATGAAAAGACTAATCGAGAACTGCGAAGGAGGATGAAAAGACAAGAGTTAAAGGTCGATGCGAACAACTGCAAAAAGCAAGAGTTAAAGGTCGAATATGCGGACAACTACAAGAGTTACATGTCTTGATTATCGTTAGCATGATGTCTTCTCACACGAAAAACCATCATGTCTTGGTCCAGGATAACTTTGCAGCTATCCCGAAAAATTGCTTCTGTCAAATCGTCCCACGTGAACAGATCAGCTTGACGTGGGAGAAGGAAAGGGATATGCCCAACCGCCACGATGACGCCACTTTGGAGCTTGATTTGCCATAGTGCATCTCAACAGCCATGTGGAGAATGATCTTGGAATCACCTTCCACGATTAGAGGGGTCCATCTTTTTTGACATGCGAGCAGTATTCCTTGGTGAAGACCTTGATCTAATTCGGCAGCATTATTAGACTCTATCCCCAAAAAACCAATTTTGAACATGGGGTCCAAGTAGCCCCGAGAGGATGCCCGACACAAATTGTGTGTTGAAGAAAATTCCAGCAGCACATGGGGATATTGTAGGCTGTTGTTTGTCTACTCAACCATGCTCTCAGTTTGTCCAAAGAGATCACCCTGAAGAAGAATTTATGGACCTGCCAAAACAGTGGTTTAAGGAAATTAGACGAAGCCTAGGAGAAGATAAAAAATTGTCCAAGTATGGTAAAATCTGCCTAACTGGCCTTAGGGAAATGCCTGCCACAGCTCATAGGATGATGATAAAAATATTCCGAGGGTGTGGATCTCCAAACCCCCCCCTCATTGGACTTTTGGGGGGTCTTTCCAAACCCCCCCAAAAATTCCAAAAGTCCAACAAGACTTTTGGGGGGGTCTTTCCAAACCCCCCCCCCCCAAAAGTCCTGTTGGACTTTTGGGGGTTTTTTTAAAAACCACCCTCAACAGTCAAATTCTAAGGAGTTTTGAGGGGGGTTCTTAAGGACCGCCCCAAACAGTCAAATTCCAAGGAATTTTGAGGGGGGTTCTTAAGGACCACCCCCACAAGTCAAATTCTAAGGACTTTTGAGGGGGGTTTTTAACGACCGCCACCAAATACCTTTAAAAAATGTTTTGGAGGGGGTTTTAGCAAGACTGCCGCAAGCCATTTTTAGGGGGTCAAGACTTTTTTTTTGGGGGGGGGTTCCACAACTGCCCCCAAATGTATTGAAAAATGGACTTTCGGGGGGGGGGGGGGTTAACCAACCGCCCCCAAAAGTATTAAGAACTGGACTTTGGGGGGGGGGGTTTACAAAACCGCCCCAAAAATCTTGACTATTGGTCTTTTTAGAGGGGTTTTTTAAAAACCGCTCCCAAAAGTCCAATCTTCGGTACTTTTGAGGTGGGTTTTGAAGAACCGCCACCAAAGACCTAAAAAAGCTTTTTTTTGGGGGGGGGGGGTTTAGCAAAACCGCCACAAGCCAAAACCACCACCAAAAAGGTATTTTGTTGTAGTGAAGTTTGAACTACTGACTGCATATTAAAATTCTTTGGTAATGAATCTAATGTTATGTCTCATTTCATGGTTGATGTTATTCATTACAATTTGTTGATCACAAATTTTATATGATGAAACTTGAAAGTTGAAATTTGATGTTATGTTTGATCATTTGGTTGATGTTATTCATTACAGTTTGTTGATCACAAATTTTATATGATGAAAGTTGAAAGTTGAAAGTTGATGTTATGTTGTCATCATTTGATGACAATAGTATAATTGCTAGATGATTGATGTTATATCAATATGTGTACTAAGTGGTTGATTTTTTTAATGATCGTCATTAATCCAGCAGTTACATCTATATTTTCATTTTTTTATACAATCAATTTGACATTCTATAAGTTTTTTTCAAATATAAAAATATATATTATATAAAAAACACTCCCAGAAGCTTTTGAAAATTATGCTTCCTGCTCCTGCTCCCATGCCCGTGGTATCCGCTCTAATAAATTTATTTTAAAGAAAGATTGAAGTTGCATTGTGATTGAGGACAACGAGGGGATTTAAGGGTGCTAGCTCAATGGTAGAGCACCTGCCTTATAGGCAAGAGGTTGGTGGTTCGATTCCACCGTGCCCTATTTATATTCCAAAACCACTAAAAAGAGATAAATGACTAAAAAAAACCAAATTTTGTATATAAACGACCACCAATACAACATGAGAGATAAGTGACCAAAAACATGACCAAAATATGCATATAAATGACCACTTTTGAGTTGGCGATCGCTGGTAGCAAATTAGCGGTCATTTATCATGTGACAAAAAATGTGGTCATTAATTGTGACAATTAATGGCCAAATATATTACCAAATTAATGACCAAATATATGACCACAAGATAAACTATAAATGACCAAGCTAAATATGACCACATTTTTGGACGCGTGATATATGACCACTAATTTGCTACTAGTGGTCACCAACTCAAAAGTGGTTATTTATATGCGGATTTTGGTCATTTTTTTGGTCACTTATCTCTCATTTTGTACTAGTGCATGGACATCAGATAAATAACTTTTTCATAGTGATATCCTTGATTGTAGATGGGAATAGAAGAAATTTAGTTGCAAGGTGCTAAGGATATTTGTGAGTTTCCAATGGTGTTAGTGATCCAGTGAAAATAAAATTGTTAAGAAAGCTAGCAATTATTTAGATGGTGCTCTCACCAAAAAGAGAAAAAAAAGGAGGACAAGGTAAAAGGAAATATACTCTAACTTGAATCCTCTCTTGTAAGGACATTTGATTTGTTCCTTGATGCTTTGTTCAAGGCATTGCATTCTTGTGTTCATGAAATTGCAATAGAAAGAAGCATCTGTCTGCCATTTACAAAAATCATTTATTCCACTTAATTGTCTTGCATAACATCAATTTTACAAATATTTCTACCCTCTCTTTAATTTGAGGAATTTATTCAATGAGATGATAGAAAATGGATTCTCTTACAAAGAGAACCTTCTTACATTGTGGTAGTCTATTCCTTTCTTCCTTCATATGGAGTGTTTTTGAAAATTGGAGCAAACGGGAAAATGCATGGTGCTTAAGCTCAGTTTTGTAGTGGAGAATTGGTCAAGCATGTTCCATTCCATCTACAGTAACCTAGTTAAATGATTCAAGCATGTTAAATCAGCTCCATCAACCTGTAACTCTCCGTTGAATGCATGACAGAAATCACATGTCCATGAGAGTGAAGGAAACTGTCTACAAACTTTTACCAAATATAGTAGATTCCTTACTTGTTCTAACTTAGTATGTAGAGTTTTCTATTGGAATTGGAAGCTCTACCATCGTCATTGCTATCATTGAAAATATGAATGTGGCACTAGTACAATGTTGGGCAATGGACAATGCAGTAGAAGAGGTTCTATAGACACACAGTTTTGTTTACAGTTGTAATTGGGTAGTTGATCTACATGTGAGAGGAGCTAAAGCATCTACAAATTCATACATTCAATAAAGGATAATGGGTTGGCTTCCAAGAGGGCTTAATATCTTGTCTTCATTCATTTGAATCTTTTCCTAATCTCTCAAAAGAATGAAGTATATTGATGAGGGGATTCAAGGGAGTGTGATGTGGATCTTGAAGATGTCGAGTTCTGACATAGAATTAGCTTTTGGAAACTTTTATTTAACTTGTGCACTATGTAACTCAGCAGCTAGAATTAGCACCATAGATATTTTATGGGTCCCTCCTATGGTATTGCCATTTCTAGGCTCATCTAGCTTCCCTATATGTGATATTACTTGCTATCAAATGTATGAAGATGTTGACCTTGATGATCTTTATCATTTTCTATTAAATAGCTTATGGCTTAGTTGGTAAGGCCCAAATTTGTCATGTACTAGTATCTCGATTCTTGATCATTGATGTAATAATTGCTTTTTGAATTCTAATGTATAGAAAGAAATCTCTCTCAGGTGACCTCATATTGTCATTTGTGTTTTCATTTCTATGCTATTTGAATAGTTGTATTAATATATTTTTATAATTTGCGATGTTTTTAGAGCTTGTTCTAATTTTTCCACTTATTTTCTGTTGTTTCACTATGTTGTAAAATTTTGAGGATGGCCATTTCCCTATCCAGAACCATTTCCCCAACAAAAATTTCTTTGTTTCAGGTAAATTTGAATAATATGGCTTGACAAAGAACTATTGGAATCCAAGAGAAACCTTAAGAAGATTATTGCTTTCTTTTGCAGAGTTATAAATATACTTGTCTCCTTCTATTACCATATGTTATCTGTCGTCCTATGAATTTTGATATCTATGCTTTTTATTATTTATTTTTTGTGAGCAGGCCATTGGTTCATTGGTGAGGTCAATGGTGTGTTAAGATGTCCCCAAGCACTCAATCCTTGTTGTGGTCTGCCACATTTTCATGCCATGATTTTCAGAGGGATGAGGTTAGGTGCAAGTGCCGGACACTTTTGGCATAATTTATACAGCTCAAATCAATAATATCCTAACTCAAAGAAAGTTTTCTTTTAATGGTGGAATCACATAGGGCATATTTCTCAAAGCACTTCCAAAAACGTTATGTTTTGCAGAAGGCCTTATACCGAAGACGTGGGTGGTTTCTTTGTATATTAATTCAAGTTTACATCATCAAATCTGTCTTGTAATTTTTTTGGGAAACCTTTTTTTCCATTATCCTTTTGCCTCTAGTCATTGGGTGTATGCCAAGGTAAATGCACATTGTGATTAGGTATTTTTCAGCTATATAAAGTCAATATGTGTGCTATTAGCACATCGGTATTAAGAATATGCATGGATACTTTTCAATAGAAAGTCTAACTTAGATCTCTGATATCTTTCTATCAACGTTTCATTCTAATGTCATCACACAATCTTATTGATTGCACGATCCTTTATAAATCTTTCATTCAAATTTCTTGTTTTCTTCCTGGCCTGCTTTAGTTGCTAGACTTCTTTCCGTTAGTGTTCCTTTGAACACTTGGTATTCGTCATCTGTAATTGTAATGATTACAGTAGCTAAAATATACTTATTTTTTTGGAATAATTTATCCATGACAATGATGGTATTGTTAATCCCTTGTAGTTGTAGGCCAGTTTGGTTTAAATCAAAGACTCGTTATTTCTATATGAGAAGGTGGCTTACATTATGCTTGACTAAATATTGTCTCGATCTGTCTTTTTACTACTTGTTACTTTCATATTAGGACAATCAAATTCAAGTTGTCGAAGGTGAGGATGAGGCGGAAAAGATGGAAGATGGAAAATTTTCATTTCTGTCACAACTCAAGGTAAAAACAATGGACCTTACTTTTCTTCTATAAAATATAATATAAGATAATTTTATTAATGTCCAACAAAAGACTACAAAAGTAGGTCAGTGAGACTGAAAAGATATATCCACTACGAATACAATGTGGTAGTGTGAAAAAAACTCCTATATAATGTTGAAAGAAGAATAATGAAAGCAAAAAGAGTGCAGCATAAATAGGTGTCTAGCTAAATGAATTTCTAAGTCTAACCAAAAGATAGAACAATGATATAAGTACAGTGATATAATGGAAGGATCTAGGATTGGAAATCTACAAATCCCTGTGATGAACAAGAGAGATTTTTCACGACAAACATGGGCATTTTTTAATTATAAACATGGGAAATTCAATTACAGCAGTTCAAACTGGACAATGAGTGCGATTCCTCTATCCTAGATTCAACAGTATGGCACATAATATTATGTATGAGTAATTGTGTTATATTTCCAATAATCTATCCTAAACTATTTGCATGTTATCCTCGGCAGTTTGCATGTCTAGTGGGTAGGGCATAGATATGAAGGAAGCCTTATCTCTTCGTTGGAGCACACTATTTAACTTCCCCTCATGCAAAGATAAGAGCGCAATAGATCTAGGAATCAGATATATTTTTGCAACCCTTACAAGACCTTATACAAAGAAGGTAGACCATGCTATTTAGTGCCACATTTCCAAGCGATATCTAGGTACTGTACATACTTGAATTTTTCTAGTATTCAGTCTCTTATTTATTTATTTTGATGTTGGGTCAAGTATCTTTTAGTTGAATTCGTGGTATTTGCAACCAGTATTTAAACGTTCCATGCACGAGAAACACCAATGTTGAGCATAGTGACAGGATTTGAAATTCTGTACCTTACATGTTAAATTAATGTTTCAAGTAATAATTGGAGTGTGTGTATGTTTCTTTGGTTCTAATTGTAATTGTTAGATGACATTTTAAGAAATATCAGTCTTCATGGAGTAATTGTTGTGAACTATGAAAACATTTATTTTGAATTGGAGGTATTTATTCACTATGTTCTTTAATGGATTTCAATTTACAGTTTTGAAATATATGTAATCTAATTATTGTTTCTTATTATTTTATATTGAAGTCACATTGAAGAACCATTGGCTTTTTACTTAGAATACGTCAAATTCATCTCATTTATTCTAATTCGGCTTGCTTGTATTGAACATCTTTGTGGATGGATTTGTTTTGTGAGCATTCTCTTGGCTAAACAATTTTGGCAATTAGTGTTGCACTTCAAATGGGATACTATTCGATGCATCTATTTTTCTTATGTTTTCTAGTAATTCAAAATTTAGGTGTCAAAGTATATTTTAACATGTAATATGGAAACTATTTTTTAGTTATATGGTTTGGATTGATATGTGTGCAGAGGCTAGCTGCGGATTTTCATGCAAATTATATTTTCCTAGCTGTTGGAAGGGTTGGGTCAAGTACAGATCTTATTGTGCAGACGGTTGATTTTATTGATTAAGGTGATAAGAGAATCCACTTGATGGATATTATTCATGCACAAAAAGATAATGGAACGCATGGTAAGGTAATCACCCTAAAAACACTCATCATTTTTTTTGTGTACTTTGGATGTGATGTGCCATGAGTTGTACAATAATGAGATCACAAAATGATTAATCAATCATTACAATATCAATCAGTCTTCATATCTTTAAAATATTGACTTGATTTTGATGTGGGGTTTGACCATTGGAATCACTATAGAGTGGTGGTTATTGAAATTGTTTGACAAGTAAAATTTGTAATGCTAAGAATGGTGGTTTGGTAATGGTAGCATTCTCTGGTGTTGGTCTTTGTGTAAACAAAGAAGGGAGATGATTCATTGGAATATTGGTTGTGTTCCAATGGGTTTCTTGCAACAACTATTCATGGAGACAGAACCCAACATGTAAGACTTTCTTTGTGTAAATGTTCTGCTATTAGATTAGTTTGCTTGATCTAACCTAATATACAATTTGGTACCATATGTGAATTGATATGGTGTTTACAAATGATAAAATTTAATGTTTGAGTGCCCCTTTTATGATTCTTTTTGCTTTAGTTGCCAGAACTTTTTATTCCCATCAATAGATGTCTGCATTGTGAACTTGGATTTATGCAGGATTGTGGTGTTTATGTTCTAAATTTAGCCAAGGAAAGCACGTAACCAACCTCATAAAATAAACAAAGAGGGCTTGTAGAGCATTTCTAATTATTTCAACACAGTTGACAACATTTATGGATCATTTTTTAGTGACTGGTAGGTTGGTTGGGCCCTTGTTGGGTTGGATAGATGTGTTTTCGGTGCCACAAAGGTGATATTATGACTAACATGTTTAAAGGTTGACTCGTTTGATGAATTGCAATATGGAGATTGGATGGTGTGGTTTTGTGTACTGGTGATGGAAGGCTGAGTCTATAAAATAAAATTAAACAAAAAGGTAAATCTTTAAAAACGATGCCTATTTTTTCAAAAAGTGTGAACATTGCACTCCCTTGATGCAACCTTTCTAGAAAAAAAATCAAGGTCATAGATGGACAAATACTGATGGAATTCTTTCCAAAACAACCATACTTGGAAAGTTGACAATTTGTGCATTCATAGATTTTCTATTAGCTTCGGATATGTTTGTGTAAGACTACCTTATTTGACAAGTTATAAGACATTTTCTTAGGATAGTAAATGTCAGGTAACCCTTTAGCTTCACTTCCTTGAGTATACAAAGTGCACTCTGTGTGCCTCCTCTAGCCATCATCACAATTTTTTCAGAAGATTTTAAATATCCCTCTAGGATAAATAAATTTATAGTTGCAAGGGAATTTAAATAAGTTAGACTACTCTTGATCAACACAACTCAAACTACACAAGAATGTCATTCATGTTCAACTTTCACCATTGAGAAATGATGTATCTATTGAACAAAGAAACTGCACATTGTGAAGAGAAACCCGATAGGAGGCGAAGGCCATGAATCAAAATTAAGCAAAAAGGTAAATCTTACAAAACTAAAACAATTTTCCCAAAATGGTGATCATTGCACACCATTGATGCAACCTTTCTAGACATAATCCATGCTTGTGTATGTGCACAAACATGATAGATTTCTTTCCAAAAAAACCATACTTGGTTAGTATGACATTTTCTACATTCATAGATTTGATATCAGCTTCAGATAGGTTTGGTATGAATATTAGGTGTTTTTGTAGCTTATAGCCTATAGGTTTGGTATGAATGTTAGGTGATTTTTCCACTTATAGCCTATAGGCCCTTAACCAAGCCTAAGAAGGAAAGAACAACAATTCTGAACATGCAAGCAATCATCTTGGGCATTGGTGTTGTAGCCATTATGAATTTTGGGCATCAAACAACACTAAAAATAAGTTATGGGATGAAGTTGTTAATTTGGGAATAATCTGGGCATGTATCAGTAGGACCTAGAGCTTTCTAGGCAGCCTACTTCAAGGAGCATCCACTACAGTAAACTTGGACCAGTTTTGGACATGTTCTAGGCAGTTTGGGCATTGCATCATCAAAATCCAGGCAGCAATAGTCTTGAGCTTACTATATTTGACTCATATGGAAACGATTTGAGTCTGTAGTTAACTAAAAGTGGATCCTTTAATTGTAAATTTATCACTCAAACAAGTTTGTGGGTAAGGGTGGGACCAAAAAGGCATTTTCTGGGCAACAAATACAATGTTTTTTATGAATCCTCATCCCTAAACAATGGAAGACTTCAAACAGTGGCCTCCAAAGGTATAGATAGCAGTATAAAAGCTAGAAATTCCTTATCTGTAGCATAAGAGATAGACTTGTACAAAGCAACAATCATATAACAACCTTGTGTAAATATTGAATGCATAAACTTTACCACTAAAAGTCCCAAGTATCCAAAGTAATGTATTTTTCATTGAAAGTCCCAAGTAGAAATTATACCATTCTTGTGAGGTAGGACCCAGAACTGTTGTAGAACAAACAATTTGGATTCAACTCTTGATTTCAAGAGTTAACTTTCAAGCTGCTCCAAAACTTAAAACCTGGCTTAACCTCTACGGAAGTCATACATAACCCCCTTAGCATTGCCTTTGTCATTGCATGAACTGTTTATTAACAGATGAATGAAATATTCCGAGGGTGTGGATCTCCAAACCCCCCCCTCATTGGACTTTTGGGGGGTCTTTCCAAACCCCCCCAAAAAGTCCAAAAGTCCAACAAGACTTTTGGGGGGGTCTTTCCAAACCCCCCCCCCAAAAGTCCTGTTGGACTTTTGGGGGGTTTTTTTAAAAACCACCCTCAACAGTCAAATTCTAAGGAGTTTTGAGGGGGGTTCTTAAGGACCGCCCCAAACAGTCAAATTCCAAGGAATTTTGAGGGGGGTTCTTAAGGACCACCCCCACAAGTCAAATTCTAAGGACTTTTGAGGGGGGTTTTTAACGACCGCCACCAAATACCTTTAAAAAATGTTTTGGAGGGGGTTTTAGCAAGACTGCCGCAAGCCATTTTTAGGGGGTCGAGACTTTTTTTGGGGGGGGGTTCCACAACTGCCCCCAAATGTATTGAAAAATGGACTTTCGGGGGGGGGGTTAACCAACCGCCCCCAAAAGTATTAAGAACTGGACTTTGGGGGGGGGGGTTTACAAAACCGCCCCAAAAATCTTGACTATTGGTCTTTTTAGAGGGGTTTTTTAAAAACCGCTCCCAAAAGTCCAATCTTCGGTACTTTTGAGGTGGGTTTTGAAGAACCACCCCCAAAGACCTAAAAAAGCTTTTTTTTTTTGGGGGGGGGGGGGTTTAGCAAAACCGCCACAAGCCAAAACCACCACCAAAAAGGTATTTTGTTGTAGTGAAGTTTGAACTACTGACTGCATATTACAATTCTTTGGTAATGAATCTAATGTTATTTCTCATTTCATGGTTGATGTTATTCATTACAATTTGTTGATCACAAATTTTATATGATGAAACTTGAAAGTTGAAATTTGATGTTATGTTTGATCATTTGGTTGATGTTATTCATTACAGTTTGTTGATCACAAATTTTATATGATGAAAGTTGAAAGTTGAAAGTTGATGTTATGTTGTCATCATTTGATGACAATAGTATAATTGCTAGATGATTGATGTTATATCAATATGTGTACTAAGTGGTTGATTTTTTTAATGATCGTCATTAATCCAGCAGTTACATCTATATTTTCATTTTTTTATACAATCAATTTGACATTCTATAAGTTTTTTTCAAATATAAAAATATATATTATATAAAAACACTCCCAGAAGCTTTTGAAAATTATGCTTCCTGCTCCTGCTCCCATGCCCGTGGTATCCGCTCTAATAAATTTATTTTAAAGAAAGATTGAATTTGCATTGTGATTGAGGACAACGAGGGGATTTAAGGGTGCTAGCTCAATGGTAGAGCACCTGCCTTATAGGCAAGAGGTTGGTGGTTCGATTCCACCGTGCCCTATTTATATTCCAAAACCACTAAAAAGAGATAAATGACTAAAAAAAACCAAATTTTGTATATAAACGACCACCAATACAACATGAGAGATAAGTGACCAAAAACATGACCAAAATATGCATATAAATGACCACTTTTGAGTTGGCGATCGCTGGTAGCAAATTAGCGGTCATTTATCATGTGACAAAAAATGTGGTCATTAATTGTGACAATTAATGGCCAAATATATTACCAAATTAATGACCAAATATATGACCACAAGATAAACTATAAATGACCAAGCTAAATATGACCACATTTTTGGACGCGTGATATATGACCACTAATTTGCTACTAGTGGTCACCAACTCAAAAGTGGTTATTTATATGCGGATTTTGGTCATTTTTTTGGTCACTTATCTCTCATTTTGTACTAGTGCATGGACATCAGATAAATAACTTTTTCATAGTGATATCCTTGATTGTAGATGGGAATAGAAGAAATTTAGTTGCAAGGTGCTAAGGATATTTGTGAGTTTCCAATGGTGTTAGTGATCCAGTGAAAATAAAATTGTTAAGAAAGCTAGCAATTATTTAGATGGTGCTCTCACCAAAAAGAGAAAAAAAAGGAGGACAAGGTAAAAGGAAATATACTCTAACTTGAATCCTCTCTTGTAAGGACATTTGATTTGTTCCTTGATGCTTTGTTCAAGGCATTGCATTCTTGTGTTCATGAAATTGCAATAGAAAGAAGCATCTGTCTGCCATTTACAAAAATCATTTATTCCACTTAATTGTCTTGCATAACATCAATTTTACAAATATTTCTACCCTCTCTTTAATTTGAGGAATTTATTCAATGAGATGATAGAAAATGGATTCTCTTACAAAGAGAACCTTCTTACATTGTGGTAGTCTATTCCTTTCTTCCTTCATATGGAGTGTTTTTGAAAATTGGAGCAAACGGGAAAATGCATGGTGCTTAAGCTCAGTTTTGTAGTGGAGAATTGGTCAAGCATGTTCCATTCCATCTACAGTAACCTAGTTAAATGATTCAAGCATGTTAAATCAGCTCCATCAACCTGTAACTCTCCGTTGAATGCATGACAGAAATCACATGTCCATGAGAGTGAAGGAAACTGTCTACAAACTTTTACCAAATATAGTAGATTCCTTACTTGTTCTAACTTAGTATGTAGAGTTTTCTATTGGAATTGGAAGCTCTACCATCGTCATTGCTATCATTGAAAATATGAATGTGGCACTAGTACAATGTTGGGCAATGGACAATGCAGTAGAAGAGGTTCTATAGACACACAGTTTTGTTTACAGTTGTAATTGGGTAGTTGATCTACATGTGAGAGGAGCTAAAGCATCTACAAATTCATACATTCAATAAAGGATAATGGGTTGGCTTCCAAGAGGGCTTAATATCTTGTCTTCATTCATTTGAATCTTTTCCTAATCTCTCAAAAGAATGAAGTATATTGATGAGGGGATTCAAGGGAGTGTGATGTGGATCTTGAAGATGTCGAGTTCTGACATAGAATTAGCTTTTGGAAACTTTTATTTAACTTGTGCACTATGTAACTCAGCAGCTAGAATTAGCACCATAGATATTTTATGGGTCCCTCCTATGGTATTGCCATTTCTAGGCTCATCTAGCTTCCCTATATGTGATATTACTTGCTATCAAATGTATGAAGATGTTGACCTTGATGATCTTTATCATTTTCTATTAAATAGCTTATGGCTTAGTTGGTAAGGCCCAAATTTGTCATGTACTAGTATCTCGATTCTTGATCATTGATGTAATAATTGCTTTTTGAATTCTAATGTATAGAAAGAAATCTCTCTCAGGTGACCTCATATTGTCATTTGTGTTTTCATTTCTATGCTATTTGAATAGTTGTATTAATATATTTTTATAATTTGCGATGTTTTTAGAGCTTGTTCTAATTTTTCCACTTATTTTCTGTTGTTTCACTATGTTGTAAAATTTTGAGGATGGCCATTTCCCTATCCAGAACCATTTCCCCAACAAAAATTTCTTTGTTTCAGGTAAATTTGAATAATATGGCTTGACAAAGAACTATTGGAATCCAAGAGAAACCTTAAGAAGATTATTGCTTTCTTTTGCAGAGTTATAAATATACTTGTCTCCTTCTATTACCATATGTTATCTGTCGTCCTATGAATTTTGATATCTATGCTTTTTATTATTTATTTTTTGTGAGCAGGCCATTGGTTCATTGGTGAGGTCAATGGTGTGTTAAGATGTCCCCAAGCACTCAATCCTTGTTGTGGTCTGCCACATTTTCATGCCATGATTTTCAGAGGGATGAGGTTAGGTGCAAGTGCCGGACACTTTTGGCATAATTTATACAGCTCAAATCAATAATATCCTAACTCAAAGAAAGTTTTCTTTTAATGGTGGAATCACATAGGGCATATTTCTCAAAGCACTTCCAAAAACGTTATGTTTTGCAGAAGGCCTTATACCGAAGACGTGGGTGGTTTCTTTGTATATTAATTCAAGTTTACATCATCAAATCTGTCTTGTAATTTTTTTGGGAAACCTTTTTTTCCATTATCCTTTTGCCTCTAGTCATTGGGTGTATGCCAAGGTAAATGCACATTGTGATTAGGTATTTTTCAGCTATATAAAGTCAATATGTGTGCTATTAGCACATCGGTATTAAGAATATGCATGGATACTTTTCAATAGAAAGTCTAACTTAGATCTCTGATATCTTTCTATCAACGTTTCATTCTAATGTCATCACACAATCTTATTGATTGCACGATCCTTTATAAATCTTTCATTCAAATTTCTTGTTTTCTTCCTGGCCTGCTTTAGTTGCTAGACTTCTTTCCGTTAGTGTTCCTTTGAACACTTGGTATTCGTCATCTGTAATTGTAATGATTACAGTAGCTAAAATATACTTATTTTTTTGGAATAATTTATCCATGACAATGATGGTATTGTTAATCCCTTGTAGTTGTAGGCCAGTTTGGTTTAAATCAAAGACTCGTTATTTCTATATGAGAAGGTGGCTTACATTATGCTTGACTAAATATTGTCTCGATCTGTCTTTTTACTACTTGTTACTTTCATATTAGGACAATCAAATTCAAGTTGTCGAAGGTGAGGATGAGGCGGAAAAGATGGAAGATGGAAAATTTTCATTTCTGTCACAACTCAAGGTAAAAACAATGGACCTTACTTTTCTTCTATAAAATATAATATAAGATAATTTTATTAATGTCCAACAAAAGACTACAAAAGTAGGTCAGTGAGACTGAAAAGATATATCCACTACGAATACAATGTGGTAGTGTGAAAAAAACTCCTATATAATGTTGAAAGAAGAATAATGAAAGCAAAAAGAGTGCAGCATAAATAAGTGTCTAGCTAAATGAATTTCTAAGTCTAACCAAAAGATAGAACAATGATATAAGTACAGTGATATAATGGAAGGATCTAGGATTGGAAATCTACAAATCCCTGTGATGAACAAGAGAGATTTTTCACGACAAACATGGGCATTTTTTAATTATAAACATGGGAAATTCAATTACAGCAGTTCAAACTGGACAATGAGTGCGATTCCTCTATCCTAGATTCAACAGTATGGCACATAATATTATGTATGAGTAATTGTGTTATATTTCCAATAATCTATCCTAAACTATTTGCATGTTATCCTCGGCAGTTTGCATGTCTAGTGGGTAGGGCATAGATATGAAGGAAGCCTTATCTCTTCGTTGGAGCACACTATTTAACTTCCCCTCATGCAAAGATAAGAGCGCAATAGATCTAGGAATCAGATATATTTTTGCAACCCTTACAAGACCTTATACAAAGAAGGTAGACCATGCTATTTAGTGCCACATTTCCAAGCGATATCTAGGTACTGTACATACTTGAATTTTTCTAGTATTCAGTCTCTTATTTATTTATTTTGATGTTGGGTCAAGTATCTTTTAGTTGAATTCGTGGTATTTGCAACCAGTATTTAAACATTCCATGCACGAGAAACACCAATGTTGAGCATAGTGACAGGATTTGAAATTCTGTACCTTACATGTTAAATTAATGTTTCAAGTAATAATTGGAGTGTGTGTATGTTTCTTTGGTTCTAATTGTAATTGTTAGATGACATTTTAAGAAATATCAGTCTTCATGGAGTAATTGTTGTGAACTATGAAAACATTTATTTTGAATTGGAGGTATTTATTCACTATATTCTTTAATGGATTTCAATTTACAGTTTTGAAATATATGTAATCTAATTATTGTTTCTTATTGTTTTATATTGAAGTCACATTGAAGAACCATTGGCTTTTTACTTAGAATACGTCGAATTCATCTCATTTATTCTAATTCGGCTTGCTTGTATTGAACATCTTTGTGGATGGATTTGTTTTGTGAGCATTCTCTTGGCTAAACAATTTTGGCAATTAGTGTTGCACTTCAAATGGGATACTATTCGATGCATCTATTTTTCTTATGCTTTCTAGTAATTCAAAATTTAGGTGTCAAAGTATATTTTAACATGTAATATGGAAACTATTTTTTAGTTATATGGTTTGGATTGATATGTGTGCAGAGGCTAGCTGCGGATTTTCATGCAAATTATATTTTCCTAGCTGTTGGAAGGGTTGGGTCAAGTACAGATCTTATTGTGCAGACGGTTGATTTTATTGATTAAGGTGATAAGAGAATCCACTTGATGGATATTATTCATGCACAAAAAGATAATGGAACGCATGGTAAGGTAATCACCCTAAAAACACTCATCATTTTTTTTTGTGTACTTTGGATGTGATGTGCCATGAGTTGTACAATAATGAGATCACAAAATGATTAATCAATCATTACAATATCAATCAGTCTTCATATCTTTAAAATATTGACTTGATTTTGATGTGGGGTTTGACCATTGGAATCACTGTAGAGTGGTGGTTATTGAAATTGTTTGACAAGTAAAATTTTTAATGCTAAGAATGGTGGTTTGGTAATGGTAGCATTCTCTGGTGTTGGTCTTTGTGTAAACAAAGAAGGGAGATGATTCATTGGAATATTGGTTGTGTTCCAATGGGTTTCTTGCAACAACTATTCATGGAGACAGAACCCAACATGTAAGACTTTCTTTGTGTAAATGTTCTGCTATTAGATTAGTTTGCTTGATCTAACCTAATATACAATTTGGTACCATATGTGAATTGATATGGTGTTTACAAATGATAAAATTTAATGTTTGAGTGCCCCTTTTATGATTCTTTTTGCTTTAGTTGCCAGAACTTTTTATTCCCATCAATAGATGTCTGCATTGTGAACTTGGATTTATGCAGGATTGTGGTGTTTATGTTCTAAATTTAGCCAAGGAAAGCACGTAACCAACCTCATAAAATAAACAAAGAGGGCTTGTAGAGCATTTCTAATTATTTCAACACAGTTGACAACATTTATGGATCATTTTTTAGTGACTGGTAGGTTGGTTGGGCCCTTGTTGGGTTGGATAGATGTGTTTTCGGTGCCACAAAGGTGACATTATGACTAACATGTTTAAAGGTTGACTAGTTTGATTAATTGCAATATGGAGATTGGATGGTGTGGTTTTGTGTACTAGTGATGGAAGGCTGAGTCTATAAAATAAAATTAAACAAAAAGGTAAATCTTTAAAAACGATGCCTATTTTTTCAAAAAGTGTGAACATTGCACTCCCTTGATGCAACCTTTCTAGACAAAAATCAAGGTCATAGATGGACAAATACTGATGGAATTCTTTCCCAAACAACCATACTTGGAAAGTTGACAATTTGTGCATTCATAGATTTTCTATTAGCTTCGGATATGTTTGTGTAAGACTACCTTATTTGACAAGTTATAAGACATTTTCTTAGGATAGTAAATGTCAGGTAACCCTTTAGCTTCACTTCCTTGAGTATACAAAGTGCACTCTGTGTGCCTCCTCTAGCCATCATCACAATTTTTTCAGAAGATTTTAAATATCCCTCTAGGATAAATAAATTTATAGCTGCAAGGGAATTTAAATAAGTTAGACTACTCTTGATCAACACAACTCAAACTACACAAGAATGTCATTCATGTTCAACTTTCACCATTGAGAAATGATGTATCTATTGAACAAAGAAACTGCACATTGTGAAGAGAAACCCGATAGGAGGCGAAGGCCATGAATCAAAATTAAGCAAAAAGGTAAATCTTACAAAACTAAAACAATTTTCCCAAAATGGTGATCATTGCACACCATTGATGCAACCTTTCTAGACATAATCCATGCTTGTGTATGTGCACAAACATGATAGATTTCTTTCCAAAAAAACCATACTTGGTTAGTATGACATTTTCTACATTCATAGATTTGATATCAGCTTCAGATAGGTTTGGTATGAATATTAGGTGTTTTTGTAGCTTATAGCCTATAGGTTTGGTATGAATGTTAGGTGATTTTTCCACTTATAGCCTATAGGCCCTTAACCAAGCCTAAGAAGGAAAGAACAACAATTCTGAACATGCAAGCAATCATCTTGGGCATTGGTGTTGTAGCCATTATGAATTTTGGGCATCAAACAACACTAAAAATAAGTTATGGGATGAAGTTGTTAATTTGGGCATAATCTGGGCATGTATCAGTAGGACCTAGAGCTTTCTAGGCAGCCTACTTCAAGGAGCATCCACTACAGTAAACTTGGACCAGTTTTGGACATGTTCTAGGCAGTTTGGGCATTGCATCATCAAAATCCAGGCAGCAATAGTCTTGATCTTACTATATTTGACTCATATGGAAACGATTTGAGTCTGTAGTTAACTAAAAGTGGATCCTTTAATTGTAAATTTATCACTCAAACAAGTTTGTGGGTAAGGGTGGGACCAAAAAGGCATTTTCTGGGCAACAAATACAATGTTTTTTATGAATCCTCATCCCTAAACAATGGAAGACTTCAAACAGTGGCCTCCAAAGGTATAGATAGCAGTATAAAAGCTAGAAATTCCTTATCTGTAGCATAACAGATAGACTTGTACAAAGCAACAATCATATAACAACCTTGTGTAAATATTGAATGCATAAACTTTACCACTAAAAGTCCCAAGTATCCAAAGTAATGTATTTTTCATTGAAAGTCCCAAGTAGAAATTATACCATTCTTGTGAGGTAGGACCCAGAACTGTTGTAGAACAAACAATTTGGATTCAACTCTTGATTTCAAGAGTTAACTTTCAAGCTGCTCCAAAACTTAAAACCTGGCTTAACCTCTACGGAAGTCATACATAACCCCCTTAGCATTGCCTTTGTCATTGCATGAACTGTTTATTAACAGATGAATGAATATGAAGCAAAAATGGCCATATGGGAAGTCTTATTCTTGAGTTCGTATATCTTACTCTTGATGTCCTTATTGAAATCCATAGTTAAAGCCATCAGAGAAACCACCCTCAAAATGAAATGTAATTGTTACCCACCACCAAAAGGGTTGAAGCCTCTAGAACCCATACCGGGCTCTTCAATATCCTCGCCTCTATCATACTTCATTTGCTTCTCATCATCTCCAAGCACTTTATTTGTTTGTGGCATGAATGGATTAATTTTAGCACTCTAGTCACATTTTCTTTCAAAATAGCAGATTTGTCTAGCAATTCAGAGATGAGATAAATTTTTTTGTCTATAAGGAATGAATCAATATGGGAATTTATCTCTTTTGTACCTTTCATTTTCGAGACCCTGAAGACCTCAATTTTCATTTTCTCTGCTTCATGGCCAAGCCTGTTCAAAGCATATTTACTTCTCTCAGGAATTTTTTCCCTCATTCTACGTTGGGTAAGTAATACAATGATCATTTGAGAATTGAAATTTTATCTAATCTTCCTATTGCATTGCTAGTAGTATGCAAAAAGCCATTCCTTCTATCAAGTTGTTAGGGTAGCCACATTTCCTTCTTGTTGAGGGGAAATAACATACTATAATGTAAAATTACTGTAAAATCAAACTCCAATTTCATTAAATGTATTGGAATCAACACGCACCATAGGCATGTCTACAAAGTAGTTGATGTTCTCAAATGCAACTGATATTGGCTGGAAAGGAAGAACCATGCCCTTCTCACACGCACTTGGGATTGGAATGTCGTTGACTTAATCATGTGGTTGATGCAATGAATTTATTTCGGACAATTGACTTTGTCTTTTCTTTGATGAATGAAAATAAACTTTCAGTGTCAGAATTTGTTAGTGTACAGTCAAAGATTTTTCTACTAGTTCGACAACAGTGTTTCTTATGTTGAAAAACTACAATGCATGTTTCTTATATTAAAAATCCATTCAATCAGAGAACCAATCATCTCATTCTCTTGGATTTATAGTCCAATAGTACACATCAGGTCTTAAAGGGATCTCATTTCAAGCTTCCCTATCAATTTATTTGGAATTGTTGAGCAGTAGCAATACTAAAATAACAGTTTCTTCACATGCATGTTTCCAGTGGAATAAGTGTAATTCACATGAGTAAAGAATTGAAACATTTACAACAATAAAATTATGGAAATATCTTTCCTTACCATGAGACAAGGATAATGGCAATGTGCTTCCTCCTGACATTGATTGTTCACTTTCTCTTTTCTTGTTTTCTTGCACCTCTTCGAGAACAACTTCCGGTATTGCAACCTGTGCTTTTTCAGGGGATACAAATGAAGGAGTTTGTTTGAGATCTTAAAGTTTTGATCGAGTAAAACTTCGAATAAAATTCAACATCAAAGAGAAACACAATACTTACGATTAAGGTATGCTAAAGCCACAGGAAACAGTATATTTAGAAGTACACAGAACCCAATCAATGCTCCAACTCCAATCCAATACCTTTTCTCCTCAACGAATAGTCCACATGCTTCTTATAGTATAGCTTCTCCCAGTGGTTTTTTGGAATTACTACTGCTTGGCTACATGTATAAGAACTCCTTTATATGAATGATAGCATTGCACAGGATGATCCTGGATTACTCCCATAAAACTTGATCAATTGCATTGTAATTTGTTTACAAATTAGGAAAGACTCTCAATGAGCAAAAACTTTAAATTGCCTTGTTCCATCTAGGTGCCAAAAATTCATTCACAGATATAGCATTTTGACCATAACATGTTGGTGAGCACCAATATGCCCATATCCACCATTTGGGTATATTCTATGTTCCAGAAATATGAATTAGAATAAAGTACCCTCGGCATGGTAAGTTTCTTTAAGTTAAAAGTCTCAAAATTTTCTCATTGATCTTTTTATTGATCTAACGACAGCATAATACAGGATACCTCTAGAAACCACAAACCCTTCGAGGACAGTGAAAAGGATCAAGGAAAATGATCCAAATGTTTGTGAGATAATCATGCTACGGCTTAATGAGGCCGTGAATTTGAATAAATCAAATGACATTTGATGCAACAGAAATAAAAGACAAAGCTGCTTAAAGAACGTGAAAAAAAAAAAAAGTAATTGTGTTTACTGTAGTGACCTAAAGCATTGCCTTTGATTCTTAAGATACTTTGAGGCATATATTCTATATTTTCATTCCATATGCATAGGTAATTCTATCATATATTTCACATACTGTATACCATTGACTGATTTGGTGCAAGCATTCTTCATTCTATCCTGATTTGGTTAGAGTGATGCCCCCTACATTCTTCACATTATGGTGGGGAATGTTCAGTCACTTCAATGTTGACACTACGTATTGTGAATGTTTGAATAGGTATTCTTTACAGTTGGGAGACATTACCCATATCTCAGGAATTCCAGATGACTAGAAACATATTTTAGAAACATACTTTTTCATTTATATGAATAAAAGGTGGTATGAGAATGTATCCTATGACAGTTTCTTTAAAGATAACTTGTTGTTTTCCAAGGAAAACCTCGCAAGAATCCCAAGGGATACTTACTCACATTCATGGATGGCATCCCTAGTAAACTTGTTGGCATAGACTAGTGTTTCTCAACTGTGTGGATTTGAACTGGTTACCTGCCATCACCAAACTAGCCAAATGCCCAGCGATGTGACAACAATTGGTTGAACTAACACCTTGGGCTTTAAACTTTACTCATTTATGGAAAGACTAAAAATTATTTCCAATACAAAAATGATTGCTTGGTTTGAATCCCTTTAAATGTAGAAGCATCTAACTTGCATCTGAGCTGGTGCAGAAATGAAAAATACTAGGAGAAAAACAATATACTTATTAATGCCATAAAAACTATACACCTGATCACGGAGATCAATCTATTATGAGATAGGTACAAATCCCTGTATTGCAGCAAGTTATGTGATATATGTATGTACCAAAGGCAGACAAGAGAATGGTTATACTATATATTAACAGGAAGAGAGTCAATTCTACAACTCTTATGCTTCTTGGAGCATAAGTTGGGAATAATTTATAAAACATTTTTGTAGTGAAGGGTGCATATTACATCCCATATGGGGATATGGGTAATGAAATATGACAATGATGTGGCATAAGTCAGCTTAATATATATTTATTTTGCAAGGAAAACCTCATGGATCTCCGCAGTTCCCACCCCCAGCTCCTGGAATATGCAAATGGAGGGAAACTCAACTGCCAACCACAACAACAGCTTGTAACCTAACAAGACTCAACCAAACTCGAACCTCAGAACTTGAGACCTCACAACAAAGTCTTCCTTGAAACGGTCCTTTCAAACTAATTGAGCTAACCCACTAGGTTAAGTCGGCTTTATATATATATATATATATATATATATATATATATATGTTCAGTTTAAAATTACAAAAATAAATTTTCTTATATATATCTTTGCAACTGCCCAAACATAATAGGATTAATAGCATTTCATATAGTTAATTAAACAAAACTGCTACTGCGTGTTCATAGGCGGATTTGAATTCAGGGCATCTGCAACTTTGGAGGACATTTGGATTTAATAGACATGAATCAACAAGTTCATGGCTACCTTCTCAGAACATTTTATTGAATCATACTGCACTGTATGGAGAGGTCAAATACAACTACTAGTAAAAAACAACTAGTTTAGATCCATCTTTACCCCAATATAAGTACTGAATGAAGGTGAGTTCATTAACAATTTTATGATTTCTTGCATTTCCTTTCATTTTCATTGGATTAGTATAATCTTGTAATGGTTTTATGGTTATGGTGTTTAGCAATTTTGAAGTATACCTTGTGGATCTAATATATGATCAATGTTAATTATCTGTAAACGAGGGACTTAAATCCCAGTTTCTTTACGAACATAGATCCTATGTGAAATTATTTATGTAGATTTTTGTGGTTAGACATCTTTGGGGTCTCTTCAAACAGTTCCAAAAGTTAGAAGGAGCTCTAGGCTTATTATGGTAGAATTTTGTGCTTATCAATGTGTTTTGAAAAATAAATTAGATTTTAAGCATGGTCTCCTATGAATATTATTGTATTTTCTTAGAATTACAAATGACGCAATATTGATGTTCATATTCTCCTCTCCCCAATTCTGAAAGGGTTCTAGCTCAATGAAAGAGCGTCTGCCTTACAAGCAGGAGGTTGGTGGTTCAATTCCTCCATGCCCTATTGATATTGCAATATTGGTATTTTTAATAAAATATATTTTATTATGATTTATTATGGCTATAGAGGGGGTTTCAAACCATCTTTGTATGTTGCTACGAGGGGGGTTCTAAACTGCTTTCATATGTCACTACGAGGGGGGTTCAAACGGCCTCTGTAGGCCTCTATGAAGGGAGTTCCAAACCGCCTCTATAGGCATCTACTAGGGGGGTTACAAACCGCCCCTATAGGCATCTACGAAGGGGGTTCCAAACCACCCCTATACGCCTCTACGAGTGGGGTTCAAAACCGCCCCTATAAGCCTCTACGAGGGGGGTTCTAAACTGCCCCTATAGGCCTCTACAAGGGGGGTTCCAAACCGTACCTATAGGACTATACGAGGGGGGTTCACAACCGCCCCTATAGGCCTCTACGAGGGGGTTTTGAAACTGCCCCTATAGTCCTCTACGAGGGGGGTTCCAAACCGCCCCCGTAGGTTTGTATGAGGGGGATTATGAGGGGGGTTCACAACCTCCCTTGTAGGTCTCTATCAAGGGGGTTCAAAACTGCCCCCATAGGTTTCTATGGAGGGCTCTACGAGAGGGGTTTAAAACCGCCTCCGTAGACCTCTATGAGGGGGGTCACAAACTACCCCCAAAAGTCACTTTTGGGGGCAGTTCCAATCTTGTCAAAAACCGCCCTTAAAGGGAAAAAATTTTAACATCGGTGCCTTTAGGGGCAGTTTTTCCAAAACCGCCCCCAAAGCCAACCCCCCCCCCCCCCCGTAGGTCACTTTTGGGGGTGGAAGACAACCCCCCCTAAAGGCCAAAAATGTAGTAGTGCCTTATAATTTTGAGAATGAATCCTCGACATGGTATTTCATTCTCTCAGCTTGATCGATTACTAATTGTGATGATTTTGAAAAGGATTTCTTGCGTACATTTGGTGAAGAAGGAACCTAAGCCTCTTTTATGAGAGAACTGTTATCTCTTAAAATGGACAAGAAGGAAAAGGTTAATGATTTCAATCAAAGGTTCACCACAGTTTTGAACAAGTTCACTACTACCACAAAACCTCCTAAGGAAGTGATAGTAGAATATTATACCACATCTATGCATGCATCCCTGGCAAAGTGATCCTGTAAAGTTACATTGGTAGAAAAATTTGAAGAGTCCAAGACAATTGAACTATAAATTACTAGTATTTTCAAACACTCTATAGAGGCAGACCCTAAGGCCACTTCATCCAAGAAACCATTGCTACTAAATAAACCAACTGATGGAAATCTTACTGATATGGGAGGTGTTGTAAAACTAGTGTAGAATTTATCTAATGAAATTGTTGATATATTTATCAAGATATCATCAAATTGTTTAATAATACTCTTTAGTTTGATTGATACTGGTTAGATAAATAGGGTTACAATTAACATTTGAGACCTTTCAATTTTACACATTTACCAGTAGTGGCCTGAGTTTGGAGAAATGGGTAGGCATGACCCCAAATAATTTCATATCATGAGTTATTTAATAATTCCTAAACAATGTATGTTCTCACAATGTATTTTATCCCAGTCTTCTAATATTCATGGAGTGGAAAACAAAACTTCACCTCTTGCGAACTCCCTATATCGAATGCTTCTTGGAAACCAACATAAATTAATTGGTTTGAGTTCTCTTGCCTTTATCGTAGCTCCGACATTATATTTGACAAAAAACGTAATATTTGCAAATGTAATAATGCCAGACAAAAAATTGGTTTAAGGTCTGGCATTATATTTGCAACTACCAATATATAAGTCACAACTCATTATGATCTTTCCACAATTAATTTACACCATGCCATTGCCAATCCACAACTTCACATGTCCTCTACAAGAGAGGATGGTACAACCTCTCATAAGGCCACAACATAACTATATTGGAACAAGTATTTAGTTATCAATCATCAATAGTGATTGTCATATGAAGTTGGTCTTCCTTAGCTTGGATGATCTTAGGGTGATTATTTCTCTTTGTATATTCCCTCATAACAAGAAGAGCCACCACTACCATATTGATCACTCTCCTAGCACGATAATGATTATAACATCTTTCCTTTCCATATTAATTTTCTAGATAACTATAAAAATCCTAATAATCAATGTCATTTCGGTCATGACTAATATACATACCCTGAATATCAACACCATGGTATCTTTCACTATAAATACCACGACTATAATGGTCATCATAGTGATCACCATAACATCCCCCCCACAAAGCAATCTCCTCGACCTCCACCTCCATAATCATAATTAGAATCAACCCTAATATTAGGCTACACTTTGTTGACAAATATGCTTCGACCATTTAATTCCCTGCCATGCAATTCACTATTGGCATATTCCAATGACTACAAAACTACAAAAGTCACAATGCCAAAGCCACATGGGTGACCATTTTCTTGTTCCAACATAACCTTATCATCCAAGACCTTGCGAAAATAACTGAACCTATTCTTTAATTTTCTATTTGATGTATCCCAAGAAATCCCTCTCACAAGAATTCGATACTCCTCCTTTCAAGACATTATTTCTTCCAACAATAGCACCCATAAGAATATTCTACTATGCACCTCACCTTACATTTTGGTTGGCAAAAGTTGTATCCCAATTCTAACCTTGGTGATTTAACCCCTTCTCTTCATGCTCTACCTCACCTCAACATCTCTTATAATCGCATAACCTAGCTACTACCTTGTATACATCCACAACCACAACCACTATAATATCCACCATAAATAGTTTCAAATAGCATCATACCCTTGAAAATAAACTAGATTTGCAAGAAATATAGCCTTCTTCAATGTAGGAACCCAGATCTGAATTGTGAAGTGAGGAAACCAATCACCCATCCATTGAAATGTTGGCCACCATCTCAATAGAGGTGAAATACTTCCTTAACTCCAAGTCCATTCAATGATCCCATCCCCATGGCATTGCTGCCACTTTTCCATGGAGGAAATACCATAAATCCCATTCCCAACCAATGCAATCTATTGACATTCTTCACATGGAAATCTTGTATTAGTTTATAAAAACCCTACCTGTATCATCATAACCATGTCAAACAACTATGTAAATAATTATTTTGTAACTTCATAACATCAAACGAACACAAAAAGGATTAACACCGATTCAAATATGCTTTATTATGCATAACTAGGCTATCACATGTGCCTCCCTTTCCTATGTTGAACTTTATCGCTCAATTTTTCCATACTATGAATCCAAAACTCAATGGGAGACAAGGGGTTAATAAAGATACTAAGCATGTAACAAAACCCATTAAACCCCTATTTATAATGCCCAATGGAGGTGGGAAACAAATGTTCCACTAATTCCATCTACATACAAAAAACTTATGTTTTCCATTAATACATTAAAACCCACTTTCCAACTAAGGCATAAATGACCATTACAACAAATATACTAAATGTATTCACATGCAACTACGGCCCAACAAGCCTCCATCACTATTCATTGTCTATTTCTCAAGTCAACAAAGGAAGATAGGTACATATTGGAACCCAAATCAAAATTATTGCAATAATCCATGCCATAAGAATTTGCTAATCTCTCTTCTCCTCTTCTTGATCTTTGAATTCAAGATGTCTTTTGGTTTCACATCAATCATCATCAAGTCTATCCAGATATGCCCACAACTAAGAACAACTAGCTGCAAATTCAATGCTCAAAATGCCAGTCATCATCACTTTCCACAACCACCAAATAACAAACCATCCTGCCAATAAAATGAGCCCAACAAAGCAATCAAAGGAGGGTAGTGGGTTGTATATTGTGGAGTGAGGATGAAAAATAGGCTTTTAAGAGCCCCAACAACACTAATTTGTGGGTTGTATATATAGCATGATCTTTGGGTCTAGAAGAATGCTTGACAACCTGCCACCTGCCATTGGTCTTGATTATTTGAGGACTATTGAGAAGGGTTTTGAGGCTTACATTCCTTAGAAAAATGCTCATGCTCGTGGCATAATTTACACTTTCATGGTAGCTAGTCATAATCCATTTTTTGTTTGTGCATCCAATTATCCGTAGTAAGATTGATTGCTTCTAGGAGGTCATTCTCTATATCTACTTCCACACATATTCGAGTGCATGCAAATATTCCCATTGGATTTGAATTATTTATATACTTAACTGGTGAGTTCCCTATTTATGTCAGGGAGTTATCATTCTAGTAGTGGAGAAGGAGGTTAGGGAGCCTAACCCAAACATGTATTGCTAAGTGAACGCCCACTTCTTAATCAAATCCCAATGACCATTTATTTAAATAAATTCACCTTAGGCCCATGAAATAAGGGCTGCTTTTGAATATCAAATCCTTATCTTTCTGGAGTTTGAACATAAAAGCATAGAATCCATGCCATAGAAGTAGTAGGAGCTCTTAACTTTCATCAAAACTGACCAATTTGTTTGAACCCACTTCTTCATGACTCTAGGAGAGGGTTAGATACTAGTAAATTTTCAATAAGGGCTCAATTATCTAGAGCTATAGCCTTCATCCTAGATGTTGTGGGAGGAAACTTCACTTCTAGGATAGAGTCATCTTTCTTCATGAATCTTGATGGAGGAGGCTTCTTTCCATATTTATTTAGTGAAGAGACTAGTGACTATAAAACATTGAATTTGTTGAGGACGAGGATGGGGCACTTGCATGGATCCCCCCTCCTAGATCCATGGTCGATTATGTAGATCATAATGGTGTTTAGTGAAAAGGCACAAACATACTATAAAGCAAGAAAAAAGACCTACTTTCGTGGAAATTATAGTATTATGTATTTATCCTATTTACATGCTTTTGCACAACCATAATCATATCATGGATATAACAATCACACCCTAATATTATCCTCCACTGGGACTCACATACACATTCACTAGTTGGGCCTTAGCCTTTAGCTTCACATTAGAAATATTTACAATGCGACATAAAGCCATTACAAGTAACACACGCGACTTGACTCCCATCTCATAAACCATATCATACAAATTTATTACACTATAATTCAATGTTAAAACTAGGGTATTACATAAATGATCATGAGAATGATCCTAATATTGCAATACTTTGTTGGAGAGAATGATAAATGATGAAAGAGACAACATCACCTTATCTCATTTTGTGTGTTCTACGACTTTATTTTCATCACTAACTTGGTATTAAGAATTTTATTTTTATTATTAATTTTATATTGAGATTTCTTCTTTTGGTGTTAAAATTTCATTAATTTAACCACTAAAACATCCTAAGCAACTTACATAATCCCTTATTAGTAACTTGACCTATCATACCCAAACCAAGTGTCTCTAAGGCCATAACCACTTTGGTGCCACCTTATGGTCTCTTCAATGTTGACACACTAAATGTAAGACCCCGTCCAAGATTTTTCAGAGTTTATCAATATTGAGTCAAATTTCTGTTTTATGTTTGGTGGTTTATGGTTAAGTTTCATGCCTTAAAAAAAACATAAAGTTTACATTTCCTCAAGTTTGAACAACTAGAGGTGTTATTTTATTGCTTCTAACAGTTACTATCTTGCAGGTGTAACAACATAAAATATATGACAGTACTAATTCACATAAATTTCATTTATCAAATAGCTTGAATTAATAAAATTTACAAGGTAGAGATGGATTTTATACCTATAGGAAAATACCTGTTAGTTAGCTAGTAGATTCCCCCTTTCTGTTGCTGCTCCCTTTTGTTTTCCTGTTGCTGCTCCCTTTTTTTTTCCTGCTGATGTATGCCATGCAACAAATCCTTCCCCAAACCTTATGAAACTCAACCAGCTCAAACAAGTATGCCACCCTGCCAACTGGTGAGGTCTCGCCAACCACCCAGCTCCAAAGGTACCCCTTTGGACCCCCGAGCCCAAACCGAGTACAAGCCAACCAGTATTTCCCTTCTGCAAACTCTCCAACAAGAACCCCCTTCTTTTCTGCTCCCTCCTCCTATCTCTGCTCCCTTTCCTATGTAAAATATCCAAGGTGAAGAAGACCCCTTCTCCTCCCTCTCCTCTCGACCTTATTCCCCCTATTTGTCCTTCCACCGACTCCTCCTATCATAACTACCCCTATCCTCCTCATTAATTTTATTCAACCCCCCCATTCCTCCTCGAGCCCCCCATCATTTGACTCATAAACCAAAAATTGTATTATTTTATTATTAAATTAAATTTTGGGTTGGTTCATCTTCCAACCTTAAGTGCTTCCCACTCAACCGACAATCTCTCGGCCATATTCTCACATTCTTTCCTTTTACCAAAATTATAATTAATAATTAATAAAATGTTATATTATAAAATTAAAGTTTTACACCAATCATAAGTGTTTTACACTTACACGTTTTTACCCCAATAATTACTAGTCCACTCTCGGTGACCTCATAATTAAATGTTCCATAATTAATTTATAATTAATTCATCATTTTTATTAAACAACTACAAATGTACATTCCGACACTCGTTTATCAATTGCATAATATATCCACTTGTATTTTACCCTCGGTTCTAATTAACATAGACATGATCATAATTAAATTAATAGCTATAAATTAATTGTTATCCATATGTTATAATTAATTAACTAACCTTGTAATTAATACTAACCTATGAGATTAATATTACTTAAATTAATATTACAATAACCATTAAACATTTTAACCCTTACCCTTGACTAATTAAATTTATTAATAATCAATCAAGCATTACTAATCAATTACATTAGTTGTTACTTAGGTTAACCATAGTTCGTTTATTAATCAACACTATTAATCATTAACTCATAGCAATTAACATTAATCAACATTACTAACCTTAATCGACAATATTTAACATTATTATTCAGTGTTATTAACAATAATCAACGACAATTACATTAATCAATATTGTTAACATTAATCGACAATATTTAACATTAATCAACATTATTAATCATTAATCAACAATGACTAACATTAATCAATGTTACTAACATTAATCGACAATAATTAACACTATTACTAAATTGTCTTTTATTACCACCTAATTTACTCTATTATCTTATTCAGTTATTAAACCAAAATTTACTAACTCGACGTATTAACTTAATCTCCTATTTAGATAAGTAGTAACAATGTAATTAATGCCTAAACATTATAGTTCACTTTTATTTCACGCAACTTATAAATATGTAAGCGAGTTATGTAAGCGTAGCTACTGCTTACATACCTCGCGTAAGTGCACTAACAGTAATAAATCGCACACACATCAATCAAAATCACGAAACTTATTGTTTACTGACACAGGTTTAAACATAGTTTGTGAGGTACATTATTTTACCGAAAGACATCTTACTAAGTCACGACAATTCATACATTACCGAGTTACGACACATAATCAATCAAATATTTTCCAACAAACACAGTTAGATCGCATTTTCATTTCAGCTGCAAGCTACACCTATCTACCTACATCATTTACCTAATCACAACTAACTTCCACATCCTATCCTTTCCTCTGCTGGACTACCCTGAAGTGTCAAGCCATGACCGAATCTAGCTAGAACCCGTAAGCGGAAGTGTCGACTACATCGACCAAGCTTCCCCAGCAGGTAACCACCATTCATCATCACACACCTTGGGGAGTGCGCCATAGCATAGCCCTCCCATGACTATGGGTTTCGAGGATAAACGATGGGTAAATCCTCCACCCTGCTAATGGAACAAGGGACTATGTCTACTTGACATAATAATTGCGTTGCACCTGTACTCGGTTTGTCATCGTATAACCAATCTAGGCAATTGAGTTTCCTGAAACCCTACCCCACACATACATCATAATAACAACATAATAATCATGCGAAAGTAAATAATGCATCACCTGCATATCGTTTATCTTTCGGAGTCCATGTCCCCGAGGCTCTCCCACCTCGTAGGATCCAACTATCACTTAGCCATTTTAACCTGTAAGTCAGTCCTCGACATACAATCTCGAATATCGTGCACAAATCCTCAACATGTACACTTACATTTCGTCATAACATAACCACAATAATCAATTCATTATTTTCACCATGCACCTGGTATAACATTCTTTCGTTCAACAATAACTTTAACGGTATCCACATTCCTATCATTCCTTAACTTGCATATATGAGACATAACTAACACATGATACATATCTAACATGACTATGTATCCTAATACTAACATCACACACACACACATATATATATCGGCCAAATAATAGAACCACATGTCCACGGTGTCATCAAACTGACGAAGTCTCATAATCAAGCAAATACAACATATAATAATAGTTTACGTAGTAATGTCAAAACGGAGCGTTACACTAAAACATCATAAGCAACTTACATTGGCCCTCATTATGATCTGCACCTATCCTACCCAAATTAAGTGTTTATGAGGCCACACGCAATTTGGTACCACCTCATGCCATTTTCTTCAATATTGAGAAACTAAAACATCCTAAGAAACTTACATAATCCCTCATTAGGAACTACACCTATCCTGCCTTAAGTAAGTGTCTCTAAGGCCACACCTATTTTGGTGCCACCTAATGGTCTTCTCAACGTCAACACACTAAAACATCCTAAGCAACTTACATAAGCCCTCAATAGGAACTACACATATCCTACATGAATTAAGTGTCTCTAAGCCACACCCACTTTGGTGCCACCTTATGGTCTCTTCAACGTCGATACACTAAAACATTCTAAGCAACTTATATAAGCCCTCATTAGGAACTACACCTACCCTACCCAAATTAAGTGTTTCTAAGGCCACACCTGTTTTGGTGCCTCCTAATGGTCTCCTCAACGTCAACACAATAAAACATCCTAAGCAACTTACATAAGCCCTCATTAGGATTTGCACCCATCCTACTCAAATTAAGTGTCTCTAAGGCCACAACCACTTTGGTGCCACCTTATGGTGTCTTCAACGTCAACATACTAAAACATCCTAAGCAACTTACATAATCCCTCAATAGGAATTGCAGTGATACTACTTGAATTAAGTGTCTCTAATGCCACACCCACTTTGGTTCCACCTAATGGTCTCCTCAACATCGACAAACTAAAATATCCTAATCAACTTACATAAGCCCTCAATAGGAATTGCACCTATTTTACATGATTTAAGTGTCTCTAAGGCCACACCTAGTTTGGTGCCACCTAATGGTATCCTTAACATCGACACACTAAAATATCATAATCAACTTACATAAGCCATCATTAGGAATTGCACATGTCCTACCAAAATTAAGTGTCTCTACAGTCACACTCACTTTGCTACCACTTTATGGTCACTTCAATGTCGACACACTACAACATCCTAAGCAACTTACATAATCCCTCATTAAGTACTACACTTATCTTACCCAATTTAAGTGTCCTTATGAGTCATAGCCACTTTGGTGCCACCTCATGATCTCTACAAGGTTCACACACTAAAACATCTTGAACAACATACATAAACCCTCATTAAGAATTGTAACTATCCTACCCAAATTAAATGTTTCTTAAACCACACCCACTTTGGTGTCACCTTATGATTTCTTCAAAGTGAACCTTGCATAGTGATGGGCATCATCATGTCACATGATAGGCATCTCTTCCACGTAAGATAAACATCAACCAAAACGCCCCATTATTTCGGCGGCGTTCTTTCTAATTTCGGTCAAAATTGAGCCCAATTTATGTAATTTTGTAATTTCAGCAATCACAATTATCTTCCTAGACTAAATGCCCAATTTTGAAATTACCCAAATCATCGATCTGAACAATCAAAATCGCACTTTCAGCAATTATTCTTCTATCAGATTTCGAGAACTCGCGACCATTTTGCTTAGCGAGTATATTGCTTCCATCTCTTCTCATCAACAATATGGACTCACAGGATTGGTTAGTGTTTTTGGGTTGGTGTGAACTTATTTTCTTAGCCCATGAACATTTATTTTGCTTTTGTTTGTCATGAAAGTCTCCTCGACGAGATAAGAAACAATCCAACAAACATTGTGACAAACAAATTGGCCCCACCATATCGCATAGAAACTAGGTAAGCAAGGAGAGAGGATAATGAACGAATTAATAAATAATTAAATGATAGCATAAAGTGTTAAGCGATAGCAACACCCAGAAAACTCTAGAGCTCATTACCGTCTGTAGACTCTTCTAGAACTCTCGCTTCGATCCTTTTTTTCTATATACATCCAGATAACTTTAGAGCTCATTACCGTCTGCAGACTATCCAGATAACTCTAGAGCTCATTACTGTGTGTAGACTATCCAGGCTTTTCTGGAACTCTCGCTTCGATTCCCTCTCTCTATATAATACATTTGGCCGCAGCCTCTCTTCTCAGGAATTTTTGGTTTTCTACATTCTGTGTAATTTGTATTGTTTGATTCTACCTGTTAACAATTACAAGGCTTCGTCTGTTATCGCTCGGGCATTGTCAAATTTAAAGGTAGGCCAATTGTGTCCTCAATATGAATGAAATACGTTCTGTTACTTCCATGGATTTCGAAGAGAAATTCACGGATTTTGCAATTGCAATTTATGTGCGGAGCTAAGTTTAGGAGAATGTGTGAACAATGTATTAATTTATGTTTCCATTCTGCATTTCCAACAGGTTGGGCTCTGGAAGGAATGGCTTGCACTGTGTCCAATGTATACATACCTGCTTCTGCTTCTGCTTCTACCTGTTCGATTCCAATATCCGCCAGAAATGGAGCTTTCTTTCCCACTGGCAAACGGCTGCAATCCAACGGGGTCTTGAGTTCTTTCAATCAGCGGCGTGCAAAAGGTGTTGTTGTGAGAGCAGAAAGCAGCAAGGAAGGCGCCATAGATGTGCACAATACTAACGCCAAAAATGTTGCTCAACAGAAGCCCAGGGCCGTGCAAAGGGCGACGGAGATTTCGCCTTTCGGTAAGCCCCTCACACACAAATCCTTTCAATTAATTCCATCTCACCAGGGTTGAGTCCGTGCTCTGGCTCACGTTCATTATTTGTGTGGTGTTTATAATACAAATGACAGGTCTCGTTGACCCGTTTTCGCCAATGAGGACGATGAGGCAGATGCTTGATACGATGGATCGCCTTTTCGACGACACTTTCATGTTTCCGACTTCTTCGCGCGGGGTTTCCAGAGACAACACGTTGTCGGTTCGAACCCCGTGGGATGTCATGGAAAACGAGAATGAACTCAAAATGAGGTTCGACATGCCCGGACTGTCCAAGGAAGATGTGAAGGTCTCAGTGGAGGACGGCGTTTTGGTGATCAAAGGAAGCCACAAGAAAGAGGAAGAAGGGGAAAAGGATTCGTGGTCGGCAAGAAGTTACAGCAGCTACAACACTCGCCTGGCGTTGCCAGAAAACTGTGAGATGGACAAAATAAAGGCGGAATTGAAAGATGGTGTCCTCAATATCACCATCCCCAAGGGCAAGGTGGAATCCAAGGTTATGGATGTTAATATTGAATGAGACATGTAGTTGTGTAATGATCATGCGTGTAGTAAATATTTGTGCTGGTAGATAACTACTGCACCTACCCATGTACGAGCGATTTTGCAATGAAATTAATACTCCTCTAACCTTCTGAATACTTTGAACTTCTCTAAGGTCTTTGACTTGTTATTTGGGAACTTGACCCAAAAAAATCTTGAGGGTTTACAAACATCACTATGAATTAATGTTGATATGTTGATAATCTTTCGAGTCGTTCTATTTTTGAAACAATGCTATGTGGTAGCATATATCTATTAAAATAATTGTGGAAATGCAAAAGTTTTGATTAATGAGGCTATGTGGTGGCATATAACTATCAAAATAATTGTTGAAATGCAAGAGAAAAGTTAAGTTTGGATTAATGGTAGATACATGATGGTGTGCTTAAATTGCTCTGTGGCTCTGCAAGAAACTGAATCCTAGTTAACAGATTTCGTGATTAATCAGCATTTAGTTTCCTAGTTAACAGATTTCTTGACTAATCAGCATTACCAAATGCAACACAGATGTAGCTAATCAGCATTACCAAATGCATAAATTAGTATTAATTGCAAACCAAGATTAATATTAATTAGCAGGCTAGAGGTTTCTAATTTTATTCACAAAACTTCCAAGCCGCTAGTGTTGTTATACCCTAATACTTTAGTTGTCACAAGCTTTTACTAAAATATCATATGCCATTATACTCTTCCAGTTAAGGACTAAGTTAAATGTCCAAATTTCAAGTATGCCACCTCTCCTTTTTACCACTATGGACAAGCTTCATCCTTGATACCACTATGGATAGTGCATTCTATGATTTATGAATCAACCACTTATATTTCATTGCCTAAATATGCGCTTTTATGACAATTATGTATTTACTTTCACTCCATAATTTTATAGTATTTCATTACTAACTTTTTTTCCCTTCTTTTGTTTACTCTCCTAGCATAACCCTATCCGCCAATGTGGCGATAGTTCCCCTTTTATCTTCGACACTACGCATAGAGCACCCTTGAAGGGTTGGAATACAACCATCTTCCTTAACTTCTGAACATTTACTAAGATATTACTCCAATTGTTATTTACAAATATAGTGACTTTAGAGTTTCTTGTTTGTTTCTATCAATCGAGCTCTCTTTACTAGTAATATAGCTTAGATTCTAATAGGGCAAAGACAAGGTTTATGATTTTTCTTCATCCTGGCTATGGCACATACTGTGAGATACAACTCAGTTACCCATAGGTCCATTAATATAATTTATATCCATGATTGTGCACCTCTTATTATTTCAATAAAATATATTATTCTCTTAAATTAAATTTTGTATGGTTTCCTTTTACCTTATACTTACATCTTACTGACCACGATGGTCTCTGGCCCTTATCACATATCCCAAGTTCCCTCAAGATCTAAGCATACAATGATTTCATTGGCTTTGGAATATAGGAATAACTATCTATGGGTCCTCTTCATCATATCTAAGGCACACCATGTGCCCATGAACAAGAATTTTACAACACAACATAATTTAAGAATTGACTTCCTACACGGATCCATGACTGCAATTTAGAATTACTATCATGCAATTATTAACAATTTAAATAACTAAATTTAAATAATTTACAATTAACTAAATTTAAATTTAAATTTATAAGTTTAAATAATTAAATTTAACATATATGATATCTATTAAATTTAATTAACCTAAATTAAATATCAACTAATTTAATTTAATTTAACAAAATTAGACAAATTTACTAATAATTTTGAATGAAATAGATAATTAAATATAAACTACTCAACCTATAGTTTTCACTAAACCTATTAAACCTATCTAGTTTAACTTAGAGGATCTAATTAAAACCCCTAACCCTACATCCACTCCATGCTAGCGGCATTGCATGGTGGCCACGTGTCGGTCTCACCCTTGAAGATAAGACTCGGTTTGCCCCTCTCTTCCATCCTTTTCTCCCTCCAATTTTTTTTCTTTCACTCGCCGATTGAGCACCACAACTCGACCCCAACTCCATAGCTACCATCTTGCCTCTACTAGAATGGGAATAAACGACCTTGGCTCAGTTCGTTCACAGTGAAGCCCAGACTAAGGTCCTCTCCCTTCCTTGCAAGGTTTTTTATGGTTATTAATTTACCTCTCTCTTTCGTTTATGTATATGTATATATCTTCTATTATGTTTTTTTTTTGGTTCTTAGAAGGCAGACCCATTCTCACAGGGCCGCAAAGTGCACTCTTCTCTCCTTCGGGGCTCTCCCTCTCTGCACAACCGCGGTTGGCCTTTCCTTGCACGGGCCAGTGGGCTCTTCTCATATGCGAGCTCTCCCTTCCCAAATACCACAGCCATGTACTGAAGGCTCATGGCTGCTAGCGAGCCGCCCCTGGCCACAGCCCTCTTGCTGCTGGTCGGCCGCTCATGGCTAACATTTTTTTTAGATGCAGTTCATTTGTTTTTTTTTTATATATTATATTTTTTTTATTTAATTTTTTGTTCTTTGCCTCCCACGAGCGGGCCGTCCATGGCCGCAGCAGCTCAGCTCCTGGCCGGCCGTACCCAGGCTGCGAGCTCTAGGGCTGCGCCATGGCTAGCCATGGCCGCCATGCTGACCCAATAATTTTCAACGCAAAAAAAACAAATTATTTCATCTCCTTTAGAGTTTATTTTGCTCAGTTAAGAGAGATTTAGAGACAGTTTCCGAAGATTGATTTACTTATCACAAAGTTTTTTTTTTGTAAATTATTATGTATATTTTTTTTTTGGCTGGCCGGCTGCATGCCCAGGCCGGCCCATGGCCGCTGGGTTGCGCTCAGGCCGGCCCATGGCCGTCGAGCTGCACGCCCAGGTTGGCCCATGGCCGTCGACTGCGCCCTGGTTGGCTCATGGCCGCCACAGGGGTTGCGCCCTAGCTGGCCCATGGCCGCCGGCTGTGCCCTGGCTAGCTCATGGCCGCCACAGGGGTTGCGCCCTGAAAAAAAATGTTCAACGTAATTTTTTTTTTTATTATATGTCTTTTTCTTTTAAAACGACTTTATATGTAGTTTTTTTTGTTTTCCTTTTTTTTTTAACTATAATTTCTTTTTTATATAGTTTTTTTTTAAATAAATTTCCTATTTATAATTAGTTTATTTATTTTATAAATAATATATATATTTTTTTGGAAGAGTATAGTCCCAGCATTTAAAGCTAGTCTCAAAGCAAGCAGGAGTATAAGCAAAACCAATAAAAAAAAGTACATCGATGGATCTTCTCAATTTAGATCCGGATCCCTTTAGCGAACTGGAGAAGACAATTAGCTTTACGGCGGGCAAGTTCAGTTACATGTACACGTGTTTCTTTTCTACCAAGATTTTTACTTTCAATTTTTAAATTGATAATATATAATTATGCTAAATACTACATGAGTTATTTTTATGGAAAATTTAGCATCATATTCTTTATTTTTCTATTTCAATGTATTTGTTGCAGCTGCTAATAAGCCGACAGTTAGTCTTCCGGTATAGGTCCTGGGCTATTAAATCCATGGAATTGTTTCCAACCTTTATTTATTTGAAAACATCCTACTCAATTGAAAAATAAAATTTAATGTTTGTAAAAGTCGTCCCTGTAGCTATTTCTCCATAGTTCGTTCAAAGTCTATAGCCAGCTAGAGTATTTGGGGATGGCAATGAGTTATGTTTTCGATGATTTAAGAAGGCATGCTCGTGACATCAGGCTTGATCCCTTTCCCTAGGACGGGATCTTACTTCAATGAAACCAAATGTTTATCTTAATAGTGCAAAAAGAATTCCAACGAGAGAATAAGCTGCACATGGAAATTAAATAGATATCAAAATCAGGTAAGCTTTCTATATCTGCATGGTGTTATATATCCTCATAGGTAGATATAGTTTTGGATATGGTTACTTCATTCCATATGCCACCTTTCTGTACTGAGTTTATCCGAGATCAAGGCGGTACGACTAATATGACTCTCGATGGGCAACTTTTGTCATTTTAATACAGTTCCAGACATATATTTTTTTTTCTATTTTATAATAAATTTGTTTTTCTTTGTTTATAAATGTATATAGAAAAATATAATAGATATGTGCTCTTTTTTTCTTTCTTTTTTTAAATCAAACTGAACTGAAAATTTTTTATTTTTCATATATATAATTTGTTTTGTTTATATATATATAAAGAATTTTTTGCTTAAAATCTTCTTGTTATATATATATGCATAGATATAGTTTACCCTATACTCCCATTTTATATATATATAAAATATTTAACCCTACTTTGTTCCATTCCGACATTTATTCCCCTTTTTTAAAAATTTTATGAAATTTTATGTTTATTATGTATATACATAGATTTTCTTACAATTGCAGTAGTAAGATAATATGACTAATAGCAGGAGTCCTTATGACATTTATTGCATTTCTATTGTCTCGTTTTCACTAACTTGTAACTCTTTCATTTTGCTTTGCAGGCCTAAAGTTTCAGCAATTGTACATACTTGCAGTAATTACTTGCAAATGAGTCATTTTTTTTTTTACTCTAATGTTCTTTTCAACATTAGTGAGCCCTCTGGTTCTAGATTTGGAACCATAGCTCTGATACCATATGTAAGACCCCATCCAAGATTTTTCAGAGTTTATCAATATTGAGTCAAATTTCTGTTTTATGTTTGGTGGTTTATGGTTAAGTTTCATGCCTTAAACAAAACATAAAGTTTACATTTCCTCAGGTTTGAACAACTAGAGGTGTTATTTTATTGCTTCTAACAGTTACTATCTTGCAGGTGTAACAACATAAAATATATGACAGGACTAATTCACATAAATTTCATTTATCAAATAGCTTGAATTAATAAAATTTACAAGGTAGAGATGGATTTTATACCTGTAGGAAAATACCTGTTAGTTAGCTAGTAGATTCCCCCTATCTGTTGCTGCTCCCTTTTGTTTTCCTGTTGCTGCTCCCTTTTTTTTTCCTGCTATTGTATGCCCTGCAACAAATTCTTCTCCAAACCTTATGAAACTCAACCAGCCCAAACAAGTATGCCACCCTACCAACTGGTGAGGTCTCGCCGACCACCCAGCTCCAAAGGTACCCCTTTGGACCCCCGAGCCCAAACCGAGTACAAGCCAACTAGTATTTCCCTTCTGCAAACTCTCCAACAAGAACCCCCTTCTTTTCTGCTCCCTCCTCCTATCTCTGCTCCCTTTCCTATGTAAAATATCCAAGGTGAAGAAGACCCCTTCTCCTCCCTCTCGTCTCGACCTTATTCCCCCTATTTGTCCTTCCACCGACTCCTCCTATCATAACTACCCCTATCCTCCTCATTAATTTTATCCAACCCCCCCATTCCTCCTCGAGCCCCCCATCATTTGACTCATAAACCAAAAATTGTATTATTTTATTATTAAATTAAATTTTGGGTTGGTTCATCTTCCAACCTTAAGTGCTTCCCACTCAACCGACAATCTCTCGGCCATATTCTCACATTCTTTCCTTTTACCAAAATTATAATTAATAATTAATAAAATGTTATATTATAAAATTAAAGTTTTACACCAATCATAAGTGTTTTACACTACACATTTTTATCCCAATAATTATTAGTCCACTCTCGGTGACCTCATAATTAAATGTTCCATAATTAATTTCTAATTAATTCATCATTTTTATTAAACAACTACAAATGTACATTCTCACACTCGTTTATCAATTGCATAATATATCCATTTGTACTTTACCCTAGGTTCTAATTAACATAGACATGATCATAATTAAATTAATAGTTATAAATTAATTATTATCCATAGGTTTTAATTAATTAACTAACCTTGTAATTAATAATAACCTATGAGATTAATATTACTTAAATTAATATTACAATAACCATTAAACATTTTAACCCTTACTCTTGACTAATTAAATTTATTAATAATCAATCAAGCATTACTAATCAATTACATTAGTTGTTACTTAGGTTAACCATAGTTCGTTTATTAATCAACACTATTAATCATTAACTCATAACAATTAACATTAATCAACATTACTAACCTTAATCGACAATATTTAACATTATTATTCAGTATTATTAACATTAATCAACGAAAATTACATTAATCAATATTCTTAACATTAATCGACAATATTTAACATTAATCAACATTATTATTCATTAATCAACAATGACTAACATTAATCAATGTTACTAACATTAATCGACAATAATTAACACTATTACTAAATTGTCTTTTATTACCACCTAATTTACTCTATTATCTTATTCAGTTATTAAACCAAAATTTACTAACTCGACGTATTAACTTAATCTCCTATTTAGATAAGTAGTAACAATGTAATTAACGCCTAAACATTATAGTTCACTTTTATTTCACGCAACTTATAAATATGTAGGCGAGTTATGTAAGCGTAGCTACTGCTTACATACCTCGCTTAAGTACACTAACAGTAATAAATCGCACACACATCAATCAAAATCACGAAACTTATTATTTACTGAGACAGGTTTAAACATAGTTTGTGAGGTACATTCTTTTACCGAAAGACATCTTATTAAGACACAACAATTCATACATTACCGAGTTACGACACATAATCAATCAAATATTTTCCAACAAACACAGTTAGATCGCATTTTCATTTCGGCTGCAAGCTACACCTATCTACCTACATCATCTACCTAATCACAACTAACTTCCACATCTTATCATTTCCTATGCTGGACTACCCTGAAGTGTCAAGCCATGACCGAATCTAGCTAGAACTCGTAAGCGGAAGTGTCGACTACATCGACCAAGCTTCCCCAGCAGGCAACCACCAGTCATCATCACACACCTTGGGGAGCGTGCCGTAGCACAGCCCTCCCATGACTATGGGTTTCGGGGATAAACGGTGGGTAAATCCTCCACCCCGCTAATGGAACAAGGGACTATGTCTACCTGACATAATAACTGCGTTGCACCTATACTCGGTTTGTCATCGTATAACCAATCTGGGCAATTGAGTTTCCTGAAACCCTACCCCACCCATACATCATAATAACAACATAATAATCATGCAAAAGTAAATAATGCATCACCTGCATACCGTTTATCTTTCAGAATCCATGTCCTCGAGGCTTTCCCACTTCGTAGGATCCAGCTATCACTTAACCATTTTAACCTGTAAGTCAGTCCTCGACATACAATCTCGAATATCGTGCACAAATCCTCAACATGTACACTTACATTTCGTCATAACATAACCACAATAATCAATTCATTATTTTCACCATGCACTTGGTATAACATTCTTTCGTTCAACAATAACTTTAACGGTATCCACGTTCCTATCATTCCTTAACTTGCATATATGAGACATAACTAACACATGATACATATCTAACATGACTATGTATCCTAATACTAACATCACACACACACATATATATATATATATATCGGCCAAATAATAGAACCACATGTCCATGGTGTCATCAAACTGACGAAGTCTCATAATCAAGCAAATACAACATATAATAATAGTTTACATAGTAATGTCAAGACGGGGCATTACACTAAAACATCATAAGCAACTTACATTGGCCCTCATTAGGAACTGCACCTATCCTACCCAAATTAAGTGTTTATGAGGCCACACGCAATTTGGTACCACCTCATGCCATTTTCTTCAATATTGAGAAACTAAAACATCCTAAGAAACTTACATAATCCCTCATTAGGAACTACACCTATCCAGCCTTAAGTAAGTGTCTCTAAGGCCACACCTATTTTGGTGCCACCTAATGGTCTTCTCAACGTCAACACACTAAAACATCCTAAGCAACTTACATAAGCCCTCAATAGGAACTACACATATCCTACATGAATTAAGTGTCTCTAAGCCACACCCACTTTGGTGCCACCTTATGGTCTCTTCAACGTCGATATACTAAAACATTCTAAGCAACTTATATAAGCCCTCATTAGGAACTACACCTACCCTACCCAAATTAAGTGTTTCTAAGGCCACACCTGTTTTGGTGCCTCCTAATGGTCTCCTCAACGTCAACACAATAAAACATCCTAAGCAACTTACATAAGCCCTCATTAGGATTTGCACCCATCCTACTCAAATTAAGTGTCTCTAAGGCCACAACCACTTTGGTGCCACCTTATGGTGTCTTCAACGTCAACATACTAAAACATCCTAAGCAACTGATATAATCCCTCAATAGTAATTACAGTGATACTACTTGAATTAAGTGTCTCTAATGCCACACCCACTTTGGTTCCACCTAATGGTCTCCTCAACATCGACAAACTAAAATATCCTAATCAACTTACATAAGCCCTCAATAGGAATTGCACCTATTTTACATGATTTAAGTGTCTCTAAGGCCACACCTAGTTTGGTGCCACCTAATGGTATCCTTAACATCGACACACTAAAATATCATAATCAACTTACATAAGCCATCATTAGGAATTGCACATGTCCTACCAAAATTAAGTGTCTCTACAGTCACACTCACTTTGCTACCACTTTATGGTCACTTCAATGTCGACACACTACAACATCCTAAGCAACTTACATAATCCCTCATTAAGAACTACACTTATCTTACCCAATTTAAATGTCCTTACAAGTCATAGCCACTTTGGTGCCACCTAATGATCTCTACAAGGTTGACACACTAAAACATCTTGAACAACATACATAAACCCTCATTAAGAATTGTAACTATCCTACCCAAATTAAATGTTTCTTAAACCACACCCACTTTGGTGTCACCTTATGATTTCTTCAAAGTGAACCTTGCATAGTGATGGGCATCATCATGTCACATGATAGGCATCTCTTCCATGTAAGATAAACATCAACCAAAATGCCCCATTATTTCGGCGTTGTTCTTTCTGATTTCGCTCAAAATTGAGCCCAATTTATGTAATTTTGTAATTTCAGCCATCACAATTATCTTCCTAAACTAAATGCCCAATTTTGAAATTACCCAAATCATCGATCTTAACAATCAAAATCGCACTTTCAGCAATTATTCTTCTATCAGATTTCGAGAACTCGCGAGCATTTTGCTTAGCGAGTATATTGCTTCAATCTCTTCTCATCAACAATATGGACTCACAGGATTGGTTAGTGTTTTTGGGTTGGTCTGAACTTATTTTCTTAGCCCATGAACATTTATTTTGCTTTTGTTTGTCATGAAAGTCTCATGGACGAGATAAGAAACAATCCAACAAACATTGTGACAAACAAATTGGCCCCACCATATCGCATGGAACCTAGGTAAGCAAGGAGAGAGGATAATGAACGAATTAATAAATAATTAAATGATAGCATAAAGTGTTAAGCGATAGCAACACCCAGAAAACTCTAGAGCTCATTACCGTCTGTAGATTCTTCTAGAACTCTCGCTTCGATCCTTTTTTTCTATATACATCTAGATAACTCTAGAGCTCATTACTGTCTGCAGACTATCCAGATAACTCTAGAGTTCATTCCTGTGTGTAGACTATCCAGGCTTTTCTGGAACTCTCGCTTCGATTCCTTCTCTCTATATAATACATTTGGCCGCAGCCTCTCTTCTCAGGAATTTTTGGTTTTCTACATTCTGTGTACTTTGTATTGTTTGATTCTACCTGTTAACAATTACAAGGCTTCGTCTGTTATCGCTCGGGCATTGTCAAATTTAAAGGTAGGCCAACTGTGTCCTCAATATGAATGAAATACGTTCTGTTACTTCCATGGATTTCGAAGAGAAATTCACGGATTTTGCAATTGCAATTTATGTGCGGAGCTAAGTTTAGGAAAATGTGTGAACAATGTATTAATTTATGTTTCGATTCTGCATTTCCACAGGTTGGGCTCTGGAAGGAATGGCTTGCACTGTGTCTAATGTATACATACCTGCTTCTGCTTCTGCTTCTACCTGTTCGATTCCAATATCCGCCAGAAATGGAGCTTTCTTTCCCACTGGCAAACGGCTGCAATCCAACGGGGTCTTGAGTTCTTTCAATCAGCGGCGTGCAAAAGGTGTTGTTGTGAGAGCAGAAAGCAGCAAGGAAGGCGCCATAGATGTGCACAATACTAACGCCAAAGATGTTGCTCAACAGAAGCCCAGGGACGTGCAAAGGGCGACGGAGATTTCGCCGTTCGGTAAGCCCTCACACACAAATCCTTTCAATTAATTCCATCTCACCAGGGTTGAGTCCGCGCTCTGGCTCACGTTCATTATTTGTGTGGTGTTTATAATACAAATGACAGGTCTCGTTGACCCGTTTTCGCCAATGAGGACGATGAGGCAGATGCTTGATACGATGGATCGCCTTTTCGACGACTCTTTCCTGTTTCCGACTTCTTCGCGCGGGGTTTCCAGAGACAACACGTTGTCGGTTCGAACCCCGTGGGATGTCATGGAAAACGAGAATGAACTCAAAATGAGGTTCGACATGCCCGGACTGTCCAAGGAAGATGTGAAGGTCTCAGTGGAGGACGGCGTTTTGGTGATCAAAGGAAGCCACAAGAAAGAAGAAGGGGAAAAGGATTCGTGGTCGGCAAGAAGTTACAGCAGCTACAACACTCGCCTGGCGTTGCCAGAAAACTGTGAGATGGACAAAATAAAGGCGGAATTGAAAGATGGTGTCCTCAATATCACCATCCCCAAGGGCAAGGTGGAATCCAAGGTTATGGATGTTAATATTGAATGAGACATGTAGTTGTGTAATGATCATGCGTGTGGTAAATATTTGTGCTGGTAGATAACTGCTCGACCTACCCATGTATGAGCGATTTTGCAATGAAATTAATACTCCTCTAACCTTCTGAATACTTTGAACTTCTCTAAGGTCTTTGACTTGTTATTTGGGAACTTGACCCAAAAAAATCTTGAGGGTTTACAAACATCACTATGAATTAATGTTGATATGTTGATAATCTTTCGAGTCGTTCTATTTTTGAAACAATGCTATGTGGTAGCATATATCTATTCAAATAATTGTGGAAATGCAAAAGTTTTGATTAATGAGGCTATGTGGTGGCATATAACTATCAAAATAATTGTTGAAATGCAAGAGAAAAGTTAAGTTTGGATTAATGGTAGATACATGATGGTGTGCTTAAATTGCTCTGTGGCTCTACAAGAAACTGATTCCTAGTTAACAGATTTCGTGACTAATCAGCATTTAGTTTCCTAGTTAACAGATTTCTTGACTAATCAGCATTACCAAATGCAACACAGATGTAGCTAATCAGCATTACCAAATGCATAAATTAGTATTAATTGCAAACCAAGATTAATATTAATTAGCAGGCTAGAGGGTTCTAATTTTATTCACAAAACTTCCAAGCCGCTAGTGTTGTTATACCCTAATATTTAAATTAGGACATCAATAAAATACACTTGCTGGGAGAGATTTTACGAAATTTGAATAGTTTGTCTCATTTGCAAATTCAATTAGGCAAATGATCCGTAGATTAGAAGATGCTTATCTCTTTAGATCATAAAGACATTTGTTTAGAAAATGAGATAGCTATACATTGAAACAAAATAAAAAATCAAAATTTCTCTGGATTCGCTAAAAGATACAAAATTCTGAAAGTTGTCAATTGCCTTCAAGTGACAACAAGCGACTATCCACTCAATTTCTTTTTGCATTCCTTGACGCCATGGATTAGGCGCACCTCTCAACACATTACATGATAAAGTTGAGGTTAAAAATAAATTTCCAAGAATTTATAAAGCCGATTCATTCAAACCACATGGCAAGGTTCTTCTTTTTTTCTTTTTTCTTTTTTTTTTTTTTTTTTTTTAGGGGCCGCCGTTATGGCCGGGTGGCTGGGGCGGTCGGCTGTGGCCGTCCCCACCCAGGTTCGACCCCGAGACCCGGCTTGATTCGGCGCCCTCACCCACCATTGGGCGCCGGTTACACTGCTAATATGAAAAAAGGTTCTTTTTTTTCACATGCTAGTTAAACTGACGCTCAATGGTGGGTGAGAACGCCGAATCGGACGGGGTCTCGGGGTCGACCCTGGGTGACATGGCAAGGTTCTTACTCAACTTGAGCCTCCATTGGAATGAACAAAGGTACAATATAGTCTAACGTATGAAATTCTTCAGTTCTTTTTTGTCAAAAAGCTTTCTTTAGTTGTAGAAAAAATTGAATTCCAAAGCAAAAGAAGGATGTTTCCATTACCTTTATATGAGCGTGTCTATCTAATTTTATTACAGAACAAAATTTTGTTAAAATCATGTTAGAAATGTAGAATGCAGCAACAGTTGGAAAGGATTTTGTGGTTGGGAGATACATAGTTCATGGGAGATAATGTGGTAGCTATTAGAAGTGGATAGGAATAATCCCTCTTAGAGGTTGAGGTTGGGAGCCATACAGAACAGGGATGAGGGATGAGTTGTGGGGCGTTCAAGGATGTCCTCCTCTTAGCACAAACTTGGTTTGAGTACCTCTTGTGGTAGGTAGATCGTTCTTCCAGTCAACACTAAGGCGGGCCACAACCGAGGTTATATACCCATCCTAAATGCAGGGAGATTTCTGGTAAGTCAAAAAAACCAGAAAGAGAAAAATGAAAAGAAAAAAAAAGGAATCCTCTTGTATAAACCTAGGTACATATGACAAATTCAACTAAAAACATTGAAATGTGTGGCAACTTCATTGATAGACATAAACACTCCAGGTCCATAGAAGTGCAAGCAACCTTTCTTTGGAATCCTAGTCAAAATATCTAATAATGGTAACTTATTGATAGCATAAATTCTGGAGAGTTTGAATTTGGATAGAGTTGATGTAATGTCCCCATTTTGACCCTTAGAACATATTTGGCTTTCAATGTAAAAATTGTATACATGTGATGTATGTTTTTCTAGCGTGGAGCTCAACGCCAAGGCCCCGCTAGTGGATGTTAGGTTTTTATGTAAAGGCAAGTAGTTTATATTTTGTTATCCATGTGCTTATCAAGCCTTGGGACATTGTAAATGATGTAAATATTAACATTGCAATAAAAATACCAAGAAAACTGGCTATGGAGGCAACTAATAAGAGAGGGCCATGTGTATCCAGTAGGGAGAGGTGAGGGGGTTGTGGAATTGGACCATAGACTTTCAAATGTCACCCTTAGAATCCATTTGACCTTCATTGCTGCCATTAATTATGCTGCAGAAGGTGGTTGAAGAAACTGTTCATGAAATTGATGGAGTGTGGGGAAACCCCAATTTTTTGGATGACAGGGTATGGGGCTCTGTTTTCCTTGATCTGCACGCCACTCTACCCCTGGGAATTCATATTCCATGATCCCCATTCCATTAGGCAGAAACAACGGGAGTTTGAACACAGAGAACAGGGAGAGCTAAGCAGTGGAGAAGAAAGTAAATTGTGATTCGGTAAAAACCCTGATTTTTTACTGCTGAACTTGCCCAGAAATTTGTGTGGGAAGCTTAATCCAGCAAGGGACACGTCGGCCTAAACCCTAGGGTAATTTGCAGCATGTGAAATGATCAGAAAACCGCGAAGAAAACCCTGTTTTGGTGGTTGAGAACCCAACTGCGAGATAGAGTTGTTTGGCAAAAGAAAGTGAGAAAATCCAAGTGGAAGTAACAGAAGAATAGGAAAGAAGGTAGGGTTGCTTGATAAACCCAGTGAAGGCTAGAGTCTCAAGGATCCAACAACTTGGACCTTTCTATTCCCACCCTGAAGAGCACTGGAGGGAAGGTATGGCCTAAGGGACTATGCAGCAGTGAAGGGAATACTTCCTTGTGTTGGGTGTGGTAGGTATTGTGGGTTCCAAGACTGTCTGAGTGTGAATTGACAGGCCTGTAGCTCTGTGGTTGAGCTCACTAACTTAGCATTCTCCTCGTTGTCCCTTGCATGCTTGATAAACCCAACTGTATGTTGGCTTAGCACGACTGTTTGTGTGAAGCCATGGCTGTGAGTGAGCCTATTTATCCCTCCTTAGTGGATACACATCCCAGCTCAGGGGTGGTCTCTCAGCTGAAAGAGTATAGGTTGGACAGAGACATGTGGTTGGGTGGAACATTGCTCTCACATAGCCAATTGTTTGGACTGTTCATCTTATAATATAAGTGTTATTTGTGGTGTTAAATGGTGCTAATTTCCTATGTATGTTTATGTGTTATTTTAAGTCAAAATGAATGGAATGATCACATGATTTCAGTCAGTAGAAAGTCTGTGTATAAGCTTGGGCATGAGGCTGGTGTATTGGTTGTTTGTTTCATCATTTTACTTATGTTAAATATGTTGTTAACCTGTATGTTCTAGATGCATTCATTAGATCTAGTTCCACTATGTATGTCTATTATGCATGGCACACATCCTTATCAGGTTTGTACTTCATCAATTGAGCTTGGGGAATGAATTCGGCAACCCCCCTGATGTGTTCATGCCCCCTCTGTGATCAGATGCAGGGAGGGGCCTTGACAGGGTGATTCCAGGGCTTTTGGCAGTGGGGTAAGGAGGTTTTGATGGAATTAGGGGCAGCGTTTTGATTGGAAAGGAGGCAAGGTCAGAGTCCTCATGTGTGGCAGGGGTCCACACTGTTGCATAGATCTCTCCAAGAGCTTTCCAACGGTACCGAGTTTGCTCAAATTGGTCTAAGGATGAATAAGTTATGAGCGAGAGAAGTTGTACAGTTGGGCTTCTGACTTTCCGAACCCGCAATGCAGATTGCAGATTGCGGAAGTCGGAAGGGTGATTCTATGGATTATGTGTGGTGGTTCCGAATTCCGACTCTCGCAACGCAGATTGGGGATTGCAGAAGTCGAAAGAGTAAATTTGCCGAAGTTGTGAAATGGTGGTTCCGACTTCCGAATCTCGCATTGCGGATTGCGGATTGCAGAAGTCGGGAAGTTGTTCTTCGACGCCGTGAATTTGGAGTTCCGATTTTCGAGTCCTGCATTGCGGGCTGCGGAAGTCGGGAATGTTGTTCAGGATTTCTACCCTATAGTGAGGAGATGGACACTACCAACTAGGCGGGGTTAACATGTAAACACATTGATTATATTGCATTTAGTTACTGCAAAAGAAATAGATTGGGATTGAAAGACATACCTCTTTTCGACGATTGATCCTAGCTTTCGCTTGGTCTTTCACTTGATCTCCTGCTTGATGAACCTGCAATACAAAAGATACATTCCTCAGCGTATCTTGACCATATAACATATGATCAAATTATAATGCAATTTAACATCAACTATAATCAAGAATTAAGTCAAATAGACATGCAATCCAATAGATATCTGATTTGGGACAGGAAGGGTGTTTCGACCTTTTTATTGTCAAAGAAACATGAACAGTACAATATACCTGACGTGTAGAGATGTTTCTTCAACCAGATCCTGGGCTCCTTCTCTTCACTCTGACTTGGGACTTTCCTTCAGCATAACAGTACTTCAAGCCTTTCTTCTAGCCTTCTCTCAAGATTTCATGAGCATTATGAGTAACCGCTCTCATGGATCCTCCTTGTATTTATATGACAAGGTAAGCAGTTTAGATCAAGAGGTGGTTGGATTGGGAGGTTGGGGAAGTTGCAGAACCAACTTCATCTAATCCCAATTTGTCAAATTAATATATTTTTTTATTTCATCTTAAGATGTACGCGGGTTTCATACCACAGGAGTAGCATACAAGAAACAACTTTTGGGCTTTACAACAAGCGTTTACAACTTTTTGAGAGATGTATGCTGGTTGTCCTTGAGGAGAGTAGCGTATTTCTCAAGGTGTACGCTGGTCTATAGTGCAGAGAGGGGCGTACATGTGGCAAAAACAGGAGAAACTGCAATCGTTTCAGGTGAGGAGTGTACTTCAGGCAGCAAGTCATCCAAGGCAATCTAGCTCTTCAATCCTTTGTGTCCTTTTGTGTGATCTACAAGGCAAGGTGATCACGGGACGGAAAAGTGCATATTTGACCTATAACAGATGCCCCCTAATGTGTGAGGTCAGAGGGAAACGATGGCCGAAATACATTATAAGTCCAAGTCAAAGGAGGAGCAAGAAACCGCAGAACCAAGTCACAAAAAACACCTGAAACAACGATCAAGGTCAGCGAGCAATTACAATCTTGACATCATATAGATGTGTAACATGACCTCCAATACATAACTAGGAGATGTATATATAGAGCATGGCCACTGAAATACAAGCGTGGATCCATGTCAAAAAAGAGATCATAGCCATAACAACAAGCTGGATCTATGTCTCATGAAGAGCCAAAAATGAGTAAGGCTCAGTCTTGCGCAGCTTGGGTGATAACATAATATGGTGGTGCTATCAGAGTCCCAAGGTCTTCATCCAAAACAACCCAAGGTACAAACCCTAACCATACGAATAAATGAGCTGAAGTCGAACATGGGGGGTATCGTTTGATTACCGGTCATTGATGTATACCGTTAACAAATGCGAGGACTTCCATTGATAATAATAATGGGGTCCAAGGTACCTAGTACGATCCTAACAAGTGTGAATAAGTGCACTTGAAGTCGAACACTTGAGGAACCTGTCGAATAAGAGACATTGATGTATTCCCATTATTCAACAACGAGGGAAACTGCCACTGATTACTACAATCCCCAAGGTACTAACTGAAACTCTAAACTTCGTTCCCAGAGCATGATGAGCTGAGGTCGATGGGAAGAAGTTCGTTGGAAGGGAGGCATTAATGCATCCTCCATCATCCAACACGAGGAACACTCACAGGTATGAGCTGATGTGGAGTAGGACGAGTAACAAGATGAAACAAACTGACACCAGGATGGCCGACACATGAAGTCAAGGTAAACTGCAGAATGGCCGACACAGGCTGTATCCTTGAACAATGAGCATGACACAAAGTGACTTAGGCAGTTTTCAACATAACGGGGAATGATATAAGTCTGCAATGTAGGAGACATAACAAACCCTCCATATGGTTGGAAGAATAACCAACCGGGGGAGTAAAACTCGGAGATCAGGTTCACCCTAAGGTCAAAAACTAAAACCCAACTGACATGAAAGACTCAACTAGGTGCTGTGTTCAAGGATATGACTGACTTAACTTCCTTTGAAACTGAAAGAGATGCGATACACCCTTCTTGTCCCTTATTATTTTTGGTAAAATAATGTTCTTATTGTTTATTTAATGAGTCCAAGAAAAATAGAAAACTTAATAGGTCCAACCATGTAATAAGTTTAACGAGCCCATGGGAGGAAGAATCGGGACCTTCTTCATTGTTTACAGAGTTCGAAGAAGAGATAGAAGAATACTCTATAGTACTGATCTCTGGATTTTAATATCAAGCCAAGATCTGTTCTTGCTCGCCGGTGTTTTCAATTTTAAGGAGTCTGAAAAACTTAAACAATAACTCCATACACCTTCTCGTGGCTTTTAATATCGAGCCCAAGTAGGTTAATGCTTGCCGGTGTTTTCCCGTTTATAGAGTCTGAAAAACTTAAACAATCCTCTATTTACCCTCTCGTGGATTTCACATCAAGCTCGAGTAGGTGAGTGCTCCCTTGGTGTTTTCATGTTTAGAGAGCCTGAAAACCCTAAAGAGAGGCTCCAAAATGCCTTTTTCGTATAGTTAGTCTCCTCCTCCGAAAAAGTATAAAACAATGAGAGGAGAACTCTTCTAGCCACGCATAACTAAAGTATTCATTTTTCGTAAGTAATCCACAAAGGTCCGGAAAATGGTTAAACTTATACCTAAGCGGATGGACCTTCAATTCCTTTAACGAGCTTGAAGAGGCCAAGTTTGTTCGAAAATCTTGTTTAGTTTTTCATAGTCCAAACAAGAGCTTAAAACGACTTAAATTACAGCTACTAGGATCATATGTTCATGACCTGCCAAAAAATGTGATCTTAATAATCCAGTTAGTAAGTGACAACAAAATTTCTCATTGACATAATAAATGATCAATACAGCATCTATATTGGTCCATCAATAAAGAAACTAAGTCATACCGGTTCAATGCTTTGAGAATCTAGTGAAAATTTGAAATATCTAGGGTAGAATTACTTCACCAAAACCTGCAAGTATTAGTGATTAAAAGTGCGTAAAAATTAAACTCACTTTTATATAACTAGTTTCAAACTAGAAAATCAAATATCACAATTGAGAATTCTAGGGCAAGAATTGAAGCAAACCCTTGATCTTCTTCCACTCATTACGATCAAACTGGAGTACCAATCAACCTTCCGCTTCCACCAAGTAAGTTCATTCCTCCCAAACTTGCATTTTCATGTCTTTTTTGTCAATTTTTATCGTTAAAAATCTTGTTTTGGCAATGATCACAACGTGCTCTGCATGTACGCTACTATGCATGAAGAACAACAACATTCTAAACATGCTTGTCTAGTGTAAAGAGCAGCGTACACCCCTGAAAATGGCCAAAAAGTTGAAAAAAGGCTAAAAATTGACTGTTTTTTGGCGGGATGGTATTGGTGTGGAGAGAAAGAGAGCATGGAGATATGGATTGAAAAGCATTGCAAGATCCAACGACTCTTCATACACTCAGAAGGTGTGGATTACTGAAATTCTACAGAACAATCAACATGCGGGCACAAATCCACTTGCTAGAAAGACTTGTCTGATACTGGGATGCAGATGCCATGGTGTTTGATATCTGAGGTGAGATACTGGAGCTCACCGTAGATGACATTTACTTTATCATGGGTCTCTCTCGTAGAGGAGAGTCGGTGAATCTAAAAGGGTCTTCTAGAAAAGTAGGCGCATTGTCAGTGAAAGAATATATCAATGCGTACTGTGTACCAGGAAGTGAGAAATGTGGTAGTCAAGTTCTCATCTCTAATGTTGTAAGCTTCCCTCTTCGAGTTATTCTGAGTGTTCTCAACCAAATCGGGGGAAGTGCCTTGTTGGGCCCAAATTGGGACAAATTTTTGGTAACATTTTTGATAAGCAGGAAAAGCTGAGCTGGGCACAACTCAGAAAAAGATGTAATTTTGTCTAAATGTTGAGGGTGCTGCGAAATTGTGAGCAACATCCGAATTTTGGAAGCACCGCGAAGACCAGCGCTGCGAGGAAGCAGTGCTGCGAAGCTGTTAGGCCACGTGGAGCCAGGAAAGCGGAGTGTTGGACAAGGATCAGGTGCAGGTATCGGATGGACCAGTAGTGGTCTAATTTGGAAATATGCTCCAGGAGTGCCGAGCGCCGGGCACAAGCAAATCAGGAAGGCGACCAATGCACAAGTTTGTTAAGGAAAGGACAACTCAGGGAAAGCGATGGCTTGGCATGCCTGGTGGGCGAAACCGTTAGAGATGAACGGTTCAGTGAAAGAGACTTGTTGGCACGCGTGCGACAGGAAGGCCGATAGCGACAGAAGGAAGACGTGGAGAACCGCCACGATGAAGCAGACGCTACCATATGCCAGCAAGCCGGTTTAGGGAAACTGACACAGTTTTGTAAACCCAAAGGGTTTTTGGGTTAAGTCTTCGGCATTTAAAGACATGACCTTCGGGCATGATCTATTTAAGAAGACAATTTTGTATGGGATGGGGTTACTCTTTATTTTTGTTGTTTCAATTTTGGATTGTTGTATTGTAAAATCTCTTTGAGCTAAGAATATTGTAAAGGCTCTGCAGCTGTGTGCGCAGAGACCTATCTGAGAGGAAGGAGAGTCTGCAGTTGAGTGCGCAGACTAAGAATGGTTGTCCCCATCCCTTTTAAAGAAATATATTACCAACAGTTCTTGTGGACGTAGCTTCCCACCCGGGGGAGTGAACCACCTTAAATATTGTGTTGTGCGATTGTGATTTATGAATGAATGCTTATTTGTACTTTCTGTAAATGAATGTCTAGATGTTTCCTTGCATGCTGTTATGAGAGAACTTTGATATGCATTTGCCTTCAGAAGAAGTATGGAGATGATATGTTAAGTTCTGTATGAACAAATGAATGATGAACATTTAGCGTTGTGTTTGAAGACAGTGAATCGGTCATTTAGTTAAAAACTCTCCTATATGCAGTAAAAGAATGCTTAACAGTTGGATTGTATAGTCATATATGTTCAAATCGCAGTACCCCGACTTAACGAATGAATGTAAGAAGAATAGTCAGTTAAGCACCTAAACGAGTGGATGAGTGATATTCGTTTCAGTGCCTTAAGTGTCTTCAAGATAATCCAAGTATAGAATAAAGCTGCATTGTTCGCAGCTTCAAGAGAAGTCCTGCGGTAGAAGAACATAGTGGTGCGGACCGTAGTGTTTCCCATCGCTGCGCAGTCTCACCTCGCAGCACATACCCCCTGTTGTGCTGTGCAGTACGTCCGTCCAGGCAACTTATCACTTACTGTGGAAATCTGATTCTGCAGTACCCCATAGATACACCTCGGGTGAGACCTCAACCTACTCGCAGGTTGTTGCCGAAAGGGCCGGTGCGAAGGGGTTTTGTTGGTCAAAGGGAAACCGCGAAGAACCTAGGTCTTATAGAAAACCTGTGGGTCAGTTATAGCCAACAAATGGTTCTGTTGTCGCGCTATAATCCGTGATGAGTTGCAATCGTGATGTGTGATGAAGAATACTAGTTCCCGGAAGGCTTTGACAAATGGCATCCTGAAAAGAAGAAAATTCAAGCTTGGTGGGATAAGACCAGAAGAGACTTTGCAAGGCAAGAGAATAGACATCCGCGTCTATCTGACACACAGTGGTCGGATAGATATATGTGGGAAGATATTCACAAGATTTTCTGGGCATCATTTCCAAACGAGCTGCACACGTGGATCTCGCGGCTCGCAGAAAAGAAAACCTGTTTTCAAGGAGGAGTTCCTACAGAGTGGACTCCTGAGCTCATAGCGCAGCTCAAAGCAATAGACAGCTCGTTGACACTCGCAGTTGATTTTTGGGTCGATCATATGCTTGAAGGCTTCGTAACAGAATTTGCTATAGACACACTAAAATCCTACAGCCAAGTAGAAGCATACTTTTTCGGAGGTTTCCAAGGTAAGTTACTGAACAATCTCAGTCTATACATTAAGATGTTGTTAGTTGAGAAAGGTGTTTTAAGAATGCAGTAATATTCTTAAGTTTGTCATGGTAAACAGTATATATAGTGATTCTGACGAAGATACCCCATAATCTTAGAAGTGGAAAGAGGTATAAATTTAATAAGAATCTTGGAGGCCCTGGACTCCATATTGATACTGAGATTCCATGTAACCTTGACAACAAAGCCGCACCACCATTTACCCCTGAGAACCCACCGGCTGCAGAGACCGCACCACGTTTATCTCAAAACCCACCCGCTACGCAGCCCACCCCGTAGAATACTCAGCCCAGTACATCTATCTCGATAAGCCAATTTGTATTCACTGCACAGACCCCTTTACAGCAGCCGCACACTAATTCGGGCGCCCCACCACCTAGTAGCACAATGGCAAACACAAATATGAAGCTACCAATATTCAAAGGAATTGGCCTAGAAGACCCTGATCAGCATTGGTTTCTTTGTGAAGCCGTATGGAGTGTAAGACAAATCCAGGATGATGCAGTGAAGAGAGCACAGCTCATCACCACTTTCAGGGACAGATCTCTACATTGGTTCATGAAGTACTCTACCACACAACCGCAAACCCTCGCAGAAATTAAAGCTGCGCTTGTGGCCTAGTTTAAGAAACCCAAATCTGAATCCCAGTGTATAACCGAGTTGAAAGAAATAAAGCAGAAATCGACTGAAATGGTTTGGGAGTTTGATCAGAAGTTCAAGACCCTGTTAGACCAAATAAGCTTTGTTATAGCCCAGGAACAGCACAAGGAATGGTTCATTGCTGCGCTGTTTCCCCATATTAGATTACCATTTATGCAACAGAGGGTTACGTCGCAGGCAGAGGCCTTAGAAATTGCAATGAAGCTAGAGACTTCGCCGATTGGTGAGACTAGTTCTGGAATGTCTCAAATCCAGAACCAACTGACCACCCTGACACTAGAGATGCAAAGCATGAAGAATGGCAAAGAACAAAGGTATGAACCTAGACATGAGGTCTGGTGTATAGGTTGTAAAGGAGAAGGCCATGACCCGGAGCATTGCCCTTTATTCCGCGACTATCATAACAGTGGTGCGCCCAACCCACTAAATCAGAATCAGGCCCCATGGTGTGAAATTTGTAGAACTACAGGACACAAACCTGAAGACTGCTATCTTATACAGAAATATGTGAAAACACCTAAAAATTTATACTGCAATTTTTGTAAATCAGTTGGACATGATGAATCCAACTGCCGCGCATATGAGCTAATGAATGAGAGAAAACGAGATATGGACTCAATTAGAGGCGCTGGCTTGTACTGCGTACAAGAAGATAACCAGCTGAAACAAGAGAATGCACAATATGACCAAGGAGGATAAAGAGGTCGTGGTGCTGGATACCGCGGTAGAGGAAGAAATGCTGGCCCGACGCAGGGAAGAGGCCACGGCCAGGTCATTTGTTATAATTATGGCCAGTTAGGTCACGTATCTAGAGATTGTGTTAACCCATGCACTACGTGCAATTATTGTAAATCATTTGAGCATGTTATTGAAGATTGCCTAGTACTAGAGGTGAAAATGCAGAAACGAAGACGGACGGATGCACCAAACACGAACGTCCAGTGGATTGCAGTAGAGAAAAGACCAATAGACCCGAGCATTAATGTGGTCACGCGCAGTGGCGCTCAGACAGGCCGCGATAGGGGATTAGAAGCTTCCACGTCAGGGGAGGCTCACGCAAAGCAGTCTCCTCTTGAGACAGTATGGATAAGGAAAGATCCGGGAAAAATACCTGCTCTCGACCTACGAAAGAACAAGGAAGTATTTATCAACGTGCGGGATACCTTCAAAGGCAACAGAATCACAGGGGATCCTACTACGCAGTCAAGCATCGCATGTTGAAGACATGCCAGCGGCCTATGACAAAACAAGCACTGCGATAGATGTTAGCACCTCCATTGCGCAGTTCCTGCGAAGCTGCATGAAGCTACTCAAAAGTGAAAATGCCATAGTAGAGATGCAGAAGCTCATAAATCAGTATGAGCCACAGATCGGAACAGAGGCTTCTGATAGCGTAGTACATCACATAAGGAAGCAAAAAAGAACGGGCCGAGAAATGAGACTTACTGCGCAGATTGAGGATTTTGAAATGGATGAAGTCATCCTTGATTTGGGATCTGAAGTAAATGTCTTAACTAAGCAGACATGGCAGCAGATGGGTCGACCAAAGTTGTCATGGTCACCTGTCCAGTTGAGAATGGCTAACCAAGAGAAAGTCATACCTTTTGGCTGGTTAGCTGATGTGATAGTCGACATCGATGGAGTCCAAAGTCATGCAGACTTTGAAGTTATCGAGATTGTGGATGATAGTCATCCTTTTCCCGCACTGCTAGGAATTGACTGGGCTATGGATAACTTCGCTATTATCAACTTAAAAACAAAGAAGATGATATTTGAAGGCAAGCATCTTAGGGTCATCACACCATTGGATCCTGCAGATGGTGACAGATACAGCGAGCTGATTCAGGAGGAATCCAAGGCTCAAGACTTGGACAGACTATACCAGCTCACAGCGAACTAGGAAGATTACATTAATCCTACTGCATATGGTACACTCAGCTGGAGATGTGACAGCTCCTGCGTCTCTAATTTGGAGGCAGGGCTGGAAAATTGGCAAAGCCGGATGCATGAAGTATCAGCAAGAAGGTGTGCGCAGGTTACGAAATCACTGCGCTGGATCGGGAAGGAGGTAAGTCCTATCCCCACATATGATGGTTCTGCTAATGTTTATACTTTCATCCAAGAATACACTTCAACTATTGCAGATAAGCATAGATTACTAGCATTGGATATGGCACTGCGCGACACACCCGCCAGATGGTGGAATGCACACAAGCAGACATTGACCACTTGGGATCAATGCAGAATTAAGATGCAGATTCGGTTTGCTGACCGAGTTACCTTACCCTTTGAAAAGTTTAATGGACAGACAGATCCTAGTCAACACATTGAAGTCTGTTCACAAGCATGGGTGGAAAGGCCACACACAGAATGGGTGCATCTATTTGTACATACGCTGGATGATGACATTCCAAAGAAATGGTACCTAGACCTGGAGTTGCGCAGAGAAACTACTGATTGGGAAATGTTGACTTCCAAATTCCAGAAGGACTTCAGATTTGAGGACGAGAATCCGTTGATCCATGAGGCATTGCAGATAATTAAGGAACGCATATTCAAGGAAGACTGTCCTCACATAAATATGACATTGAAGGAATTCTTCGGGGCAGATCACGTTCCTGCGCACCTACAGTCAGAATGGAAGGAACATGAAGAACACCTTATCGAGTGTTACAACCTAGTTGAGGAAATCGATGATAGAAATGAAGACGATGACGATGATCCGCGCAACATAAACATATCAGAATCGGAGGGTGCGCGCGACGTAGAAGGACCTCCGTTAGAAATACCAGATATGAGCGGACCAGTAAAAACACAGAAGGTGAATATTGGCACAAAAGAAGAACCGAAGTTCACAGCAATCGGAGATTATTGGGACGATCAGACTGTTACAGAGATCGCAGACACCTTGCATGAGTATCAGGAGTTGTTTTCGACAAAATTTACAGAAATGAAAGGAATTCTGGGAGACCTAGGAGTCAAGTTGCTTATTGTTGGGATTTTGTTGGTTTCCCTCCCCTTTCTTTCCCTTTCTTTTGGGTTGCCGAGAACCCTTTTGGTTTGTCTGCACCTGCTGTACAAATTCAGTTGTAGAAGGGGAGGATGCAACAGAAGTTGCTTCTGTAGTAGTCTGTTTGACTGACAAGGTGTGAACCTACTTTGTTAATGCGTCAAACTCTGTAGAATCGAATGAACCCACGTATCCATCGGCATGTGGTCCAGGTTTAGGCTTACCTAGGTCTATATTAGACCTCAGCGCATCAGGAATAATTTCGTACAAAAACCTAGACTAATCATTAACTAAGTCGAGTTGCTGAGTTCTCAAAATGGCCTCCTCCTCGGAAGACACCCCTGAAGTGGCAACTTCCTTAGAAACATAAGCAAGAAGAGACTTAAGGTACCATTCTAGTAAGAAAGCTGGGGGAATATCGGCCTTGATGAGCCTCTTTTTCTGTTGCCACTCCTGAATATGATTAGACAGATGAGTGGCCTTGTTTTGCCGAAATGTCGACAAAAGGTCTGTGCCAACATAATACCGGATAGGAAGTTGAAATTGGTTCAAGAACACAATGGCAAGATCCCGAAAGGTGCTAAAGGCTACCGCGGGTAGTTCAATATACCACTTGGCTGCAACACTCGTCAAGGTCCTTTGGAAGAGCCTCAACCTTATGGAATCATTGTTCAGTGAGTTGGAGTAACACCAAAGATGAAAGGTTGTTACATGGTCGCCAGGGTCCTCACCAGTCAAACCTTCAAACTTTGGTATGTCCGAGGGCAATTTGGTGGGAACGGGTGGCCATGCAGCATTGTGATGCATGGGGTCGTTCGTAAGCTTTGAAAGGCCTGGCAAGTTTAAAGTTGCCATAAACGGTAAATGTGGTTGAGCTGATGGCATCTGGTAAACAGGAACCTGGTATTGGGGACCACCCATGGCCTGGTTCGTGTACTGTTGTTTGGGGTTGCCCCCAGCCACCGGTTGTGAAATGAAAGGATTGAAATTGTTCCATCCGAAGGGAAGTGGATTAAATCCTTGGGCAGCAGTCCATTGTGTCTAGGGGTTAACCCCACCGAACTGTGGGTTAATGATATTACCCCCTCCTCCAGCAAACAAAGAGAAGGGGACACTCCCTATAGGTATATTCGACGGATTAACGTTATAACCTGGATAAGGGTTGAAACCCGGCGTGGTAGTAGTGTATGGTGCCATCATCATACCCATGGAGGGCATGGATGTAGAAGGGATGGATCCGACCACGGATGAAGAAGCAATGTTTTGAGTTACACCTTGCAACGATTGTGTGGTAGAAGACTGAGTAAAACTCACTGCAAGTACCATTGATAGATGTACATTGTTGGGTCCAAAAGTGGGTGTGGAGGCTGAGGGAGATGTTGAGGCTAATGAGCTCGGCATGCCTAAAGTGCCAACATTGAAACTAAAGGATGGGGTTGAGGCCGAAGCATTCCGCGATGAACTCGATTGAGCATTTTTTGAGAAAGAAGGATTAAGAATCCTTGCATCCATAGAAGTTGTGGGAGTTTGTGGAACTCCCTGCTCGTCTCCTGGGTTAACCATGGTATAAACCAGTGTAAAAAGATAAGCACTAAACTTACGCTGCTGGAAACCAACAGGTACTAGAAGTGGATTGTTGGGTCCTGTGAGAGGAGGGTTAAAACGAGTACTAAACTCTGCAGTAGTTAGGTCCTCAACCTCGACAATATCCAAGACTTGTCGATCCGGTGTTCTAGGTTGTGGTTCTCCAGGAACCTCTGTGTCGCCCGTAAGTTCAAAAGAACCATGGGAATCAGTTCTCCTATGTCGCGGTGGCAGTGGAGAGTCCACTATAAGTGGGGGAAGGTTTTGCAACCTCCGAGATCGACGAAGATCTAGGTCCTCCACAACAAAATAAAACTAAGTAAAAACCTAGTGGCCACTACAACTAAGGAGCAAACATCATACCACTAAAAAATTTCCTAAGTAATCAAACCAATCAAACGGATAGCAAATACTCCCGGAAGCAAGTCTGGGATGATCAGGGCCCAGAACAGACTAACAGAGTATCGATGGTCAGTTTCGTGGCGTCCATCGGAGGTCCACTGGGTGCAAGCACTTGAATCACCAAACCGCTTTCCCGGGATTACTGCCAGAGGGTTACCTTCCATGCCTGTCTAAGGTGAAGTGGGAATAACCGCCCACTCTACCTGTGTAGAATCCTAAAGGTCTGATACTAAGGCTACCATCAATACAAAATATCCTAGGGGGACAGTCGTCAGCCTAGTTGAAACACATGGGCAGGGTAACAAAGACCGAATTCCGAAAGGACCCCCGTACGTGAGTCAACTCTGGTTTATGGTCAAAAGGAAAGTGAGGGGATATCCTCAACAAATCCAATCTCCCACGGCCTCGTGCTTAGCACTGTTTTAAGTAGAGTTTCCCAGGACTATTTGATATAGATGGATTTACCTAAATGAAAGTCATACTACGATTGTTGAGTAATGAAGCCAGTTCCGAGCAGTTTAAGGTGATTTAAGCTCGAAACTCTAGCCTAAACTAGTTGATGTCCTGTATGCCTAAAAAGAAAATGTTGCTAATAAATTTTATTAATAATTTCTTTTTAAGGGTTACTTGTGACTCAAGGGTTGTAGTGCGGTGTGTGGAATGGTTTGTTATGAAAGTAAAGTACTTGAAAAAATAACGCTTTCAAATTCACAAAACTTTTCTCTTTTCGTTTATAATTTTTTCAAAAACTTGAAACCTAAGCAATCCTAAAACAAAATCTTTTTGTATTTTCTTGTTGATATTTCAAAGCAAACTATGCTACCTCGAAATAATGCAAGACCTTACTAATAAGCGATTTGAACAATTTTTTTCCTTTTCTGATAAATATAAAAGAAAGAGAACTTTGTACAAAAGCAATCAAGATCTAAATGTAAAGCGTGTGTAAGACAAACATCTAAATGGTTCAAAGCAAACGAATCAAGAGACTCGATGAAGACTTGACTTACCAAGTTTTTGCAAAAGAAAAACTTGAGGATTGGAAATGAAGTGAAAAAGAAACAGGGAAAAGAGACACTTATGACGGAAAGGCAGACCTAAACAGGTTGCTCCTAAGTATCAAAACCCTAAGAAAAACACTAAGCCAAGAAAAAAGTAAGCAAGTGAACCAAGAATGACTTTAACAACACACAGACTCAACATAAAGACAACTAAGAGGCTTTGATTTACTTGAACTGCACTGATAAAACAATCAACAAGTATCTGAGCCAAGCAACCTTTCGGAAGCAACCCTAAGGACTCAAACTTGACAGTCAAACCCTAATGGAAAGGATGAGACCAAGAGAAAGCGTGCTAAACGTTGCAACAAACAACAAACAATCAAAGTGCAGGTCTGTATGACTGCAAAAACAACTAGAGTGAATAATGCAGCTATGCCCAACAAGAATAGTGCACGAACTTCAACAAAGGGCTCGTATTCAGAAAAGACACTTAAACAAAGACTCAAGCAAGCAAAAACAAGCTAAAAGAGATTGGAGAGGCTTACAAGACTCAACCGAGACATATGAGGTCTCAGGGGTCAGTGAAGACATCAAAGCAACAGGCTGGAACAACAACCAAATCTTGGAAAACAAACCCTAACAGCAAAACAAGACACTACAGGAACATACACCACTATGCAGTGTTACAACTAGCGTACATCAAGACATGTACGCTACTGTGCAGTGCAAGGAGGGGCGTTCATCAGGTGAAAAATGCAACTGTAAGTAGGGGAGACCAGCGTACATGCCTCAAAAGGGCACAAACAGGCTTTGCAAACCAAAAATTGAGTTGAATCAAGCAGATAGGAAAGATAACACAGACCTACAAGGTCTCTCAGACAATCAAAACTGAAAAATGGGCTGGAAGAAAACCAAAAATAAAGTCTCCTAGAGCAGAAAAACTAAGCGGTTATTCCCCAGCGGAGTCGCCAGTCTAATGTTCAGGATTTCTACCCTATAGTGAGGAGATGGACACTACCAACTGGGTGGGGTTGACAGGTAAACACATTGATTATATTGCATTTAGTTACTGCAAAAGAAATAGATTGGGATTGAAAGACATACCTCTTTTCGATGGTTTATCCTAGCTTTCGCTTGGTCTTTCACTTGATCTCCCGCTTGATCTTCTGCTTGATGAACCTGCAATACAAAAGATACCTTCCTTAGCGTATCTTGACCATATAACATATGATGAAATTATAAAGCAATTTAACATCAATTGTAATCAAGAATTAAGCCAAATAGACATGCAATCCAATAGATATCTGATTTGGGACAGGAAGGGTGTTTCGACCTTTTTATTGTCAAAGAAACATGAACAGTACAATATACCTGACGTGTAGAGATGTTTCTGCAACCAGATCCTGGGCTCCTGCTCTTCACTCTGACTTGGGACTTTCCTCCAGCGTAACAGTACTTCAAGCCTTCCTTCTAGCCTTCTCTCAAGATTTCATGTGCATTATGAGTAACCCCTCTCATGGATCCTCCTTGTATTTATAGGACAAGGTAGGCAGTTTAGATCGAGAGGTGGTTGGATTGGGAGGTTGGGAAAGTTGCATAACCAACTTCAACTAATCCGAATTCATCAAATTAATATATTTTTTTATTTCATCTTAAGATGTACGTGGGCTTCATACCACAGGAGTAGCGTACAAGAAGCAACGTTTGGGCTTTACAACAAGCGTTTACAACTTTTTGAGAGATGTACGCTGGTTGTCCTTGAGGAGAGTAGCGTATTTCTCAAGGTGTACGCTGGTCTATAATGCAGAGAGGGGCGTACATGTGGCAAAAGTAGGAGAAACTGCAATCTTTTCAGGTGAGGAGTGTACTTTAGGAAGCAAGTCATCCAAGGCAATCTAGCTCTTCAATCCTTTGTGTCCTTTTGTGTGATCTACAAGGAAAGGTGATCACAGGATGGAGAAGTGCATATTTGACCTATAACAGGGAAGGTGCTCTTTGATGCCGTGAATTTGGCGTTCCAATTTCTGAATACCGCATTGCGGGTTGCAGATTGTGGAAGTCGAGAAGGTGCTCTTCGACGACGCGAATTTAGCGATCTGATTTCCGAATCCCGCATTGCGGATTGCAGATTGCGAAATTAGGGAAGGTGTTCTTCTACACCGCATAATTGGCATTCCGATTTCCGAATCCTGCATTGCGGATTGCAGATTGCGGAAGTCGGGAAGGTGTTCTTCGACGCCGTGAATTTGGCATTCTGATTTTCGAATGGGAAGGTGTTCTTCGACATGGCGTAAGTGGCGTTGCGCTTTCCGAATCCTGCATTGTGGATTGCGGACCAAAGCCATAACGACTGTGTAAAAAGAGTAGTGTTGCGGATAATTTTTGAAAAAAAATATCAGGCTTGTTCCCCCATCATTCAAAGGGCACTTAGGGGATCGGGGACGTGACAGTTGATATGATTATGGAAAAAATGATTTAGGTCGAGCTTCTAAAACCTAAGAATACTGTCAATGAGAAAACCAAGGTATACCAAAGAGCCACCTCTTATTATTTTAATGAACTACCACCAAATGGTACACCAACCTCATCGGCACAGTACATAGTTCAACAATACATTGCTGCAAGTAGGGGAATGGAGTCTTTGAATTGTATCAAAACCTTAACGTGATGAGCGGGCAATGACAGGAAGATGTTGTGGTGACAAATGCCTTGGCTTAACTCCCATGCTTCCAGAGGGTCATGGAGGCCTCTCAGGCGTTCTTGCATATAGGTGGGTTCCTCTCTTTATGTCAATCCAAATCTAGCTGATGTTTCCCAAAATCAATACTTTTTTTTGTGATTTCTTCGTTTATTTTTAGTCTTGAGTAGGTAGGTAAACACAAGAAAATTGCCTAGAAATGAGTTGTTGCAGTGCCTAATTTTGACATATTAAATAGAAACAAGTCTTGCTTAATTTTCTTCTTAATTTGTATTGGCGTTGGACATCAAATTTTATTGTTTGTTCCCATATCTAGCCTTAGTGTCCAACATCGTTTGTCATTGAATATAACTATATTCTCAATTAGTGATAATGTCCCGAGAGAATTTTGTGTTACATCCACTTTATTTTCATAACAATAAAGAATAAAATTGAAATGAAAATGGAATTAAGAGTACTACAAAATATAAATCTCCCTCCTAGAGATAGAGCCTTCCTCATCCTTATGAATGAGAATCATCTGATTTTCTATGAGGTCACTAGCTACTTTTGCTAGTTCATGTACCTCAAAGTTGTGTTTTCAATGAATATGCTTTATGCTTACGTAATTGAAGCTCAACAGCAAGGCCTTTGTTCTGGATAAGAGATGAACTAGATTCAAGTGGGAACATCTAGCCTCACCGTTCATCCATTGCACAATGATTTCTTAGTCCGATAAGACCTGTAGCTCAATAATTTTATTTTCCAGGGCCAACGATAATGTTGTGAATATACCTTGAAGTTCTGCAAAATTCTTTGTGTGTGTACCTATATCTGTATCTTCATATATCATGATCAGTATGAGATTAACAACAAAGATTGCATACAATAAGTAGGTACCATTACATTTTCTCATATTGATTTTTTTGATATATCATTGTGTGTGGGTTGTAATGTCATTGTTGTTGTATATTCAATATACAGTCAGAAGTGAGGTCAATTTCCTTTTGTTAGTAATGTCATATATCATTCAAACACAACAAAAAGTTGCAAACTATTGGTTAAAATTGTTTCAAGCATAGTTGCAATATTCAAATACAAATACTTTGCGTTAGTCAAAATTTATATGTAACTAGCTTATACGCGAGATGTATATCAACCACTTTTAAATGTGTTTTCATGGTTGATATACACCGATCAGTGTATATAAGCCATATTATTAATATTAATATGGATTGCTAGTTGACGGTCAGCGTGCGGGAAGGATTGTTGAGTTTTTAATATTATAATAATTGTTACTATAAAAATTAAATAATTAAAAAAATAACGAGTGTTGAGTTTTTATTATTATGATCATTATTATTTTAATAATTAGTAAGCCATATTAATTAATAATAATAACAATTATTAATAATAATAGCCAATGTTCAATTATGGTCAACCATTGGTCTACCAATGGTCAGCCAACTAATAGTCAACCATGGTCCACCAATAGTTAATCAATGGTAAACCAATGTTAACCATAGTCAACTGATGGTCAACCATTCTTTTTATCATTGGTAAACCACGGTCAACAAATGTCAACCAATGCTCAACCATTTTTTAACCATTGGTTTACTATGGTTGAGATTGGTTTACTATTGGTTGGCTATTGGTTGACCATAGATTGACTATTTGTTGACCATCGATTGACCATTGATTATGGTTTACCATTGGTTGACTATTGATCGACTATTGATTCACCATGGTTGACTATTCATTGAGCATGGTTGACAATGGTTGACTACTGGTTGACCATGGGTTACTATGGTTGAATATGGTTGACAATTGGTTTACTATGGTTGACTATCAGTTGAACGTGGTTGACTATGGTTGAGTTTGGATGACAATGGTTTATAATGGTTGACTATGGTTAACTATGGTTGACCATGGTTGATTATTAGGAAACCATGATTTAAGTAATCGTCATTGTAAATGATTATTAAGGAATGATCATTGTAAAGTAAGTTCGGTAAATCAACGATGGAAAACACAACCTAATATTAATATTTCAAGTTGCATTAATAATTCATAGCTTAATAAAAAGTGTTTCACCGTATCATTCGAGAAATAATGAATACATGAAAAAAACATATTAATAGAATTTTTTTGCGATATTAAAAGCAGTATATGTATATATTAATGATATGATTTATAAAACAAGAATAAATTCAAAATAAAAAATACAATAGAATATTTTGAAACACTAATTGAGAAAGAACAATTTAGTTATGTGTAAATGTAATGCAAATCTAAAGTAAGACATAAATATGTTCCCATTAATAAAAATAAAGTATTTATTTACTTACATGGTTCAAAGTGGAAAAAAACTACAAACAATCAGATGGATCAAGCAAGGAATGGAATGCCAAGGAAGGGAATGTCATATTCACAGTGAAGACCTGGGGATAGAGGGAAAAAATTCCCACTAAGAACGAAATCACTACAGGTATGGTCTTTGGGCATGGGAAGATGAATATGTCTATATATTGATAAGTCATCAACCCCAACAAATGTTGTTGTCCGACTTGTCAAATCATAATACAACAAAGGTGTTTGAGCAAAGTTGCACATAAGTATCATGTTTCCAATTGCATGGAAAGGAAGATATCCACTGCACTTGTTGTTAATATCTTATGTGAGTTCTTTCATGAGAGTCCAACTCATTCCGCTGCCATCTTCCCAATATCCATTTCTGCATTTTGGAGGGCACTTAAGAGGTTCAAAATCTAATATGATATCAGCAGACCAAACAACGGTGAAACAGTGATGTCCAATCCATAACAATCGATTTTCATGAAGTGCGAGGCACATAGATCCCCTACTAAATTCACGATGTACAAAATGGATAGTCCATTTGTTATTCTCAATATCAAGAGAAAATAACGTGTGCTTGATTCTTGGGTATCCACTGGAGAACATCTGAGCACGCAACCAATATATTTTTCCCTTATAGAAGACCACATCCCCAGGAATTGCAGGTTCCGCATCAGAAAAGTCTATATATTTCCATGTCCTATTAATACTGCTACAAACATTGTATCTTGATACATATCCATCAAAAGCATGTTTGAGGTGTATCCAATCATATTTGTGTTCACTAATATTACTCAAGATAGTGAAGAAACCAAAATACCCTGTTTCAATACAACCTATAAAGGTGCATACTTTGATAAAAGGGTTCATCACATAGTAATGTTGACATGATGGATTTGGACCAAGGAGAGATAATAAAAGAAGACAACCACATGAACATTCGAGGGTATACATAGGGTACGGGAAAGGTATAGAAAGATGTGATATAACAGCTTTGCTATTAATGTACAAACATATATAATGATCTCGATATGGATTGCATTCATCAATAAAGAAACCGATATCTTCTTTGCATTTCATGTCATGTCTTTCAATAAGATGATTGTTGCATATAATCATATTCCACATCTTTGACAATGTTTTAAACCGAAACAAAACCGACAGAGAGAGCCACATAAATATCAGTTCAAGCAACTCAACCAGCAAGAAAATCCATATAGTAGGATCCATATCCAATGTACTATATACATTGCAAAAAACCAACAAAAAAAGAGAGTTAATAACTGAAAAATATTTGCATATCTCAAAGAAGTGAATGTATATAGGAAAGAAAAGAAAGTGTATTTAAGAAACAAGTATATAATAATATGTAGAAAATTTGTGAAATCCTAGAAAGCATTAATGAAATTTACAAGATTATTAGGAAAGACTGTAAATAGCTTTACTAAAAAATGAAGGGTGGGTAGGTTGTGAAGTTGAAGAACTTCGAAATCTATCTAATTGCAGGGTGTTCATGTGCTTCTGCTAGAAAGTTAAAACTAAAAAGTGTTCCTCTAACTCAAACAAACAATGTTTATGTAAGTCAAGTAAACATTATATATGTAAGTTAACATCTAGCTCCAGCTGGGACAAGTGCTCTAAGGGAGAGAGCGCTTGAGAACCTCAGAATCTCTGATCTCGAACTGCAAAGTAAACATTGGTTCTCGAGCAAGGTTAAGTAAATATTGTTTATCTAAGTGAAGTAAAATTATTTAACTTGATATAAACATTGCTCATATCATTGAACATTGTTCATATAAAGTAACATTGTAAACATTTACGAGAACATTGTTTAAGTTTATGTAAACATTGTTGATGTAACTTAACATTGTAACTTAACATTGTAACTTATTCATGTAACTTAACATTGTTAATCTAAGTGAACATTGTTTATATAAATTACATCATGCAAAGAACAATTGTAGATGAAGCATTGGAGGATTCATCTTCTACATATAGGGTTCTTTAGTATAGTGAAGATGTATAAAATATATTGCAAAGTATAAAGGTGCCATATGAACCCTTTTTTTAAAAACACTTCATATGTATATTAGATGAACAAATTTTTGTAATAATTTATATGTAGCATGAACAGATTTTTGTAATAATTTATATGCAGGTTGATTTCTTAGAAATCTTCATTTGTAGGAATCATATGAATGGAAAATCTAAGGTACACATGTGCAAATTAAGCCATTTTATTCTTAGTTTTTATGGTCTAGCTAAGTGGCAGCGGTCTCTAAATAACTTAAGGTGGACATCTGATGCAAACCCTTTCTTCTCAGCTTGTATGGTTTCAAAATCTATACAGTTAGGAGCCAACTCTGTATTAGAATAAAATATGATATGGAAGCACATATGTCTTCATACTTAGGTATCCCTATGTTTTCATACTTAGGCATCTTCATAATAGGGAAGCAGATATTAACGGTCTTGTTCTATGTTTAAAGATGAGATTAAATTCTTGATTGGATAAGTTGTTTAAATAAATTTACTTGAAAAAATTGAGGAATGGTTTTTAAATAAAATATGTAAAATAGCTGAAAAGAGTATACTCAACAACGATATTCAATATTAATGTGATAAGATCTTTGATTAGTGAAGAAGAAACATTTGTCACAAGGTTGCCAATATTCAAGGGTTAAACTCTACAATGATATAGATACACCTGTCAACTTAGATCTGAAAATATTTGAGAGATTAGAGATCGTAACAGTGGATAGGATGAGGTGGGAAACATATTAAAGAGAGTACAGGATAATGTTCTAGGGAAAATACCGCTCAATGATATTTTTCCAAAGGATATCAATGAGGCCAAAAAAATGAGGCTTCTTCTTTATGTATTTTTTCATCGAGTGGTCACAATTTTTTTTTGGCATCCCATTCTTAAGGGAATATTAGTTTCCACAAATGTGTTTTTTGGACAAAGTCACAAGCTTTCATTCTCTTCATTTGTTTTCCATTATTGGTGGAAGTGAAAATTTAGACATTCTGATATAGTTTATATTTCGATATCACTTTGTGGTTGATCAAATGGGTCGATGATCAATTTTTATTTATTTTTCTTTCGCTTGATTCTATGCATTTGATTAATCTGTTAATCTCTATTCGTAAAATTTGTGTCTCTGCATTCCATCAGGTTCAAGAATTTTTTTAAAAGCATCGGTCTTAGCTTATTGAGTTAAAATTCGAAGAACATTTCAGGTTTCCTTAATATAATCTTGTCCTTCAAATTTATGTTGTTTAAATGTGTGTAAAATTATTGGGATTTCAAACACGTCATGCGATGAAATTTTGAATAACCTATGTGAATCTCCTTTTGTCACATGGGTCAATGCATGTAGTTTTATTAAAAAAATTGTATCCAATTCTGTGTTTTTTAATAGCTAAATTTGAAATTTACTCTCTTCAAAACAATTTTTTTTTGCGATCGACCGGTAACCAAAGTAGCTTAAATTTAATTACCTATAGATGGCATGGAATCCGTTAATATATCCAAGAGTTACACATTTTTAAAGAGGGTTTTACCTAGGTACCAAAGAAGGCAGTGGAACACGCGACTTGCATACCTAGTAAATGTTGTGTATGATGAACTTACTAGGGTTTTGTTGTAGATGATTTACATAATACTCCAAGCAATATCAATGGGGATTAACCCAAGAGTACCCAGCTAGGATTTTGTTGTAAATGATTTACATAATACTCCAAGCAATATTTCATATTGCGTGAAATACTAAATAGATTAACAAAAACCTAAAACATAACTAATTCTAAATAAAAGAGCTGATATGTTCCCAACTAACAATAAATCGATGAAATGGATGATTCTTACCTGCTAAGTTAAGTCTGATGTTTTGTCACGTCCCCTCCCTTCGATCCAACCCAAGGAAGGGAACATGACTACAATTCTAGGTTTTTACACAAACTCAAGCCCCATCATCATGAACAAATTCATGTAAACATATAAAACACATGTGTGCAGATGCAAATTAAAATAAACATGCACAGCGGAATTAAACTATCCACACACAGTTATTATGCATTTTCTCAGCATAATCATAACATTCTTCAATTAATTAAAACATTGCAAAAGTAAAACACATAGAGAGAATACTTATCTTAATGTAATGTTGTCCCAAGCAACTAGCTACGCAAGTGCAACATTCCACCCAGCCATAGGCCAGTTGTGTTCATCAATCTCTCAACACAACTACCACCCTTGAGTTGGGCATGATTTCTACAAGGAAATCGAACACTCAAGCTCATGCACAGCCAAAGAAATGGATACCCATAACCCATACCCCAACATACTCTTTCCACACACAACAAGCACAATTGTTGGCATGGGTAAACTTTTTCAACTATGGGATGCACAACACATGGTGTCCATGGATTTCCCAAATCGTGGCACACCCAAAAACGAATTGTGGGAAGGGAAATCGACCCCAAGGAGCAAAAACGAGTTCCCCAACAGGTATGTGGGAATTTAGAGGGAAAAAATGACCTCCCAGGACCCCCAAAACGGATTTCTCTTCTTCCCCACTGTTTTATATCACAAAAATGCCCTTCTCCCTGCTGAGAATGAAGGAAAACACAGAAATTTCATGGAGAAAAATGCCCAGGTAGCTTCAAAATCGTGAGAGAGCCAAATTGGTTGATGAATAATGGCGTGGGGAGCAATTTCATGGCTCTTTTCTTTCCAAGCAAGCCAAACACGTTTTTCCAAAAATGGTGGCTTGCCCATACCCGAATTTGGACAGCCATACCTCTCCATTCCCCAAAGCATTAACTACCTCAACCAATTCTTGGGAGAAATAAATGATTGGGTACAAAAGTCAACATGGGTAGTTGAGGATTTATGGGTTCTCTCATTGACACTTGGCTTGACTTGATTGGTTCAAGAGTTTGAATATTTCCCTCCCAATTCCTTGTTAAAATCATGCCCCCATAATCTTGTTGCATTGCATTGCATAGCTAGTTGTGGGTGTTTTATTAAAATTCATATTTACATGGTATTCACAATTTCTATTGTTCCTCGATAGCACACAAACCATATGCATCAATTTTCAACACTAAATTGATGGTGGGGCCTTGGCCTTGAGCTCCTCACCACGATTTTATAACAATTTTACATCATTTACATGTGTAATGCAATGGGGTCAAAATCGGGATATTACATTTTTAAACAAAAAACTCGTGCTTGATGATGAAAACTAGATATTTAATATTAAAAAAATACAAAACAAAACAAAGAAGTATAACTTGCTTGGAATTTAGATCCATCTTCTATTTTTCAGGTGAGCCTATTATGCAATCCAGTAGTGTATACGGACTCCATTTAGAATCATAAAAGGACTCCATTTGCAATCATAGACAGTGATCTTAAAAACGACTCCAGGTCCTGATTGTCTTAAAAATTATAGATTAACAATGATGTATAAGTAATCATAATCACTATTTGTTATTTTTTCTATTTTTATTAAGATTAAAGACTTCACAGCTTGCATCTACACTTCCTGGAAATACACTTATATGAAAACGCTCGTTGCATTCCTTTATCCAAACATTGATATATAGAATTGAAAGAATAAGTAAATAATTCTCATTGCATTTCTTAATCCAAACAACTGTAAATAGAATTGAAAGAATATACAGTGAGTTTTGCAAAGTATTCAGCAAATTCAACGAGTTCTCAAAGAACAAAGAAATGAATTCTTCCACAAAGTAAGGATTGCTTTCATCCCTCGGTTATTGAAACATAGTGAATTGTTCATTGGATGAACAAATCCCTGTAATGCAATTACAAAGTATGATAAAGGGATATATAATTCGAGTGCAATGTTCAGGCTAACACTACCAAAGGTTAAACTCATATTTGCAGTTTTATGAAGAAAAAAAAGAGAGATAGATCAGGCACCTGTTGAAAAAGAGCTGAGGCATCTCCTGTAGCCAGAGTAATAATGTCGGCACTGGATACGGTGTTGGGACATGCAGTTTCCAAGACCTTTATCTCATCAATGAATTCAAATCCTCTCATAGTCTGATTGGGTCCTGCCTCCTTCTCTGCTTGATTTCTTGCAGTGGAATCTACCAGCAGGGATGCATCACATCCCTAAAACAAATTCAGGCGCACAGAACAAATACATAAAAAAAGCTATTGTGAATACTTAAATATCTATGCAAATAGTTTAATTACTAGGTATGAAAAAACATCATCTACTTAATTTTTTATTCTTACTTTGATGAAGCAATCGTGAAAATGCATTTGAAGAATCGTTGACACGATTCCCTTATCTTTGCTGATTTTTTTTGTACTCTCAGCTGCACAAGTCCAATTGCGCTTGGGAAAGTCTATCTGTAGAATCCCACCATAGTGCCTTGTGCATCAGATTGAATTTTTCTAATATTTCAACCAACCCGATTTTAATGTCAATTTTTCATAGTTTAATGCCCAACCCAGTTTTGTATGATGGCTGAAAATTACAAATAATTTTTAGACATTTAAAACACAGCTGAAAATCACATTTAATGACAAAATTAAATATTCAATGCACACCATAAAAATATCAGACTCGGAATTTTTGGCTAAACTCCCAGGAAAAACCCACAAGGGGAAAACCTGTCAGAGAGAGTGAGGATGATTTTATTTCTTCAAAATAAATTCAGTACAACAATTTTTCAGTCAACAGAAGACTTATTGTTACAACGTAATTTTCCACCTTGTGAGAATCAGCACTCTTTGGCCTAGAGGATCCATTTCACTGACTCATAACCACTTTATATCCTTCAGATACTATTTTTCCCTATTTTTTCCCTTGTACGCTAGCTGCATTAGTCCTTAATTAGAGTTGTTGTTTATCGAAGCTCTATGTCACTGATTGGCCGTTGGGATTTTTAGGAACCCATGTCTTTACTTTGTTAGTATATTGTTGTTGGACGCATATGCTTTGTAAGTTGTCCTGTAATATTTGTTGATCCATAGTTTGTGTTATTGTTGTTGGCGCATATGCTTTGTAAGTCGCCCGTAGTATTGTTGATCCATAGTTTGTAGTGGCCCATGGTTTTGAACCATAGTATTGGGGCCTAGACTTAGTATATAAGTGTGTGTTGAGGCCTATGAAGGCACCGTGAAGTTATTTTGTATTGAGCTTGCTCAAAAGAGGTTGCCCCCTCGAAGTGGCCTGCGATCAATAAAAGTATTCTGTGATCTGATATATTGTGTATTTTCGTCAATTAATTGTTGCAGGTTCTTCACGTCTGATATCAAAGCACTTTCTTGGGCTCTCTGGGTGAAATTTCTGCCAAATTTTTTTTCGCATCTGTTGCAAGTTCGGATTTGGGAATAATCCCTATCCGCTTAACTGTGGGAAGTACTTTGGCATAAGCCCTAAAACTCATTGTGAGGAGTACCACAGAAACCCCGAAGTAGCTGACCCATTGAGAGGACCTGCCAGCGAAAAGGGCAACGACCCCTACTTGATTGACTAGTTCCCACCCGTGAGATAAACCAAGAGCTATCGTTTGTGGCAAAGCGATTATCAGTCTTACCTGAGCCGTGGAGTGAGGGGTACTACCCCAATACGCAAGCCGTTAGACAGCATTGGTGGCCGAGTGAATCCCTTGAAATGCTAGGAAGCCGAGCATACCTGAGGTCCATATCTATTTTCAGCTGATACATCGCACATTTCCTCTGTCCAGAACTGTTGCCGATCACTTCCGCGCCGTTGCAAATCCATCTATTGTCGATCACTTCCGTGTCGTTGCAGATCCTTCTGTTTCCGATCACTTCCGCACCGTTGCAGATCCATCTGTTGCGGATCCCTTCCGCGCCGTTACCGATCCATTTCTGAAAAAAAATAAAAAAATAATAATAAATAATAATAAATAAATAAAAAATAAAAATAAAAAAATCTTTTTCTGCCATATCTCCCTTGTTTTAACTCTGTTTCCTTTGAAACTTCTCTGACACCCTTGAAATCCCATTCTGCATCTTTCATTCCTGAGGACCCTATCCCAAATTCCACTTCCCTACACCCGAAATCTCACATTTGTCTATTTTTAGGGTTTGCCATAACTTCTTCGATTTTCACCCGATCGCCTTCAAATTTTACCACAGAGTTCCTTTCCTCATTCTTTCACCCCGCTTCTGAAATCTTCATTTTCTGCTTCCCTGTCCTTTCGACAGTGTCCAAAACCTAGTCAAACCCAAATTACCCTTCTGATTTTTTCCCAAATCCATATTTTCCTTTACTGAAACAGTCTCTGTTTTTGTTTTTCTACCCACTCAAAAAAAAAAAAACTCCTGGTTATGGTTGTCACCCGCGTCGGAGCAAAAACTATTGAAGAAGCACTTGCTGCCATCCAAGCCAAACTCCAGGATCTGGATGAAAAATTTCTCAGGCTCCATCTTGAGCATTCAGCCATGAACAACAAACGGCAGTCCGAGTCTTCATCAGACAATGGGTTCTCTTCTTCTAGCAATTTCCGTGGTCCAAAGCTTGATTTTCCTTGCTTCAATGGTACTGATCCAACTGGATGGATCTATCGTGCAGAACAGTATTTCAGTCTGCATAATACTTTTGATGTCAACAAAGTTCCACTTGCATCCTTTCATTTGGAACAGGAAGCTCTTCAATGGTACCGTTGGTACATCAAGGTTCATGAAGAGCCAAAATGGCCAGACTTTTGCCAGCTCCTTTTGCAATGATTTGGTCCTAGTAATTTTGATGACTTCACAGGAGCCCTCACTAAACTTTGCCAAATTGGCACTGTGAGAGAGTATCAAACTGAATTTGAGAAACTATCCAACCACACTGAAGGATTGTCTGATGACTTCTACCGAAGTTGTTTTATTAGTGGTCTAAAGGATGCCATCCGCTCTGAGGTCAAAATGTTCTGTCCCAACACAATGATGGAAGCCTTGGGGTTGGCTAAATTGGCAGAAGACAAGATTGCATCCCAACAGTGCTCCAAGCCCACTTTTGTTCCCTTCCGAAATATGGGTTCTCAACGACCACTCATACCACTGGCTCCTCGACGAACTCCTATCAAGCATTTGTTTGAAACAGAGATGCAAGCACGCAGAGAAAAGGGGCTTTGCTATAATTGTGATGAGAAATTCACTCGGGGACATAGATGTGTTCAGCAGAAGCTCTATCTCTTGGATGTGGATTCTCCGCCTGCCTCTGAAATTGGTGACGAAGATCTAGATACAATGGATACTCAGGTCAACATTCAGGAACCGCTTATTAACCCTCCGTCTCAGGATGACCAGCCAGATATATCTCTCCATGCTTTAGCTGGAATCACCACCCCCCAAACAATGCGGGTCAGGGGTTACTTCAAGAAGCTTCCTCTTACAATACTCATTGATTCTAGTAGCACTCATAATTTCATTGATCCTCGGATCGCCAAACAAGCTGATTGTTTTATCCATCCTTCCTCCAACTTTGAAGTCATGGTTTCCAATGGGGGCACCTTACCTTGCAAAGGGAAGTGTCGTAATGTGCGTATCTCTATGGAAGATTATAACCTGCGCTCTGACATGTTTTCCTTGACCTTAGGCGGCTGTGATGTGGTTTTGGGCACTGAATGGCTACGCACACTTGGCCCTATCTTATGGGATTTTGCTGAACTTTGGATGCAGTTTCCCCCCAATGGAAAAAAACACACATTGACAGGATTACAACCAGGGTCTCTCAGCATCATCAGTTCACATCGCATGGAAAAAATCCTTAAGAATAATTCACATGGTGTCATCTCTCAGATCCATTCCATTCAGATGCAACCATCAGCAGTCTCCACTACTCTGGATCTACAACAAATTCTAGATCGATATACAGGTGTCTTTGTTGAACCAGTGGGATTTCCACCTTCAAGGCCAGAAGACCATCGTATTCAGCTCCTTCCTGGCAGCGTTCCTCCAAACATCAGGCCCTATCGCTACCCATTTCACCAAAAAACAGAGATTGAAATGCTCATTCGGGACTTGTTAAAGCAAGGTATTATTCGCCCAAGCACTAGTTCCTTTTCTTCTCCAGTTCTTCTTGTCCGCAAAAATATTGGTCATGGCGCCTCTGCATTGACTTCCGAGCACTTAATCACCTCACCATCAAGGATAAGTTTCCAATTCCTGTTGTTGATGAGCTTCATGGGGATCAATTTTTCTCCAAGTTGGATCTTCGTTCTGGGTATCATCAAATTCGGGTTCATGAGGATGATATCCCTAAAACAGCTTTCCGCACACATGATGGCCACTATGAGTTTTTGGTCATGCCCTTTGGCCTCACTAATGCTCCTTCCACATTCCAGGCCTTAATGAATAAAATATTTCGGCCCTACTTGCGGAAATTCATTTTGGTATTCTTTGATGATATTCTCATCTACAGTAAAACATGGGATGAACATCTCCAGCATCTGGATCTTGTCATGCAACTTTTCTCTGACCATCATCTCCACGCCAAACAGTCTAAATGTGTTTTTGGACAGAAGGAAGTTGAGTATCTCGGGCACATTATCTCAGCACAAGGGGTTCGCGTGGATCCTGCCAAAATCGCTGCCATGAACAATTGGCCGCATCCTCAGACACTCAAGAGCCTTCGTGGTTTTTTGGGGTTGACTGGCTACTACCGCAAGTTTGTCAAGGATTATGGGAATATTGCAGCTCCATTAACTGCTCTATTGAAAAAGGATGCTTTTACATGGACACATGCTACTCAGTGTGCATTTGACAAACTGAAACAAGCTATGTGTACTACACCTGTTCTAGCTATGCCCAATTTTTCCAAGCCCTTCACTATTGAGAGTGATGCTTGCAGCAATGGACTTGGTGTTTTTCTCCTTCAAGATGAACACCCCATTGCGTTCACCAGCAAATCCCTTTCAGGTCAGAATTTAGCTGCCTCTACATATGAGAAGGAAATGATGGCTATTTTGCATACGGTACAGAAGTGGCGACCATACCTATTAGGGAATCATTTCTGCATCAAGACTGATCACCAGAGTCTGAAATATTTCTTGGAACAACGTGTCTCCTCCCCAGCACAACAGAAATGGGTTAACAAACTCATGGGTTATGACTATGAGATCACTTACAAGAAGGGTAAGGACAATATTGTGGTAGATGCTCTTTCTTGCACATTTGATGCCCAAGGTTCTCTTTCAGCTATTTCTATGCATGTTCCAAATTGGTTGCAATCTGTTCAACAGGGTTATGTCAATAACTCTTCCTTATCTCAAATCATCCAACGCTTGAGCAACAACCCTTCGGCTGTACCACATTACTCTTGGGATGGTGCTTCCCTGAGATACAAGGGTCGTCTGGTGCTTCCCCAGAGCACAAATCTTCAACAGGCTGTCTTCTATGAACTCCATGCTTCTCCATCGGCAGGGCACTCTAGGTTCCTCAAAATGTATGAACGGGCACGGCGTAACTTCTTTTGGTAGGGAATGAAAAGGACAATTCAACAGATGGTGGCTGAATGTGATACCTGCCAGCGCAATAAGGGTGAAACGACACTCCTTCCAGGATTGCTCAAACCCTTGCCCATACCTACATGGATTTGGATAGATATTTCTATGGATTTCATTGAAGGGATCCCTAAATCTGGCAGGAAGACAGTGATTCTCGTTGTGGTTGATCACCTCTCCAAATATAGTCATTTTTGTGCTCTCAGCCATTACTATACAGCCTCTTCAGTCGCTCAAATTTTCCTGGACCAGATCTTTCGTCTTCATGGCATCCCTTCTTCCATTGTCTCGGATCATGATGCGACTTTCACCAGTCATTTTTGGACATAACTATTTCGCCACACTGGCACCAAATTGGAGATGATTTCAGGGTATCAACCACAAACAGATGGTCAAACTAAAATTATCAATAAATGCTTGGAAACTTATCTTCGTTGCTTCACCTCTGAACAATGACATCAGTGGGAAAAGTGGCTCCCTCTCGCTGAATGGTGGTACAATACCTCTTACCATGCTGCCTCTAAAATGACCCCATATGAAGCAGTCTATAGTCAGGAACCTCCAGTTCTTCTTCCATACACCCCCAACAGTTCACCAGTTCAGGCAGTTGACACAGTCCTTCGAAACCACGATCAAATTCTTCGCATTTTGCGGGACAATATTCACATGGCAAGAAGTCGCATGAAGCAACAAGCTGATCAACACCGTTCTGAGCGCACTTTTCAACCAGGAGATATGGTTTTTCTTCGTCTCGAATTGTACAAACAATCCTCCCTGAAACTCAAAGGGCACCATAAGCTCGCTCCAAAGTTCTATCGGCCATATCGGATTCTTCAGAAGATTGGGTCCGTTGCTTATAAATTGGAACTTCCTCCTTCTTCCCGCATTCATCCAGTATTTCATGTCTCTTGTTTGAAGAAAGTTCTTGGCACCAACATCAGTGGACAAACTATATTACCCGAACTGGATAATGAAGGATCCATCCTTTTGGAGCTGGAGGCTGTCCTCAATCAGTGCACTTGTCAGCTTCGCTCTCGCTCTATCATAGAGGTCTTAATTCAGTGGCATGGCATGCAACCAGAGGATGCTACATGGGAACCACTCCTTCAGGTTCAGCAACAATTTCCACATCTAAAGCTTTGAGGACAAATCTTTTTCTAAGGGGGAGGGGATGTTAGGAACCCATGTCTTTACTTTGTTAGTATATTGTTGTTGGATGCATATGCTTTGTAAGTCGTCCCGTAGTATTTGTTGATCCATAGTTTGTGTTATTGTTGTTGGCGCATATGCTTTGTAAGTCGCCCGTAGTATTGTTGATCCATAGTTTGTAGTGGCCCATGGTTTTGACCCATAGTATTGGCGCCTAAGCTTAGTATATAAGTGTGTGTTGAGGCCTATGAAGGAACCGTGAATTTATTTTGTATTGAGCTTGCTCAAAGGAGGTTGCCCCCTCGAAGTGGCCTATGATCAATAAAAGTATTCTGTGATCTAATATATTGTGTATTTTCGTCAATTAATTGTTGCAAGTTCTTCACAGGGATACACTATAGAAAACTGGTTTTTTCTGAGCCATTGGACTCTTTGTTTTCCCATTTGCCTTTCCTTACCCGCGGGTGAGCTTAGCTCTGCCTATGTACACCCACCTCTGTTTACTCTACTGCTCGCGAGTACGTGCAAGTTTTTCTTCGACAGTAACGTACAACTCCGACTTTGGTTGATTTATGACTTTTGGTTGTTGCTGGGTTGGCTTTGGATGATCTTGAGTCTTTGCTGGCCTATTTCTTGACTGTTCCGTTGGCTGAGTCTTATTGTTTGGCATCTGTTGGGTTGTCTTAGTGATCTCCTTGGCATATCAGTGACTAGATAGTAGGATTTTGCTTGCATTTTTCATTTCCTTATATTGAAAAATACAAAAATATACATATAGTTTTGCATTTTCCTTTTGTTTATAAGAGAAAATACAAAAAAAAATTGCTTTTATGTACTGCATCTTGCATTGAGTGCTTGTTGCTTTCATTTAGGTTCTGCTTGTGCATCGAAAATATAAAAGGATTACATTTTTATTTTGAAACCGTTGGATTGATTTTGCATACTAGTGGCATTTTTTTTATTGGATAGATGAGTCTAGGATTTGACGATTTTGCATACTATTGAGTCATACACATCACTAGTTTCACGACCATATCCCTTGAGTAACCACAGCCATTAAAATTAACGCTTAATCTTAAAATTGATTAGACCGATTTTATTTATAGGGTGCACCAACTAGCATAGGTTTATAGTCTTGGAATAGATCATTGTGAGTTAACAATCCAAGACTACTAGACGAAACATTAGGTGTCTGACCAGGGAGTGGAGGAATCCATGGTATACATTAGGTGTGTGATATCGGCTGAACGTGGGAGATATTTCTAGGATTTGTTCGTATCTGGTGACTCTTGGGGGATTTGACCCTCATTGAGTTTCGGGCTCAGCTACACTGCCCATACGATGGATCCCACCTGCGACTATCCCCCTGAGCATTGGTTATATTGCGGTGACCATAGTTTCCTTACCTAGGTATCGCATAGGGTACTTGCAGCGGTTATGCTGTTTGTGTCCTGAGTCATATAGGGATTGGACAACATAGTTGTTTGTTGTCGAGGGTTACGGCCCTTTGCACACAGTGAAGCCTGGGTGTCTCTATAACTGATTATGTTACCTTCGGCTATAGTTTGGGAGTCTCAAGCCTCTCCCAGGCGATACATACCAGCTCTAGTGTCGGGAGCTCATTTACCCACTCTGTTTGTTTTCTCTCGGCTATAGGTTCTCTAGGTGTGTGCTTTTGATTTACTATTTTTTATCGACAGTTGGCCTTTAGGGGATGTTTTGATTTTATATTCTCTCTGGAGATATCATGGCGCAGAGTCCTACTCTCCGTCGATCCCGTCGATTGGCTGGTTTACAACCTGTCGAGCTTTCACGCCACGTTGCTAGGGGACGCCGGTGGGCTCCCTCTGAGTCTTTGGATTCTTACGAGACATACGTCCTAGACGTCATGACTGCTGCACACTCTGATACTGAAGAAATACCTACGACTCCATCAGGTAGAGTCGAACACACTTCAGACACCCCTGCTCCTCGTGAGGTGTGGGGGGGTGATCCACCTGAGACCCAACGTAATTTGTTTGGTCCAGATCCACCCGAGGACGACCCGTTTTATCCTTCGTTTCCACATAATTATATACACGGGATGCCAGAGTTACATGACAACACTGGTCCTACGGTCAACCCAACCACATTCTCTTTTGGTATGCCTAATTATAATACAGTTGATCCTTCCACTACGTTTGGTAGTCACGCTGGCACTAGCCATAGTGTTAGCCACACTGCACCCACTAGGGGCAATGCCCTCGCCGGGGGCACCACGTTGTCCACTCACACACATAGTATGGGAACCGGTCATATTCCTCCTAACAATGTTAATGTTGGAAGGCGACCGCCTCCTAGGGCTACCCAACCTAATAAGAACATTGTCCGCAACACGACTCGCCATCCACCACCTAATACACATGCCGCTACCCGTCAACCTAGGACTACTTTCGCAAACGTTAATGCTCCTCCTAACCACGAGGGTGGACATATACCACATACTTTTGCATCCACTGTCGCCACTAGTAATGCCAATGTAGGAGGTAGGAATATATCCTATCCACATGGACATAACGCCACCATCCCTGCTACTAGTAACACCAATGTTGGGGTTGGAAATACATCTCATGCTTATGGTCACCACACGAATGCTCACGCTGATCCTAATGTTGGGGGTTGGAACATACCTCACCATTATGGTCATTACAAGTCGGTTACCGCTACGAATAGTACGTATATGCCCCATACTTATGGTGGCAACCCTTACTACAACACAGTCGGTGCTGACCACCAGTACAACCCACCTCAATATGGTGCCCAAAACACGTATATACCTGCTTACTCTCATATGGGTCAGGTCGGAGGAGGTTATCAACCCTATGGCCATGGTCAATCTTATGGTCCTTCAGGTCCTCATTATCAGCAGTTTAATGCTCATGGTCAAGCTTTTGGTCCACCTTATAATTCAATTCCGTTCAACCAACCTTTTATGGGAGCTTATAATCAATATTTCCAACCGCAGCTCCCATTCCTTGCACGATTGAATCTTCCGGATCTTTCGAAGCTCACGAATGATCCGGTGTGTCACGACCCTAATTGGCCTTTGGTCCCTACCAAGCTCCCTTCGGACATTCCTAAGTTTGAAGGGAAAGGTGGTGAGGACCCGGGTGATCATGTCACAACGTTTCACCTTTGGTGCTCCTCCAACTCGTTGAATCATGATTCCGTTAGATTGCGACTATTTCAATGCACCCTCACGGGGGCAGCCGCGAAGTGGTATGTTGAGTTGCCTGGAAACACTTATAGGGGTTTTAACGAGATCGCTTGGTTTTCTTGGATCATTTCCAGTTGTCGGTTCGCTATGATATTGGTACTGAGCTTTTGTCTACCTTCCGTCAGAATAAGGCCACACATATTTCTGACCACGTTCAAGAGTGGCGTCGGCAGAAGAGGTTAGTGAAAGCCAACATTTCTCCAGAGTTTCTGTTGGAATGGTTCCTCAAGTGTCTACTCCCATACATTGCTAAGGATGTTTTGATGTCCGGCATTGTGACTGAGGAACAAGCCATCTTGAAAGTCCAGCAGTTAGACTTACTATACTCTTAGTCTGGAATTTTGTATGACATTATTCCTGACGCACCGCAAACACGCCATGAGCCTCAGTCAGTTCCTGGACCGCATGCCGATGGCATTGTAGGATCCGCAAGCACTCGCCCTGTAGATTTGGTTGCTAATCAAATGCCAAATTTGTCGCTAAACCAGTATACTCCCGGATAGGTTCACACCCTGTCCACTTCCACCCCATCGTCCGATGTACACAGTGTACAATCGACGAACCAATCAGGTAAACAGCAACCTGGTGGTAAGAAAAAGGGGAGAAACAAGCGTAAGTGTGGAAACAATGGGAACAACAATATCAATCGCAATACCCCTCGTAAGCATAATCCCAACCCTCCTCGGGAAGGCGGAAATGCTAGTGAGGACCGTAAACCTAGGCGTAAGGTGAAGTTTCCTTGTAAGCTTTGTGGGGAAGATCATCTTACTCACTTATGTCCTCGAATCGAAGAAGCATCGAATCATTTGGCACAGAGCCCAACTGTGTTAAAGGATCCCCTTCCTCATCATCAAAACATGGCTTCGCATGCTCCCACCACTAGTTATGGACCTACTGAGATGACAACATCTTCTTCCAATACTGGTGGTTATGGATGTGTGAATATGGTTCAATCGGAGGTTTGTGTTGCCACTCGTCAACGCGATTATGGTGCACCACAACCTAATATGGGGAGTGAGCCTCCCCCTCCTCCTGACAATTCCTTGCATATCGAGAAGCCCTCTAATATGTCGCGGATACCGAAAAGTGTTCTTAAGCGCTCTACGCATAATCCTAATGCTCGAGCCGCCCATAACTACTCCATCGTTGAAGACTTGGGCCAAACTCCGTGTGCCATGTCGGCTCTTGAAGTTTTACAAGCCTGTCCTTCTCAAAAGCATGCTCTTTTGAGTGCATTAGGAGTTCAGGATGGGGGAAGTCCCAGTGTTATCAAGTTCAACACTACCGATGTTCAACCTCGCTTACCTTACCACGTGGCTTTTCAAATCCAGGTGGTGTGCCCTCAGAATTTTGTCAAACGTACGATGGTTGACGAAGGTGCTTCCGCATCAGTAATGTCGTTAACTTGTTGAAAAGCTTTTGGCTCTCCTCCTCTACTCGCATCTAGAACCACGCTCACTCCATTCGACGGTTGTTCATTTAAGCCGCATGGAATTATCCCTTCCCTTGTTGTCTGCTTGGGAGGTAAATCTGTGCCTATTGAAGTCGAGGTGGTTGATGCGCCCATCGACTACAACCTTTTACTGGGTCGGAATTGGATGTACGCTATGAAGGCTATCGCGTCTACTGTATTCAGAGTTATCTGCTTTCCTCACGAAGGAAAGATTGTGACCATCGATCAGCTGGATTTTGTTAATTTCCTTTCCACAGCATCCATGGGATCCATAGTCCCGTAGGTTACTCATTCTCAGCCGGCAACTGGGAACATGGGTGTTGGTATGTACCCTTCATTGATGGGAACTTATGATTTTGATGCACCTGTGAATTTTATTGGAACTATTACCGACGATGCGTCTCCTCCTTCGCATAATATGTCGTTCCGGACTTCCTATTTTAATGATCCATGGACTTTACCGTCCACGAGTTCCACATCTGGAGACATTACGCATATCGGGATGTCTATGCCACTGTCTATAGCTGAGCTTGCTTACCAGCATATTCAACAAGCCACTGCAGAGCCGGATCTTTCTTCTTCTCAGACAGTCGAGGAAGATCCCGTTACGCTGCCAGTTTGGGCAGCCAACTCGTCTTGTTCACGCGACTGCCTTGATGATACTTTGCCTTCAGATGAAGCTATTATGGAGGCCATGTGTGGTAGTGAGAGGCCTTGGGAGGATATGCACCATCGCTCTTATTTCCTTCCCAACCTCGAGCTCGCTGAAGAAGAAGAGTTTAGGATGACTCTAGCAGATATGGTTGGTCACCCTGTGGCTCTTTTAGGGTCGCATGATGTTTTTGCGGAGGCGAATATGGCTAACATTTCCCCGACTACGTCGATCAACATCTCTCGTGCTCCTGGAAAGGTCGAGAACGTTTACATCGGTGACAATTGCACTCCTGAGGAGATTGCTATTTACACTGAATTGTTTACAGAACTCCGAGAAGCTTTCGCCTGGTCATATGAGGAGATGCCAGGAATAGACCCCCGCATTGTTGAACATGAGATTATAACATATCCCAACGCTAAACCAGTTCGACAACGCTTACGTCCTGTGAACCCTAGAAAAGCAGTCGCTATTAAGGCAGATGTGGAGAAACTGCTCAAGGTTGGTTTCATCTAACCCGTTCCCCTTACCGAATGGGTGTCAAACCCCGTTCCTGTGGATAAGAAGCAGGGAATGATCCGTGTATGCACTGATTTTAGAGATTTGAACCGTGCATGTCCGAAAGACAACTTCCCAATGCCATTCATCAATCAGATCTTGGATGCTTATGCGGGAAGTGATATTTTTTCATTCATGGACGACTTTTCAGGGTATAACCAGATTCAAATTAAACCCGAGGACCATCATAAGACAACTTTCATTTGTCCTTGGGGAACATTTGCATATCGGAAAATGCCCTTTAGCCTTAAAAACACCGGAGCTACGTTTCAGCGTACCATGACCGACGCCTTTCACGATCTTAAAAAGATTATGGAGGTTTTCTTGGATGATCTTGCTAGCCATTCTCGCAAGAGAATGGACCACCCCAAGCACCTCCGCATGATTCTCGAACGATGTATACGCTACAATATTCGATTGAATCCCAACAAATACATCTTTGATGTAAGGACTGGTTGCCTTCTGGGCTTCATAGTTTCGAAAGAGGGTATTAGAGTCGATCCTCTTAAAGTTGAGGCAATACTTCGATTGCCTCCTCCACGCAACTTGTTACAACTTCAGAGCCTCCAAGGGAGAGCCACTTTTCTACGCCGTTTTGTAGTCAATTATGCTAATCTTACCAAAGGTTTCACGCGCTTATTGAAGAAAGACACACCCTTTATCTAGGATGAGTGAGCCCAGCAGTCTTTCGATGCCCTTAAGAAAGCTTTGGTATCGGCCCCTGTGCTTAGTCCACCAGACTTCGCACGAGATTTTATCCTTTATGTGGCCGTGTATCAAGAGACGATTGGCATGGTCTTGGTTCAGGTTGATGACGCACTTGTCGAGCATGTCATCTATTACCTCAGTCGAAATCTAGTAGACGTTGAGCTAAGATATACTCATGTGGAAAAGTTGGCACTTGCGACTGTTCGTTCAGTCCAGCGGTTATGACATTACATTTTGCTTAGAACAACCACAGTTGTAGCACATATCAATTCGTTTCAGTTCGTGCTATCACGACGCCTTATAGGGGGGAGTACAATAAATGGATTTTGATCCTTCAGGAGTTCGATCTCGATTTTGCTTCGGCGAAATCGGTGACATCGGTGAAATCGTTGGTGTTTGTTGAGCTTATGTCAGACCTTCCGAGACTTGATGAGGATGTCATTCATGAAGATTCCTTTGTGGATGAGCACTTATTTCTTATCTCTTTTGAGGACCCTTGGTATGGGGATGTCATTATATATCTCCAAACTTTGAAGTTTCCTCTGCATTATTCACGAGACGAGCGACATCGTGTGAAACATCACGCTAAATATTATACTATCGTCTGTGACACTTTGTATCGCCAAGGAAAGTATTATATTCTCCGTCGTTGCTTAACTCACGAAGAAGCAGAGCATGTGCTTAATTATTGCCATGCAGGGGCATGTGGCGGTCACTTATCCGGGATTGCTACAGCCCAACGTATCATGCGAGCTGGTTATTTTTTGCCTTCAATCTTTAAAGATTGTATTAATGCTGTAAAGAGATGCCACCCTTGCCAGGTGTTTTCTCGGAATATACGCTCGCATCTAGCGCCCCTTCATCCGGTCGTCACCGTCGGTCCCTTCACCAAGTGGGGGGTGGATTTCATGGATTGCAAACCAGCTTCGGCTGGGGGGAATCACCATATCATAGTGGTCGTGGACTAATTTTCCAAATGGGCTGAGGCCATGCTTACCATAAAGGCCAATGGTGCTACAACAACCCATTTCGTGTTCAATCAAATTATCACTCGGTTCGGTATTCCGAAAGAGATTGTCACTAACCATGGCAGTCACTTTCAGAACAAGATGATGGAGGATTTGTCTCTCAAGCTTGGGTTTCGTCAAGAACACTCATCTTCTTATTATCCCCAAGTGAATGGTCAAGTTGAAGCAGTTAATAAGTCTTTGAAGACCATTCTCCAGCGTACCATCCAACAAAGAAAGAACAACTGGCACATCATGTTATATCCTGCTTTGTGGGCATATCGAATCGCAGTCAAGACTGCCACCGAGTCCTCACCGTTTAACCTAGTTCACGGCGTGGAGTCACTTTTACCGATTGAATGCGAAATCCCTTCTCTTAAACTGGCCATAGATCTCCTCCCTAATACGACGGGTCTTGAGCAACGTTTGATCCACCTTGAGCAGCATCAAGATGTCGTCGTGGCTATAGATGCCAACAAACGTTGTATTAAGGTTCAGTATGATAGGTATGTCTGTCCCCGGCTATATTCTGAAGGTAACTTGGTCCTCTTATATGACTAAGCTAAAGAACCCCTAGGGGCAGGCAAGTTCAACCCCATGTGGCATGGCCCTTACATCGTGAGGCGTGTCCTGGAAAAAGGAGCCTATGAATTAGAAGACTATGAGGGGACTGCCTTGAAGGAGCCTAGAAATGGGCTCTACCTCAAGCGGTATGACGCTTGAACCTCTGGTTCAGGCTAATACTTTTGTATACTACTGTATAGTTACTTCTGTAAATAGTTTAGCTTTATTTCTTTTTCGGGTCTGCTGATTAGCTTCCGTTTGATTGACAGATGTCAGCAGAGTTTCCCACGTTCTTAGGATTCGCGGATGGTGCCAGTCGTCATACGCAGCGGCTTGCTTCTGCTGCCTGGGTTATTTTCTCACCTGACCACCTAGTTGTGTCCTCAGGAGGTGCTTGTCTCGGTCCTACATCTAACAATGTGGCTGAGTATAATGTCATCATTGAGCTACTTCGGGATGCCATTTCACATGGTATCCAGTCTTTAGAAGTCCTCCTGGATTCACAACTAGTTGTGTCTTAGCTGAATGGGCAGTACCGCGTGCGAGATCCTACGCTACTACGAAAATTCCTAAGGCATTTTTGACCAGATCTCTTCGGCGGAAGTTGTTCCCGAGCGTTTCACACCTATGGTAGGTACGTTTCACACCTGGCATATAGGTTAGATGTCATTTTCACATGCATTATGCATTTGACCTTTTGACCACTTTCATAAACCCTAGGTGCGACCCTACTTCTTAACTAACACGGAACCTTCACACTGTTATCGAAGTGTCGTTATGTGGCGATAGGGCCTTTCCGAACATGGGTACCCTAGATAGAACCCCTTTTTGCATTTTGGTGCCCATGCCGTTGTTTGTCCTTAGGATCGGGAGTCCTTTGTAGTTACGCCATGACGTTGCGATAAAGACTCATACTCTACTTTGTCTTATGCTGGCCATCTCCCTGTCGAGCCCTGCAGAGCTTACATTTTCCCTCCACAATTTGATGACCTTTTGACCCTGAGGGAACATTTCCCTCGAGTGTCCACATCCTGCATGCACTTCCTTGCATTGATCATAGGTATGTTCCACCGCTTGGAACTAGTCTGCTCGCTATTTGACACTCGTTCCCTCACTTGTTGTACTATAAGCAATTTTATTCTTTTTCAAGCTTTCCCAAATATGAAAAAGACCAAAAAAATCAAATATTCCAAAAGCCGGACGGGATTATGGTTACTACTTCTTGTTGGCATTTGTTGTGTCACTTTTGAACAGAGCATTCATTCCACTCCATACATTATGATTTGGGACTATAGTTGGACCTTAGGAGCTATACTTGTTTCTCAGTGTACTCCACCGATTGGTTAAGCTTCCAGTCATTATGGAGCCCTTTGTGATGCCTCCTGCATCACACAGTCTATATCGAGTCTATGATGCCTGAGTCTATCCATCTGCTCATGCTCTTATTCAAAGGAAGTCCTGAAACCAGAGTCGGCCACTCCTCAGATATCTTGACTATTGCATGTCGACCATCCTTATTGAGTGAGTCTGTTTCACCTGAGATCTTCCAAATCTTTCAGCGTAGCTGGTACCTCGTGTTGGTTGATGGGGGATGCCTTAATGTCCTCCTTCCAGCGAGTCTCGTTCCGTCGACTTCAACCCATTTATTCTGGAACTTGAGGCTTAGAGTTCGGTTGAGTACCTTGAGGCTTGCAGTCATTAGTGGCAGGTTCTCTCGCCATCGACAGTTTTGAGAATACATCAATGTCCCCTGATCGATGGATTCATCCTATTGTTCGACTTCAACTCATCTATTCACACTCTGATGATTGTGCTCTGTGCCTTGATGCCCATTTTCATTATTGGTGGGTTATCTCGCGTCTGTTAACGGTATACATCATTGACCGATAATCAGACGATGTCATATCAGGTTCGACCTCAACTCCTTTATTCACTTGATGGGACTTGCACCGTCAAAGACTTGTGTAGAAGACCCCGGGCGATAGTGGCATTCAGTATGCTACTTATGACGATGAATTTACATCTAAGATATCACCTCTCAGATATCAGTAGTTTGTACCTCCAGTTTGCACCAGTTGTTTCCTTTTCAGCAAGAGACCATATCTTACTGCAGAGGGATCATGGCTATGATCACTTATGACATGTATTCACTATGTACTTCCTATTCATGGCCATTGTATCAGATTGTTGTACTACCGACATGTATTTAGGGATACTATTGTATTATGACAAGTGAGCTTCTCCTTCCACTTGTGTCTCCATCACTCCATTTCTGAGATTTATAATGTATTTCGGCCATCGTAGCATCAGTCTCTGACCTCACACATTAGGGGGCATCTGTTACAACGTAATTTTCCACCTTGTGAGAATCAACACTCTTTGGCCTAGAGGATCCATTTCACTAACTTAGAACCACTTTATATCCTTCAGATACTATTTTTCCCTATTTTTTCCCTTGCACGCTAGCTGCATCATTACAGTGGGCGTACCCGCGAGTTGCGTCACTATAGCCCGCGGGTAGCATGTAAAATGGTAAAAATCACTAGTTTATTGCTTTTTACTCCCAAAAAGCGGTCATTGGGTGACCTTTGACCCTCCATCTGCCTAAGAAACGCCTCGATGTGTCCTTTAACTTACCTTTGAGAGGACTATATATTGAGCACATATGGCTTATGGATGGGAGGAGAAAGAAGAGCAAGAGAACTCTAGTAGATTTTTCCCCTATCTTGATTCTACACTCATTGATCCTTATAGTTGTGAACCCTTTATGTTCACCTTCCAAACTCCTATGATCATAGTTTGATTTTTCCATTCCATGGAGGATTGAAGTGGTGGAGGCACAAGTGGATTGACCCAGATCTTGGTTCAGATTGGTTGCCGGCAAGAGGTCGTACCACATTGTACTTCTTCTTGTTTATTAATATAAATACTCATATTCTCGTCCATTAATATTGTAAATGTTGTTTATAATACATTGGGTTGCATTTACTTGTAATATCATGGGCCATTGCTATTGATGATGTTAATGTTGTTTATATATTATATGTACTTGTTGTATATTGGCTGTCAAGACTAATTTGCAGATTCAAGTGCACGGATTGAAAAGCTCCAACGGGGATCTACATCAAACGTTTGGATCAAGGTTGGTTATATTTTTCATTATCTTAGCATTCTCATTTATATAGCATAACATTGAGAATTGAGTTGATTTCTAGTAGTCAGCTGTCTGTTGTCGTCTACCCCAAGCCATAGTGAGTTTTCTCCAATACACTTATCTCCATTGAAAACTACACCCAGAAGCTGCCTCGAAATCAGTGCCCAGCTGCCTCGATTTCTATGCCAAAACAAGTCCTCGATTTCTGTGTCGGCTGCCTCGGTTTCTGTGCATAAACAGAACCTCGAAACCTGTGCAAGAAAGGATAGTCCGACCTGCTTGTACCTTCCTCAATTTATGTGCCCTCTATCTCGGGATTCGTGCCCAAAATCACTCCTCGAAATTTGCTCCAAGAATCGCTCCTGTACGGCCTCAGTTTCTATGCCCACTGAAAATACTTCACTGCCTCGATTTTTGTGCTGTGCAAAAATGCCCAGAATAGTTGCCTCGAAAATCGTGCCCACTCTTTTGTAATGTCCCCATCTTGACCCTATTGCATTAAGATTGTAAATGGTGTAAATATTGTTATTTAATCATGGTGAGGAGCTCAAGGCCAATGCCCCGCCATTGATTTAGCATTTTTATGTATCAACAATTAAAATCGATGCATATGGCTCTTGTGCTAGATAAGCACAATGTAAATGGAAACATCATGTAAATATGAAATTTAATGAAATACCCACAACTAGCTATGCAATGCAACAAAGAGATGGGGCATGATTCTACAAAGAATATGGAGGGAAATTATTCAAACCCTTGAGCCCATGGTGTTAATCCATTTCATTGAGAAAGCCCATAAATCCCAACTACCCATTTTGGTTTATGCACCCAATCATTTAATTCTTCCAAGAGTTGGTTGAGGCAGTTAATGCCTTGGGAGTGGAGAGGTATGGCAATCAATTTCGAGTATGGGCAAGCCACCAACCTAGAAAATAATATTTGGTCTCCTTGGGCAATAAAACACCCACGAAATGGTGCCCAAAGCCATTCTGAACCCATAGCCTTTGCCCTCTCACGCAGTTTGAGCTAGCTGGGATTTCCCCATCACGTTTTTCACCGTTTTTCCTGCATTTTCCATGCATGGGAGCTCATTTTTGTATTGTACATCAACTGGGAGAGGAGGGCCACGAATTGGGACTGTGATGGAGGTCGTTTTTGCCCCAAAATGCCCATGGACGTTTTTCTGAAAATGATTTCTGCTCTCCAGGGTTGTTCCCCATCTTCCATTTTTCGTTTTGGGCTTTCCCACGTTTTTCTGAACTGGTAGAAGCCCCATTTTGGACATCCCACTGAAGAAACGTTTTTCTCATGCCCAGCAATTGTGGTTTTGCTGTTATGTGCATCCCTATTTTGGTTTGAACCTGTGAGCAAGAGATTTGGAGTGGTAGTGGACATAATTGGCTTGATAAACCTAGTGGGGGGGAATAAGCTCTCAAGAAGATCAAGAGGGCTGGCTACTCTTCTATGCACACCTTGGACACTTTAGACTGGAAGGTATGGCCTGAGGGAATGTGCATTGGTGAAGGGAATACTTCCTTGAGTGGGGTGTGTAGGCATTGTGGGTGCCAAGCTAGATAGATCTTGTAGAGGTACCCATGGCTCTGTGCTTCAGCTCACTAGCTTAGCAATTCTTCCTTTTCCATCTCCTAGCATCCTGATAAACCCTACTGCTGATTGGCTTGGTTGATTTTGGTATATTTTGGCTATGTGTGAGTCTACTGTTCCCTTCTTCCTTGTAGAAATCATGCCCATCTCGGGGGTGGCAGTTGTATGAAGAGATTGATAAGCACAACTGGCCTATGGTTGGGTGGAACATTGCAAATGCATAGCTGGTTGCTCAGGGACTACTTTGTTTTAAGATAAGTACTCTCATGTGCAAATTCTATATTGTTTTAATTGATGAATGACATGAATATCTTGGATGTATGATGGATGTGTAATAGAATTTAATTCTGCTGTGTTTTTCAAATATTTATGCATTTACATATGTCCATCTTCATCTTATATGAATCTTTGTTTACTAAGTATGGGGCTAGAAGTCCAGTATTATCAGTAGTGTTCTCTCCATAGCCTTGGTAGGATGGGAGGGACATTACATCTTTGCTCTCTCTTCTCTTCTCCAAAAATATGAAGTGAAAATGCCTTCCCTTGCCTTTTTTATTGAATCCCTAGGGTGAGTGAAGGGTCATCTAATCCAAGGGCTGAGATTGGTTTAGATGTGTGGATGAGAATAAATGCTCATTTAATTCTCATGAAATTAATTTCACTCACCTCACTTAAATTTATCAAAAAGTGACTTTAATCTCTAGAGTCAAATTAAATCCTCATCTCAAGTCATTTAATGCAAGGGTCACTTTATTTCCCCCTTTTAAGTGACTAAGGAAAAAGTCACCTAGGGGATCACTTTCCTAGGTACAAAAATCAACACTCCCTCTTACCGAGGAAGGCGTTCTGCACCACTCCCAACTTGTCCCTAAAGAAGACAAACTTGCCCTGCCCCAAGGATTTCATCAGAATGTCTGCAACCTGCTCATCGGTGGAAATGTACTGTAACTCCACGGCTCCTCTCTGAACATAGTCTCGGATGAAGTGGTATCTGATCTCTATGTGCTTTGACCTGTCGTGAAAAACTGGATTCTTAGATAGTTGGATGCAACTCTGATTGTTACAGTAAATCACCGTGGGCCTCAGCTACTGACCTGTTGTGGCCACAATAGATCCCATGCTTACTTAAGCACGGGAGCCCTGATCTTAATAAACACTATGGTGTTTGGGTGAGTCATTTTGTAAATGTTAGAATTTTGATTTTACTTCTAATGTTCTTCACCCATGCCTTTGGTTTGTTTGTTTGCAACTGGTAGATCTTGTCTTAGAGTTGTCCTCCATGAAAGCCAAAGGAAAAGAAAGGGTAAAAGAATTTAACCAAAGGTTTTCATATCTCAAAAATAGAATTCCTGCCAATCTTCTTCCTGCTGAAGAATTATTGGTGGCTTATTATGAAAAGGGTCTGCCTCCCTCCATTGCAATATGGGTCAAAAGGGAACAGAAGGGTACTCTACTGGAAGCATTTGATGAAGCAATCCAAGTTGAGAAAGACATCTTTTGTCTGGATGACAACCCTGAATCCTCAGAAGGACAGCCTTCCACTTCTAGGAATAAAATTGAGATTGTCCCTAAACCCATAGTTCAGAACAAGGATTCATTTGATTTGACTGACATGAAGAAATTCCTTCAGAAGATGTCAAATGAGATGGTGTATTTGAAAAAAAACACTAACGATAATCAGAATCAGAACAGAGGTTTTGTAAGGCCACCATTTAGGAGACCTTACTAGCCTCCACAAAATCCACCACCACCAAATCCGGCAGATGCGCTCACAAACGACGAACTCTTTTCTATTTTTAGAGCATTGGCAGCAGAATCCCAAGTCACCCCTGACACTTCTAATGATCATACTACCCCGGATCCTCCACTACCTAAAGCAGAAGCAGAAGATGATCCATAGGTCGATGTTGTGGGTTGCTTTTCGGAACTTCCTATGTGTGAAGAAGAAGAAGAACCTGAGGCGGTGTTTAACACACAACATCTTTATAATACAAGGTCAATACCGTAGCCACCTCAAGAACCTTCATCTTCTTCCCCAGTTCCCACAAGTAACAAGACTGTCCCACAGAAGGATATAGTCCTCCCTCAAATGGAGTACAACCTGGTTGAAGACCTAAAAAGAGTCAAAGCAAACATATCTCTGTTTGAGCTACTCAAGATTCCTGCTATGAGAGACTCTTTACCTAAAAACATGATAGTCAAACAACCTAGAGAGTCACAGAATAATAATATAGACTCTGTCACTAAAACTAATGATAAAAAAACAGCAAGTAAGAGAACTCCTCCTTTCTTGCTTACTTTTGAGATTTTCAACCGGAATGTACACAACTGCATGATAGATTCAGGAGAATCATCAAATGTGATGCCCCTCTCTGTTTGCAGAAAATTGGATGCAACGTGGGAACCTTGTCCAACCCAAATTGTGCAACTTGACAGATCCAAAGTCAGAGTGGTTGGCAAATTGAGAAACGTTCTGCTCACGCTGTCAGCTAATCCCAGGATCCATCAGACAGTTGACATTGTGATAGCTGACATCCCAGAAGCCTATGGGATGTGGTTAAGCAGGGACTGGTTAGAGAAACTTAAGGGATACTTTGCAACTGACTGGTCCCACTTATGGTTGCCATACAATGGTCAACCAAATAAAATTAAGATCAGCAGAGAACCTTTTATGAAACAGACAGTTACTGATCTTAATGATTCAAGTGAACCTGCTGGTTATCTCACCTCTCATACAGAGCACTTTACATTCGATACCTTTTTCGATGAGTTCTCAGCTGATGCCCCACCAGAAGAAATCATTCATAACGAATCACATATCACTCGGGTTACTTCTGTAACTTTTTCTGGTGAAATTGTGCATAATGTATCTAATGTGAATACAAATTTTAGATTAGACCCTGTCTCCTGGACTTTATTTTTTGATGGCTCCAAGTCCAAGGAGGGAGCTGGAGCGGGTTGTGTTCTTATCAATCCTAAAGGAATGAAAATCATGATTGCTTGTAGATTAGAATTTGACTGTACTAATAATGTAGCCGAATATGAAGCTCTTGTGCAGGGGCTCAGGAAGGCCATTGATTTGGGTGTTCAAGTAATAGAGTGCTATGGGGACTCTGAAATTATAGTCAAGCAAGTCATAAATAAGATACACTGCTTGTCTCCGCGTTTGGATAATTATCAAAAGCTGGTAAGGGAGCTAACCAACTCATTTTCAGCATTCAATATTAAATCAGTTCCTAGATCACAAAATTTTGATGCAGATCTGTTAGCAAACATAACTTCTAGACTGATTATGCCGGAAGGTCTATCTCCTCAAACGTTTTCAATTGAATTGATGTACAGACCATCTATTCCAGATAATGTGACTAATTGGAAAGTGTTTCTTCGATTGAACAGTTCTCACTTTTAATTTCTGCAAATGATTCAATGCAACTAAATATGTATAATCAGTTGTTAATTTTTCAATTGACACAATGATTACAGATCAGGTATTTGAATGGGCTTAAACACTTTGAAGAATTCTTACTTAATTTGTTAATTGATAAAGCTTTAATTAACAAGTGAAGAACCCGAAGACATTTCTGTTTAAGGTACTTAATCACTTGTCCATCTCACTTCAATTCTGATTTGCACGACATCAACTCTTCCTTTTAGGCTAGATCTGACTCAGAATAGGTTCTTACCTTAGGTAGGTTAAGTTAGATTTCGGTAACTAGTTTTCACTTTGTTTTCCTTGATAGGAAAACTGATCTTTCACGATCAAATCTTTTACTCATAGAGTGCCAACGGAGGCCAAATATCCGTGGGTGATCACCACACCAAACAGCTCGAGGATAGAATTGCCCTTGCGTAGGGTCTTTCGAAGCCTTTGGCTAGGTTTTCATCCCCTGTTGTGTGCCTTGGAACCCATTCCAGCATTTCGCACTCACCCTGCACCCCCGAGGCATCAACATGACCAAATAAGTCTACCAATAACTTGCGAAGCCACAGTGCCTCGCAACTAGCCTGACTAGCTGCCATGTACTCAGCCTCAACAGAAATCAAAGCAACAGAATTTTGCTTCTGACTGAACCATGACACTACTACTGAGCCCAAACTGAAGGAACAACCGGAAGTGCTCCTCTGATCCATCACATTTCCTGCCCAATCTAAATCCGTGAAGCCAACCAAACTAACTCCACCCGAACTCCTGTAGTCCAAACCAAAATCCACTGTCCCTACAAGGTATCTCAAGACATGTTTCACGGTTGTCCAGTGCACTCTCCTAGGCTCCACCATGAACTGACTGAGAGTGTTCACCGCAAAACATAAGTCTGGCCTGGTGTTGACCAGATACATCAATGAACCAATGAGATGACGATATAATGTAGGATCTACCAACTCTCCCTTAGAAGCATGAAGCTGCTTCCAGTTGGTAATCATAGGCGTGGACATAGGCCTGTAGTCCTCCATCCGAAATCTCCTCAGAATATATGCAGCATACTTTCCTTGTCCTAGGAAAATATGAACAGGCTCCTGCCAAACCTTCATCCCCAAATAATAGTGCATCAACCCAATATTTGTCATCTCATACTCTGAAGCAAGATCTCTCTTGCAAGCTGCAATGAGATGCTCCTCCCCTGTGATAAACAAATCATCAACGTACAACAGAAGAATGGGTGGATCCCCATGAACCACAATGAAGTAAAGATTGGGATCGGCCTCACTCTTCTAAAATCCCATCGACATCAGATATGCATCAATCTTGGAATACCAAGCTCGAGGAGCTTGCTTCAGACCATATAAGGCCTTATTCATCCTGCACACATGAGAATCCCTCCCATGAATCTCAAAGCCCTGAGGCTGCTCCAAATAAACCTCCACCTATAGAAGACCATTGAGAAATGTGGACTTCACTTCCAACTGGTGGATCTTCCAACCCATCTCTGCTGCCATGGAAATCACTACTCTAATAGAAGAAAATCGAGCAACTGGTGCAAAGGTCTCATCATAATCTACTCCCTCTATCTATGAAAACCCTCGTTCCACAAAACGAGCCTTGAACTTCTCCACACTGCCATCTGCAGCATGCTTCACCTTGTAAAGCCACTTGGAAGTCACCACTGACTTCCCCTCTGGTCTCGGTACAGTCTCCCATACATCATTCTTCATGATGGAATGGTACTCTTCCATCATGGCATCTCTCCAAACCTTATGCTAAGAGGCCTCCTCAAAAGTAGAAGGCTCCGAATCACGAAGACTAGAACTAGTGCCATACCCAATCTGTCAGGCATCACAACTGTCCTAAATGGCTCCTGGGGCCTACCAAATGACTCTTCTTCCTTCAAGGTCTCCCGAAGCCATTTAGGATTCCTCTTCCCTAAAGGTGGCTCCCAAATCGGTCTCTCCTCATCTGAAGAACTGCCAGAAGTAGATGGACCAACAACCTGTGAACCAGTAGCTGATGAAGTAGCCACTGGTGAACTCAGTGATCCGGAAGCTACAACTGGTGAACCTGTGACTTGAGATCCAGAACCTGTCCCCGAAATACCTGTTGGTTGTGCCACTGTACCTGTAGAATTTGTGCCTATAACCTGTTTCCCGGTCACTCCGAAAACCTGTGATCCAACACTCTAAACTAAAGATACATGTGTCACCTGAGGTGTGGAAGCCCGTGACTCCTCATACTCCAACTCTCTAGACTTCCTGAAGGCTCTCTCCTCCTCAAACCTCACTTCTCGCCTCACAACAACTTTCCTGAGTGCGGGAAGATAAATGTGGAAGGCCTTCGAAGTCTCATCATAGCCCACAAAGATGCCCTTCTCTGCATTGGGCTCCAACTTTGTCCTCTTCTCAGAAGGGAAATGAGAGTAAGTCAAGCAACCAAATATGCGAAAATGACCAACCTCAGGCTTCTTTCCTGTGAACATCTCCTCAGGAGTCTTCCACCCCAAGGCAGGGTGGGGACTCTTGTTCTGAAGGTAAACAACTGTACTGCAAGCCTCTACCCAAATGAAAGAAAGGAAGACTCTTATAATGAAGCATAGCTCTCGCTGCTCCCACAATAGCCCTATTCTTCCTTTCAGCCACTCCATTCTACTTAGGAGTATATGGAACTGTCAACTGTCTTTGTATGCCCTCCTGTCTACAAAACTCATCGAAATCATTGGAGGTATACTCACCCCCATTGTTTGATCTTAGAACCCGAATCCTCCTCCATGTCTAATTCTCCACAAGAGCTTTGAACTCTTGGAAGGTCCGCAAGACATCAACTGACTTCTTGCTACTCAAGAATTAGATCCAGGTTTTCCTGGAATAGTCATCAATGAAAGTCACATAATACTCAAAACCTGTCAAGGAAACAGATGACATAGGACCACATAAATCTAAGTGAATCAAATCAAGCACCCCTGCTGACCTGTTGTCACTGCTCGGAAAATCAGTCTTGGTGTACTTTCCCAAAGCACACCCTCTGCATACATCATTGTGCTCTGTGCTGAACTCTGGTAGACCTGTAACCATACTCCTCAACAATCTCAAAGCTGGATGATTCAAATGGGCCATCCTCCGATGCCATAGCTCGCAAAGCTCACTACTACTGTTGTGTGCCAAAGCATGTTGAGGCTGAAATAAGAGCTTGTATAGTTTCCCGCATCTAACCCCAATTTCCAAAGAGGTAGATGGTCCTGCAGTCTTAGGGAATATACGCACATGTCCATCCATGAAACAAAACCCAAGACCCCTATCCTCAATAGTGGAAACTGATACCAAGTTCTTTTTCATCCCAGGAACAAACAACACATCCCTCAAAATCATAGGACTCATAGACTCCCTCTAAAAAGTAATGGTCCCACGACCAACTGCTCTGACAATCGTGTCATCTCCCAGTACAACCTCTACATCTACACTTGTCTGTGAAATATTAGAGAACATCTCTCGAGCACCTGTCATGTGACTCAAAGATCCACTATCAATATACCAAGTGCTGGTGGTAGATGCACCCATCTGATGGCCAGTCAACAAAGAATACTCCATCTCAATATCTAAATTAGTGTTGGTGATAATAGAGGCTCTCTCTCTCTCTCAACATGTCCAACACAAAGAGAGAACTCTCTCTGAAATCTCTCTCCAAAGTCATCAATCTCTGCTGAGGATATTGTCTGCTGCTTCTTCTTCTTCTTTGGACACTGTGAAGCATAGCTCCCAAATCCCTGACAAGCAAAGCACTTGACTTTGCTTAAGTCTTTCTTCTGTCCACCTTGCTATTGTTGTTGTTGCTTAGCCTCACCCTGTTGGGGGCCCTTCTTGTATTTATTCTTTCCTTTTGCAGTCAATGCCACATTCTCCTCATCCTCCCTATCCTATGAAGAGCTTCCCTGCACAAGACCTCTCCTGGTCTCCTCCTATACAAAATCATCCCACAGCCTATCCCAGGAAGGTAAGTTCTCCTTGCCAACTATAGCTTGCATAGACACTTCCCATGGCTTGGTCACACCATTTACTGTTTTCCACACTAGCTCAGTGGCTGAAACTGCCTCCCCAACTACAGCAAGCTCATCTCTAACCTGATATATCCTAGTAAGGTAAGATGTCACTCCCTCTGCACCATTCATCTTTATACCCTTCATCTTCTCTCTTAAGACCATCTTTCTGTTCTCATTAGTGCTCTGGTATAAACTGGTCAAAGCATCCCACATTTTATATGCATGGTCTTTACCTGAAATATGTGGAATAATGTGGTCTTTAATTGCATCTAGAACAATTCTCCTAGCCTTATAGTCCTTTTTGAAAGCTGCTAATGCCTGTGCACCTGTAGCAGTGGGAATCTAAATAGGTTTAGTTGTAGTAATGTTTACCACTTCATCCCATAGTTCATTTTCCTCCAAGATAAGCATATCATATCCTTCCATGGAACAAAATTCCCTGTCCCATCTAGCCTATCTTCCAACCTAAGTCCTGTAGCCATTTCATTGCCAACTCAACAAGGTGTTTCCCACTGACAAAAGAATTCACTGACAGTTTGAAATAAATTTAGTTTTATGCCCACCAAGCTCTGATACCATGAAAGTTTTATGAGATTTCAATGAACCCGGTTTTAATGTCAAATTTTCATAGTTTAATGCCCAACCCAGTTTTGTATGATGGCTGGAAATTACACATAATTTTCAGTCATTTAAAACATAGTTGAAACTCACATTTAATGACAGAAAATTAAATATTTAATGCACACCATAAAAATTTCAGACTCGGAATTTTTGGCTAAACGCCCAGGAAAAACCCACAAGGAGAAAACCTATCAGAGAGAGTGAGGATGATTTTATTTCTTCAAAATAAATTCAGTACAGCAATTTTTTAGTCAACAGAAGACTTATCTCCACTGAAAAATACACCCAGAAGTTGCCTCGAAATCAGTGCCCAGCTACCTCGATTTCTGTGCAAAATAGGTCCTCGATTTCTATGCCAAAATAGGTCCTCAATTTTTGTGTCAGCTACCTTGGTTTCTGTGCAGAAACAGAACCTCGAAATCTGTGCAAGAAAGGACAGTACGACCTGCTTATACCTTCCTCGATTTATGTGCCCTCTATCTCGGGATTCGTTCCCAGAATCACTCCTCAAAATCTGTGCCATAATCTCTGTTGTATAGCCTTGGTTTCTGTTCCCACTGAAAATACTTCACTGCCTCAATTTATGTGCTGTGCAAAAATTCCCAGAATGGCTGCCTCGAAAATCGTGCCCACTCTTTGCTCTCTCTTCTCTTCTCCAAAAATATCAAATGAAAATGCCTTCCCTTTCCTTTTTGATTGAATCCCTAGGGTGAGTGAATGGTCATCTAATCCAAGGGTTGAGATTGGTTTAGATGAGTGGATGGGAATAAATGCTCATTTAATTCTCATGAAAATTAATTTCACTCACCTCACTTAAATTTATCAAAAAGTGACTTTAATCTCTAAAGTCAAATTAAATGCTCATCTCAAGTCATTTAATGCAAGGGTTACTTTATTTCCCCTTTTAAGTGACTAAGGAAAAAGCCACCTAGGGGAACACTTTCCTAGGTACAAAAATCAACACGAATGGCACTAAATTACATAATATTACCACAACCTAACATACCGAGAGTTTGAAAACCTAACATACAGAGAGTTTGTGGCAATAACCACAGAAGTCCTCTTACCACAAGTCCGCTAGCCAAATCCGGTCTCAATTCAAAGCAAAGGCCTGCGACCAAACCAAACAAACAAAAGGGATTAATTTATAAATGTAAACTAATACATTCAAAGGAGTATATATAAACAAATGAAGGACTGTTACCTGGCATTTCTCTTTCATAGAAAATTGCCTGAAGCTCGTGAACTGGTCACCAAGCGCGCAACAGGTCACGAAACGAACACAAGGGATTAGTTCAGAAATGTAAACTAATACATTCGAAGGAGTAGATATAAACAAATGAAGGATTGTTACCTGGCATTGCTCCCTCATAGAAAAATTCTTGAAGCTCACAAATCGGTCACCAAGAGCACAACTGTGGAGATCACGAACTGGTCACCAAGTGCGCAACTGTGGAGCTCACCATTAAAACTATTTAATTACCTAGCTATTAAATTGTTTAATTTCCTCTTACCTACCAATCTCTCAACCGTGGATCTCCCATCACATTCAATCCCATTCAGATTCAATCTCCAACATCGATCGGTTCAATTCAATCTCAAGCATCGATCTGTTCAATTCAAACTGCGGCTCAATATCCAACATTGATCGGTTCAATTCAATCTCCAGATCGATCGGTTCAATTCAAATTGCGGCTCAATTCAAACTGGGGCTCCATACGTGGCGGGTGGAAGGATCGATCACTTGGCAAGATGGGTGATTAGCAAAAAAAATGCAGGATTAGCTAAATACCTTTGGGTAGCCTGTCCACCGTCACGAAATATGCACCCTTCGATCTTTGTGATCGACAAAGTATATTCCATTTGATTTTATCTGCACCGCCCATACTTAATCAAGGATTAAAAGAGTGTGATCGGGATGAGGGTGCAAAGTTCATTGAAGTTGCTTATCGGTGAAAAATTGGTCAACACAAAACTAATAGCTATTCAACGCAAATTGAATGTTATATACATTGCCTTTCACAGTTATAATTAGCAACCTCCACATGCAACTTAGAACTTTATGATATTATGGCCACCTTAGTAGGCCTTCTACCATATTTGAAAATTTTATAGTGTTATAAAGACTTAAATGATTGAATCTTTGATGCCACAACTCTACCTTAAATACATTTTCAATATAAGAAACATTAAAGCTTATATTCAATTTATAAAATCCCCTTCATGGTACCATCATATAGCTGTGTTTAGATTTATTATAACTTTGATAAGAAATTGTTTTTAAAGAAATCTACCTTAAGATTGTGAATGGACATCTCGTGAAGGGAAATGAAAATTGGGGCTTCCTTAGTTTACCATCGTTGAGTTCAAATGATATAGTGTTGATTCATTGTACATAATAGAGTACGATACAAACATAATTAGCACATTGGAAAGGACCTAAATGAATGGTCATTGGAACATACCTACTTGTAAAAACAAAACCCCTGTCACATGTACATACACATAATGAATTCATTCATACTTTGAAACTTTATTTTGTCTTTTTAATAATAAACATCAATATGTATGTGATATGAGGTTTTCCTTTTATCTTTTACTAGTGTATATTACATTATTGCAATGATGATTGTTTGCATTCTGTGTGCTATGCATGACTACAATGTTTAAGTGATACTTTCCCATCATATAACTAAGTCTTTCGATCTTCACTATTTTCAGCGAAATTTCAACTTCAATCTTCAACCTTTTATCTACAACTCTTAGAGAATGACCTACAATGAGGATTAGGTGCATCTCCTTATCCCAAGCCAACATGAATTCTCACAAATTCATAATTTATACACATTCATTTAACCTATACACATTTTATATAAAAGAGATATGTAATTGAACCCATAGTTATCACATCTAGTCCTATCATGTCAATTAGTTTGGAAATACCGAAATTTGGTTTAGTGGGTGAATTATTGGTCTGATTCAATTCGCTTTCCTCTAATTTCGAAACATGAAATAAGTATCATCCATCTCAGTACACAAATGGTGTATATTTAGAAGATTTACATGATTGAAGGAAATAATGGCTTTGTACGATAGGCAAGCCATAGAGTAGGGATAGAAGTGTGAATTTTGACCTTCCATCCTTATAGAAGCAATTGAACAATGAATCGAGATTAAGCAAACTTTTAACTCCACCTTTGAATCCCACCTCTAGATAGAAGAAAGCGATCGACAAGCTAGTGAGGCAAGCAAGCTATGCAGTCCAACCTGCTACTGAAGGAAAGGGGAATGATGTGGGATCATGAAATCTATATACTATTTTAGGTTGTTGTCAATTAATTAATAATCACATGTTTATGTTATTATCTGATTATACTTACAAATTTTTATCGAATTGAGAATTCTCATATGAATTATTTGTGATTTGTATTGAATTTGAATTCGTATTCACATTCGAACTTGGTAACTATGATTGAACATATTGATGTCAACAAAGTGTTGTAAGAAGTACACAAAGAAGTAAGCAAAGTTTGCAAAAAATATATTTGAGCGACTATAAAAGGAGGAACTAAATAATTTGTCCACCCGGGTTCAATTCCGTTGAGACATCTTCTGGCTTGGATATCCGGCTGACGGATTGCTCGACCTAACATCCACGATATGTGAGGAAGTTTGTTGAGATTTCCTGTGCGTGTTAGCTTTCCTTGATTCCTTCGAAATATAAGGAAGGTGGTTTTTCCGCTGAAAAAAAAAAGTATGTTAATTTTATTATATATTGTGATTCGTAACATATCAATACTTATCAACATAGCTTCTTATGTTGGATCAAAATGATAGGGTTAAATTTTGCAAGTTTGCTAATGTTAATTATCAATGAGCATTAAGTTTGGGAACTTCAAAGGTCCAAGGAAACATGGTCATGGTATAATTCTTGAGAAAGATAACACATAAATTAATGGGCATGTGTTGATCGAGATGGATATCGGTGGCCGCCCACCTATTCCACTGGCTCAAAACAATTATTCCAGTTTGGCTGTTTTTTGGGTCGGAGGACTACCTAAGATGGATATCGGTGACCATCCACCTAGTCCATGAGGTAGAGATAGTTTTTCCAGTTTTTTAGCTTTTATGAATTTTCGTGTCCAAAACTTCTGGGGCCATTTTGAGGCCCTAATTGACATTTTTTGGTGATGTCATAGTCTTGGCGTAGCCTAAGGTAGGTTTCAATGGGTGAAATGTGTACTTCTCCGCTAAACCTTTCCAATGGGATACCGAGAGCCCTAAACTGAGATCGTATGCAAAATTTATGCCCTTGAGAAGTTGACACCTCAAACCTTTTTACGCTTCATCTCCTAGGGTTAGATTTTTTGTGTATAGGGTTTTTTCCCTCATGCTTATGATAAATTTAGGCCCTTTGGCCTCCTTTTGTAATCATCTTGGAATGAATGATCGAAGCTATCACATATCTTCTCATAGATAAACCTACCACCATTCTAGCTGCTTTCATTTTACAATATGTTCTATTTCATTCATTTAATATAATTTGAGTTTATTGTATCACTGTGTTCCCTGCAATATATGAATTTGATTTTATTGTATCACTGTGTTCTTTGCAATATATAAATGTATCTGGTTATGTACATTCTCTTTCATTTCCTTCTCACGTAAATATGGATCAGTGGTGTTAGAGCAATCTGCTCTTTTATTATTTCTCGATGCATGTCCCCGACGAAGTTAGAATATAGAGAGTTGGGCCTCGAACTAGTTTCTCTCGGGGAAGACCACTCTTGCCGACCCAAGTGACCTCCCATGGAGGAATAAAAGCAGGATATCCTATCAATTTGTTGCTCGAGGAATCCCTCATGCGACAAAGGAACGAGATGATTTATAATTTTTCCTAGATCCTTCAATGACTACCAATGTTAGGTGAGATTCGTTCATCAAATAGTTAGTTTGGAGGTGCAACACCCTTCAAGGTACAAGTTAATTTTGATATCCATTTATTTGAAGGCTAGATCAATGCCGATTCCCTAGATAAATGGTTGAGTCTACTAGAAGGGTATTTCTCTATCCACAATTTTTTCGACAGGGAAAAGATCACCTTTTCACTCCTTAAGGTTGCGCCCCATGTGAAAAATTGGTGGGAAACTTATTATGAGAAAACCTTAACAAAGGATGATTGAATGTTTGAGGCCAATCCCACTTGGGCCTCTTTTATAGATGTCGTTAAGGAACAATATTACCTTGTGGGGAACTATGACAACCAGTACATGAGATGGACCACACTGCCTCAAGAGAGGGTCCAACTGGTGTTGGAGTACACTAACAAATTTCATAGCTTGCGCAGAAAGCTGGGTATCAGAGACTCGAGCAGTGGCATCTAGTTCTAAAATATCGTTGTGGCCTACATCAATACATCTAAACATAGATGGAATTCCTGGACATCTTTTCACTAAGAGCCACTTATCAATATGTTTTCAAAATCGAGTAGAAATTTCAGCAAAAGAATAAGTGAGAATTTTGACCTATGAATCCACCACAGAAGCAAGGCAAGGGAAACCCTGGCTAGAAGAACAAATGTCAAAGTAAGGACAACCAACCCCAAGACAACTAGTCCCAGCCACAAGAAAAGAAGGGTAATAGAAAGACAAAGAAGGACTTCGAGAAGTGGTGTGAGTTTCACAAAAGACCCTAGTACAACAATGATGAATGTCACTCAAAGTAGTCATTGGTGGTCAAGCTCAAAGCCTCTAAGTCTGATCTCGGTTCTGATTCAGATTCAAAACCCAACGTCATAGTCGCAGAAAAGGGACAGTGAATCATTGATGTAGAACCCAATGCCATGATAGCTACCACAAAGATCCAGCCCGACGATCCATAGGAACCGGAGGAAGGTGAGCACCTCTTCCACTCATAGATGTGGGTGAAGGGTTCTCCACTACATTTCATTGTTGATAGTGGGATTCAAAAGAACCCGATATCAACCTAGGTCATAAAAGGTTGAAGTTTCCAACAAAACCACACCCACAGCCTTACAACATTGGTTGGATCAACTAGGGTCGGTACATCCGTGTCAGTCAACAATGCTACCTACCCTACGACATCAAGCCCTTCAAAGATGAGGTAATGTGTGATGTTCTTTTGGGACAACCATATATGTGGAAGCGTCATGTTGTGTATGAATCTAGACCTCATAGTATCATTATTACTTTGGGAAAACAACTCTACATAATACCAGAGGCAATTCCCACTAATGCAGTGTCTCTCATCACAACTAAGAAGTGCATGAAGGTAATCTCCCAGAATGGGAAATTTCCCCTCCTCGCAATTTCCTCTGAAGTTGCACATCAGATCACAGAGATCGCCACAACCTATGAAGAGGATCCCTCTACTCCATAGAGATGAGAAGAACATAGAGGCATTGTTACCTCACCTATCTAGTACCTCTACGGTGCAAGACCAAGCATTCAAGGTGTTCATCTAGAAAGGAATCATCCACACCAGTTCAGACTAAGGATAATAGGGAAACCAAAATTGTTGAATGAGTCCAGCACATCCATCAACAACAATTATAACTCTATCAGGCTGTCAAAGTAAGGCATCTTCTTCACCTCAGCAAAAGCCTCATCATAAGCTCAAATCAACACACAGTTCTCCATATGATGAGGGACTTGACGCAATGGAGACCATTTCTTCTTAAGGGGGGAGGACTGATCTAGATGGATATCGGTGGCCACCCACCTATTCCACTAGCTCAAAACAATTTTTCAATTTTGGAATTTTTTCGTGTTAGAGGACTACTCCAGATGGATATTGGTGGCCACCCACCTATTCCACTAGCTCAAAACAATTTTCAATTTTGGAATTTTTTCAGGTTAGAGGACTACTCCAGATGGATATTGGTGGCCACCCACCTATTTCACGAGCTCAAGACAGTTTGACAGTTTTTACGGATTTTCGTGTTCAAAACTTCTAGGGTCATTTTGAGGCCCTAAACGACTTTGGTGACGCCATGGTTTAGACGTAGCCAAGGGAAAATCTAGATGGGATAAATGTGTACTTCTAAACTAGGCCTTTCCAATGGGCTACCAAGTGCCCTAAACATATATCATATGCAAAAGTTATGCCCACGAGAGGTTTTGTCCTTTGCTAGGAATAGAATCTTATCTTGTTTTGATTTAAGAGAAAATAAAATATTCCATGATGTTATATGTATCATTGTGTTCCCTGCAATATATATGTGTAATTGCTTATATACATGCTCTTTTATTTCGTTCTCACATAAATCTAAATCATGTATATAAGAGCACGTGTTTATGAGTGGGCCTGAGTGAGTTTAACGGTTAAGAACATGTGTTTTATCCTAGAAGGTCGTAGGTTTAAATCTGGAGGGGGGCAGGGTATCTACACCTATGTAGACTTTAGCAGTTACATCATAATGCTGAGGGGGTCCCTTATCTTACAAACAAGGGGTTCTCATACACCAAATTGGTGTTAGGTTTGGCTATGACCTTAAAAATATATTATTATTATTATTATTAAGCATGAAATCACAATAGAGAAAAAAAAGGGGGTCTCATACACCATATTTGGAAGATGCAGATTCCTCCATCCGGGATAATACCCATTTGAACAAGCTAGTGAGATCTCCACCTCCTTTTCTGACAAGTTGCAAGGCGTTTTTTGATGGATCCTCACATGATCATTCTCGGTCTTCTGGTGCGGGAGCTCTTATCATACTTGACTAGACCAAATATTTCCATCTGTGGATGAATTGTGGAATGGGATCCAATACCTGAGGCAAACTCTTGGCTCTCTGGATGGTTTTATATTTTGCAAAAGCCCGTGCACTACCACTTCAGCATGTCATGGGGGATTCGAAGATCATTGTGGATTGGGTCACCGGAATGGGTACCTTAAAATCATTGGCTTTATCATCGTGGATGTCTGATGTCGCTCATATGCTCTTGGACTTTCCTCTAGTGTCCATCACACATATTTTCCAGGAGCATAACTCCTCTGCAGACACCCTGTCGCGGTGGGCTCTTTCGGCGCTGGAGGGGTTCATACACTGCGACTCTGTGTTCGAGGATCAGATCACATCTATTGATCGTCTTCAGGTGTTCCCACTTCATCACGCCTGAGCTTATCTCGATTGTTGATTCCCTCCATTCAACGGGCATGGAGCAAAGTCTTTGCTCCATGCCCATTGGATGGAAGGAATCAGCAATCGAGATAAGGATCGCCCTTCAGCACAACTCTAGTTAGTTTATGATCTTTCCTTGATGATATTTCCCGGGGGTTTTGTACCGGCATTTATACACTTCATTCTATTTTTTTGTTTTTTATGTTTTAACTAGCTCCTCGGACTGGGTTGAGGGGAACTTTTTTCTTTTAGCTCTCGGGTTTATGATCTTCTCACTACCGGCCTGGTTGGCTGTGTTTATACTACTCTAGGCAACTGTATCACTTTTACTAGTGGATCTTCTGGTTATTGAATTTATGCGATATGTCCCGGTATGAGATGCATTGTGTACACCATATATACTCTTTAATGAAATATAGTTATTATTCAGTTTGAAAAAAAATGATTTGGGCTTGGTGTGAATTTATTTTCTTAGCCTATGATCATTTATTTTGCTTTTTTGGTCATGAAAGTCTCCTCGACGACATAAAAGAATGATACAACAAACATTGTGAGACAAGTTGGTCCCACCATATCACATGGAAAATAGGTGAGCAAGGAGAGAGGATAATGGACGAATTAATAAATAATTAAACGATAGCATAAAATGTTATATGATAGCAACATTCGGAGAAATCTAGAAATCAATACAGTGTGTAGACTCTTCTGGAACTCTCGCTTCGATCCTTTCTCTTTATATACATCCAGATAACTCTAGAGCTCATTACTGTGTGCAGACTATCCAGATAACTCTAGAGCTCATTACTGTGTGTAGACTATCCAGGATTTTCTTGAACTCTCGCTTCGATTCCTTCTCTCTATATAATGCATTTGCCCGCGACGTCTCTTCTCAGGCATTTTTGGTTTTCTACATTCTTTGTACTTTGTATTGTTTGATTCCATCTGTTAACATTTACAAGGCTTCGTCTGTTATCGCTAGGGCTTTGTCAAATTCAAAGGTAGGCTGACTGTGTCGGTATGAATGAAATACTTTCTGTTACTTCCCTGGATTTCGAAGAGAAATTCATGGATTCTGCAATTAGGAAAATGTGTGAACATTGTATTAATTTATGTTTCGATGCTGCATTTCCACAGGTTCGGCTCTGTAAAGAATGGCTTGCAGTACTCTGTCTAATGTATACACACCTGCATCTGCTTCTATCTGTTCGATTCTAATATCTGGCCAAAATAGAGCTTTCTTTTCCGCTGGAAAACGGCTGCAATCAAACGTGAGTTTGAGTTCTTCCAATCAGCAGCGTGCAAGAGGTGTTGTTGTGAGAGCAGAAAGCAACAAGGATGGCGCCATAGATCTGCATAATACCAGCGACAAAAAAGTTGTTGAACAGAAGCCCAGGGCCGTGGAAAGGGCGAGAGAGATTTCGCCGTTCGGTAAGCCCCTCACACACAAATCCTTTCTGTTAATCCCATATCACAAGGGTTGAGTCTTAACATTTTGTGGCGTTTATAATACAAATGACAGGTCTGGCTTTCCCGCTTTCGCCAGTGAGGACGATGAGCCAGATGCTCGATACGATGGACCGGTTTTTCGGCGACGCTTTTATGTTTCCGACTTCTCGGGGGATTTCCAGAGACAACACGTTGTCGGTTCGAACCCCGTGGGATGTCGTGGAAAACGAGAATGAATTCAAAATGAGGTTCGACATGCCTGGACTGTCAAAGGAGGATGTGAAGGTCTCTGTGGAGGACGGCGTTTTGGTGATCAAAGGAAGCCACAAGAAAGAAGAAGGGGAAAAGGATTCGTGGTCGGCAAGAAGTTACAGCAGCTACAACACTCGCCTGGCGTTGCCAGAAAACTGTGAGATGGACAAAATAAAGGCGGAATTGAAAGATGGTGTCCTCAATATCACCATCCCCAAGGGCAAGGTGGAATCTAAGGTTATGGATGTTAATATTGAATGAGAGGTGTAGTCCTGTAAATATTGTTTTTCTTCCTTTGTAATTTGGCGAGTAATGAGCGTGCGCGTGGTAAATATTTGTTGCGGTAGATAATAAATTGCACAGTTCTCTGTTGGACGAGATTTTCTGCACACCTTACCATAGGCTTAATCAGTGTACTATCATCCTCATATGAAAAGAAGAGTTTTGAAGCTTCAGAATGAGAGGCAATTTCACCATATTTCTCGTGTCCACAATTCTCAGGCGGATGCCCTCTCGAAGAGGGCCCTTTTTGCGGTGGAGGTTAAAATATTTTTTGAGCTTCTGGGTGGATGGCGCCCTTCGAGATGAGGGCTGGTACTCTCTTTTTGATCTATGAGGGGCTACTCCTTTTCTTATTTTTGTTGGTTATTTTTGGAAATCTCGGTCTCTTTTCTCATCTGGCTGGGGGCAGCCTACACTTCATGTTGTTATTTTGCTTCATCTTGTTATTTTGTTGTTTTGTTGCTGGGTGGCAGCTTTGGCCACGGAGGGCGTTTGTTATTGGCGTGTGATGTAAGACTTGTTATTTTCTCATACTTCTTTATAAAGTATAGTAACTTTGTGAAAAAAAAAGAGTTTGTAATAGTTATCCATATTTAAATATGTTATTAAAACTATATAACTTTTGGAACTAAGGTTTTCATTTTTCATGAACCATGCATCTCATTTAAAGAGTACAAGATAGATCTACATAGAAGTAAAAGATGAATTTGGCTAAAGGTGTAAGGTGTTATCGATAAGATGTAATCACAAGGAAAATGTACAATAAAAGTTATTTCCCTGAAACTCCAAAAGGGTCAAGGTCCTCTGTTTGCACCTTTCACTTCGCATTATATTCATAAACTTCAAGCGGTCAAGGGTTTCTTTTGGTAGCACAATTGTTAGGTCATTATTCAAACTACATAATCATTTAGAAACATAGCAAAACTATAAACTTGATAAATCATTTATACAACAGAATAACCCCTCTCTAGTGTGGAGTTGTAGTAGGATTATATTATCATTTATACACAAGAATAACCAATTTCTTGTGTAGAATTAAGTAGGATTATAGAGTGACAATTAAACTTTTCTCACATTTCATAATTACATCGAAGGCATTTATTCAACGAACACCTTGTCTTCCCATTGTAGCAGATTCCTTGCTTCTTCTTCGAATAGCATTCTACCATGTGGTCGATGTGATGAATTCTGTTGTGGTGTTGTTCTTCTCGATGTGTTCATTGTCTTGTGGTATTTCATGTTGTCTTCATGGTGTGTTCATTGTCTTGTGGTATTTCATGTTGTCTTCATGGTGTGTTCACAAAGTTTCTTTCGCATGTTGTCTCGTGGTACTTCCTGGCGTGTTCACAAAGTTTTCTACACAATCTACTATGTGATACATATGCAAGGGAACAATAGTGGGAGTACTATGGATGAGCGGTAGCGGAAAGTCAACATTCTTGAGGACATTGAAGAGCGGAAGGTCAATATTCTTGAGGGCACTGAACAGGCTTTGGGAACCACCCATCGACTTCATCTTCCTCGATATCCATGACATCACCAACCTCAACATGCTCTCCCTCAACCTCGAGCCTGCAAGTTTCATTAATGGCGGTGAGTTGGTAGAAGCGCACCGAATGCATTTTTGAAGAGAAAGGTTTTATGCATAACGACCTTCGGTCGGAAAAAATTTCCCACTTGGCCTAGAGATGAAGAGGATTGTGCTGAAGAATTTGAACTAGATATCAGACGAGGGCTGAGTAGTGAGGATATCTACCCAAGGAATGAAGGATGCATCCAAGGTTTCAGTGTTGTTCCAGAATTTCAATCCAAAACAAATGCCTTTGTGTATCCCAGAATAGCAAACTATGAAGAACATTTCCTTAAATGCCCCCTTTAACTCTATTGGTTCAAAACAATGCTATGGAAAATGAAACACTGGGGTATTATCTTCAGTTTCTTATGTTGTCATGAACCTCAGCATGCTGTCATAATTCTATAGGGCCCATTTCACTGAGATTATGCCTTTATTCCTGGGCTTTTACTAGCTAGAAACTTCTCCTTTTTCTCGAGTGTTGATTGGATGTTGAATACCATCTTTCCTGCTGCTACGGGACAAAATAGAGCATCATTGATGGATCAGTGGGTATATTTGATTGGTGGTTTGGCAACTTAAATGGCTTTGTTTATTACTTTATTCAAAGAGAAAGGAAACGTATTGAATCAGATCTACAATTTTCCTTACTACTGTATCGATTCATGACACATGAGAACTATGACATGTTAGGATATGTCGGAGTCAACTTTTAGCATGTTTGCAGAGTTACTATTTTATTTATGAGGTATGTTCTCTTTGTCTTTTCTATTCTTTTCTTTGTTTTTTATGGGCTTTTCGATTCATGGATTCTTTCAAAGTGTGCACTAGCCATTGCGTTTCTTCTCTTATTGTAAACTTGATACCGGAAAAAGTGATAATCAATTGTAAGAAACTTGTTTACTCTGCAACATATGTTTACTCTGGGCTTCTGAATGCATGCATGTATAGTTTTGCAATGACGCATTTGTGTTAAGTAGAACTAGTATACCAAACCCCATTTGCACATGTAAAAAAATGAAAAATTGCGTTTTTCACTATGTGGGCCATTGGTATCTTGACGAAGTTAAGTCTGCTCATTTGGTTTTGATCTAGTGAATCCCAGGACTCAAAGCTAACACTTTTTTAATAAGGCACCCATTCTCTCTCCATGGGCTTGGAAGTTTCGCAACAATTTCTTATGATTTTCTGTATCCATCTACATCTTTGTTCTAATTGTCCTGGTAACCTGGGCACTCCCCAAATCACTTATAGTTGTCTCGGTAACCTAAGTGCTCTCCAAATCACTGTGTCCAAAAGGGTCAAACGAGTTTACTCAAAAGGTGGGGTGGGGGTGGTGAACATGAAAATTCCATTAGCCACCTCTACGTGCCCTAAAGAGATGGAAGGCCTAATGAAGAGTGAGTTGTGACAAGGTGTTTCAATTATTGGCATTGGAAAGGCCTAAGCATGTAAAGTACAAGTTTCATGAGAACTATGACATGTTTCATTAGTTGCATCTAAGAATATGTATATTGTAACACACCCAGTATCGCATTAACTTAACACACACAATAAATATTTTTGTTTTTAAATAACACATGCATAAATTTCATATGTATTATTTAAGCTTATGCGCAGCAATGCATAGCAAAAACAAAATAAATCTTTTAGCGGAAGCTTATTTTAATTATTTGTCATGCATTTATCATTTCTAATTTTACTTCATCATTAATTCACATATTAAATATTTTCCATTAAAAATATCTTATAATGGACCCATAATAATTTAAAATTTGGATGGATATTTCCTATTAAATCCTTTAATAAAAATGCGCAATAAATACTCTATTAAAAGCTGCACAGTAAAATTGAACAATAAAACCACGGAATAAAACATTATTATAAAATGCTTATTAATGAGCATCTAGGTTTACAATGCCACTTCTACTTTGGGTATTCCTGGAAATTGGGGTGGGGAGAATGTGGATATTTCTCTTAAGTCTTGGATTTCGGACTACAATTCACATGCCACTTTACCTATCTTTTTGTACTGGACTGTTTGGCGTTTGAGGAATAAGGCAACGTTTGAGGAGACTCCTCCGAATCTGGACTATGCTTATAACTCAGTTTTGGGTCATTATTTGCTATACCAAACTGCTCGTAAATCTCCGGCACATCGTAATATTGGGAGCTTTCTCTTAAGAATTGAAGACCCTGTTCTTTTTTTTTATGGTGCGGCTAACTTGGGTGCCTGTGGAGCTGGCGGGGTTATTTATATTGGGTTGGATCATTTTTTCACTCTTAAGATGAACTGTGGAAGGGGATCCAATATGTTGGCTGAACTCTTGGCTTTGTGGTGTGTTTCTCGAGTGGCAAATCTTATGGGTCTTGGGAAGGTGCAGATTTATGGTGACTCTAGAGTTACTATTAAATGGGAAAGAGGTGAATGCGCCTTGAATGTTTTGAATTTGACATATTGGTGCAACCGTATTAGAGTTGAACTTGGTATGTTTCTCACAGTCTCATTAGAACACATCTATCGAGAACATAACTCCCAGGCTGATTTGCTGTCAAAAGCGGCATTGGATTGTGATGAGGGCTTCTTATTTTAGGATGAGTATTTTGCAGATGAGAGGATTGAGTCTGGCCAAATGTATTTTCTGGGTTAGTTATTAGCTATTCTAGTTATGATCAGGAGGGTTGTAATATTTTGATAATCTGTAAGGTAGGTATATACTGAACAGTGGCATATGTGTTTATCTATGTGCGACAGTATATTTTTTATCATCATTTGATCTTATCATGTACTATTTGATTCATCATTGAATATCAATAGTATGTTTTTTTCGCGGGAAAAAAATCATAAGTTATAAATAAACTTTGCACTAAGAACTATGTAAATACTAGTTAATGAGCGTCGTAACCTTAAATGCATAAATTAAATAATATAGCAATTATCATTCTATCCAAAACAAGAAATGGAATCTTCCAATATGATAATTGCACAAATAAGTTAATAATTCAACATAACCATTTAAAATTATTTGGATATTCAAAATCATCCCATGGTTTCTAAATACAAGATACCATTCAAGGCTAAACCTGAATAACAACCTTTAATAAGGGTAATTAAGTGCATTACAATGCATTACCATGTATTACTTTCACGGGGACATTTAACAGTTGTTAAACATCTTCTTAAGAATTTATTAAACAATATTAATTCAAACATGGTTCAAACATTGCGCATAAAATAAATACTTCACAAATATTTCATTTTTCTCTTGAATTGAACTATGTCCAATAAACGTTACTTAGTAAATATTTATTTTCCTTGATGGATTGAGTTATGCGCATTAACCAAGTATATGGTTAATCAATTACTCGTTAAGCAATGAGGTCTAATTACTGCGTAGTAATAATTAAACTCTAGGAATCTTTCAATTTAACTATTAATCGACAATAGTTTTAGCATTGCAATTTAGTGTTTAGGGATTATTTACAAGCATATGGCTGAATGAAAATTCACACCATTTGCATGCACAGGAATCTATATTGATCTACATATGAATTTCATCTTTAATTCATATGCGGTAATTTTCAACACTCAAATTGAAATAATTAATTTGTGCGTGCATCCATAATTAAATATAATGCCCCACAGCGGGTGTAGTAGGAGGCGACTGGCCCAGCTACGTGCCCAACCACAAGCCCGACAGACGCATGCCCAGCCAACAGTAGCAACCCCGCGGCTGGTTACATGATGCGCCACGCGCCCGAATCCAACTCCGGCCACCCACCTGCCAGCATGCCTGCCCACACACCAGCCCATGTGCCTCCCCACGTGTCTAGCCAGCTGCCTACCTGCTCCACCTTCAGGGCTAATCACGTGCTTCCCTCCATCATCCACATGCCCCATTCAAATCTTTAATTGCCCCCGTTTTTTTCTGGTTCGAAGCTTGGCCTCCCGTCTGCGGTATGACTTCTCCAGCGTGCGTAATGTCCAGTCTGATGCTCCTAACCTGATCTGGGTTCTGGCTCTAATGACTCCCACGATTCTGAATGAATGGAGTTGTCCTTCCACTCTCATGACCATTACAGGCTATTCAGTTAATATGCACTTCATTTAGATTTTTATTAGACCAATTGATGCTCAGCTGAGAGCTCTATTGTGCAAAGGATCCACTGCAAGCTCTTCGCTCTTTGAAACTCAGCTCTTGGCTCTCGCAGATTGTCGGTTGCGAGAAGTTTTGTTCTCTGCTCTCGTGGAGTTCATCACTCTTCTGGACCTCGGTTCTAGTTGTTTCTCTGGTTCTCTCAGCTCTAGTTCTCTCGGCCCGGACTGTTTCGTGTATTCGGATTCTGGTTTTCTGGCTAAGAGTCGCGGGGGTCTCTAGTGCTCTGGTTTTCTGGCTAAGAGTCGCGGGGGTCTCTAGTGCTCTGGTTTTCTGGTTCTCTGGTTGCTATTTCTTGTGTTATTGGTTCTTAGGTTCTCTTATTCTATGGTTCTCAAGCTCTCTGGCTACCGACTACTGGCTCTCTGGTTCTCTCGGCACTCGCTGGCTTGGGCTCCCTATTCTGTAGGCTTCACAGTTCAGTTGTTTTCCTGGGGCGCGGTACTCTCAGTCTCTGAATCCTCGACACGTGCTTATTCCTTGGTTTTTAGATCCTTCAACCATCTTCTCCGCCATGCCGCCTAAAAAAAGGGTCTGCACCCATCAAGATACTCATCCGGTGAGCGCTCTGCAACATAGTGGCTCTTCCTCCACTCTGCCTATTCGCCTCATGTGCGGGGTGGTAGAGAAGGCTCGCAAGTTTCACTCTGAAATTCCAATTCAGGCTCAGGCGGAGATCAATGATGCCAAATACAACGCAGGGTCTCTCGTGGTTGCCTGACAAATGAAGAAATTTGTGAGGAGTTCGAAGCCCTTATCCCCGACCCTGGTAATACCAGGGGTCAGGTCACTTTGTACCAAAAAACTCTTGACCTACACTGATCTCATAAGTTAGTTCTAGGAAAAGCTCTCACTGATAGAAACGAGGATCAGGATGAAATCCTCATGCAGCAGGACAAAATGCACGACATGCTGAAGCAACTACTGTATAACCAGCAGCAGTTTGTCCATCGCTTCGGGCTCACCTTGGCCAAGGACCTGACCACCCAGCCCGAGCGGAAGGAATACAACAGTAATTAAGCTATGCCTGCTTTTTTTTTCTCTTGTTTTAGATCTTTTGGTTTCGGCCGTTATGCTTTATGCTTAGTAGTAGTTCTGTTATTTTTTCTTCTTTCAACAATGCTTGTTTCCTTGGTAGGATGACTACTTTAAGAAACATTTCAAAACTTATTTTGGGGTCTGTTTTCTCTTTCATGAGAGAACCCGGTGATACCCAGACTCTGTATATTTTGATGAAGATAATATAAAGACCTATATCTAGCTTACAAAAAAAAAAAAAAAAATCTAATGACAAATAGCCATTTCACGGTTGATCTTCTATCAACTATCATGTCAAGATAAATGAGATAGATTTATTAACAGTTGGGTAAATAAATAACAATGCCAAAGGCACTCAAACATTAACCTAGAGGCAATTTTATAGGTTCCCATAAGTAAATTCATTCTATGGAAAATATATAATTTATCACAGAAATTCTAATTTCAGGTGTGCACAATTTAATCTCTTATGGGAAATAAAACCCAGAATTTTAACCAGAAACAAATAATTTGTAGAAATAAACATGTGTCAATTCCATGTACAAGACTTTAACCAACAAATCAAGAATTTAAAACATGTAATTTTCATTATCATTCATTAATTAAACTGAATTGAGAAATAAAAACTTATTTGCAAAATACTGGAAATGGGAAAATGGTTGTGTACGAGGCACGCTCCACCCAACCATAGGTAATTCTATTAATTTATCTCTCAATAAAACACCACCCCCAAGCCAAGACTTGTGAATTCACCGAGAGACTCTTCCCTTAACCCGAATTTCATTCCACAACAGGAATAATCACTCGGTAATCTTCACAATTCACTGGGATTTAACACAGGTTTACATGCATCCAGGAAATAAGTTACAGTCAATTCCATGCCAAACCACACAATTCCCATTCTAGCTTCTTTCTAATCGTACCATAGTGAAAACTCATCACTGTTTAACCAATACACAGGAATTCCACTAGAATGGTTCATGCACAATTCATCATTTCATTAACCACAACCCAACAGTCAATCACAAGCTTATTAATGGTTCAGAGAGAAAAATGGGTTTAGCCAATATCATTCATAAATTTGTTGATAGGTTCTAGTTTGCCTCCACCCAATCCCAGACATCCATTTCTCCTTCTTTGTTTTCTCAGACCTTCCCTGTCCACACCATTCTCCCCTCGGATGAAGGAATAATGCATAATTCTCCAGTGTCCATTCGCATGCATTAGTTTTATGCATGGAAAGATGGAAACATGTGGTCCAAGAGATCCATGTTTCCCATTTTTTATATTTTTATAGAAAAACATAAAAAAACACCAAAATCCCACTTAGTCATAATTATGATTTAAAAAATATAAATCTAAAGTCATTTAAATGGGATTATGAATTAGGATAAACTTTAGGGACTTAAGGATACCAAAGGGTCATGTCATATTCCCCCCCTAAGACATTCTAACCCCCTTACTCTCTCCGGTGAATACACAAGTCTCCGATCTCTTCAGCGTACTACCTCAGCATAGCCAGTTGTAGATTTTTTAATATTAATAATGTCAAAATATACATTTGTTCTACCATACACGCATTTGCATCTCAATATTTGCATCATGCATTTGATCATCTCAGGCATATCAGCAAGGGGTATTCCATATACCACACTGCTAATTAAGCCTAGATTCAAATAACAATTCCTTAATTGCAGGTTACACATCTTTTCTACTGGTTGAAACATTTCTTCTCTGAACTACAACCTCTGCAAATACCTCTCCATAAAAATCCCAAATAAGTTCATACAGAACTTTTATATGTGAAAATCCTCACAGTGGATCCAAAGAGATGATGTAAACCTCACAATGAAAGAATTTAGGAAAATAGAAGAAGAATAGAGCAGTAGAACATAGATCCAATGGAAATCAGATAGGAGTAGAATATTCACACATGTTTCATTAATTTGAATAGTAAAACAATAATGAAACAATGCACGGGATTCGAATACCAAGGGTGTAATTCGAATTAGCCTGCATGGAGAGATCAAAACATCACTGGAGTGTCATCAAAGCACAACTAGAAGTCCTCATCATCATCAGTGGAGTTATCAATGCACAAGTAACTGTCAACCAGATGTCAAACTGAGTCTAACTGAGTGTGGTAGGTGTAATTGGCACATGGAGGCACTAACTGAATGAAGGAGGCTCAGTGGAGGGCACATGAGGAGCTAACTGGAGTCATAATGGGCAGTCTAGTCTCACTGGAGGTCCATCAGAGTGATACAGTCAGTTGAGAGTTAGTCTATCCTTAAATCAAGGAAAGAACTAAAGATAACTCAACTAACTGAAGTGCAACTGAGTGGTAGGTGAGAGAGGGCGCCTTTGCTTCCTTAAATCAAGGAAGAAGGGCGCACTAAGCACTAGGAGGGATAAAACTGATCAGAAAGAAGCTCTCGGGGCTAGCTAACTTAGGGCTAGGTGCTGGGACTGATGACTATGATGCATGCAAAATCATGACTACATGCAAAATGCATGCATAACTGAAAATGCAAAAATGAATAATGTTGGTAGGACTAGGATGGCGTATAGGAAAATCCCATCCCTGCTCAAACGTATTGTTAGGCCTCTTGACTGCTTCATCACTAAATTTTAAATAATTCATCCTTGTAACAAGAAAAATAATGGGCATTAAAGGCGCCGAAAATAAAAAACTATTCATCCATTTTATCTAATATGTTTGTGCTATGTACCAAATGTTTTATCTATACAAAGAACTTGGGTCTTGTTTACCCCTGACTAACAATTGGAAATGCTATAGATGGTGACTGATCCATCTCATCTGGCTGAGAGAAGGTTGCAGTTCCTTTACATCATTGCTATAACTCAAAAGAATACAAACATAAATATTTTGGTCTTTGGAAATTTGCATTTGCATTCTCTTGTGGATAACTTGTTTTTCAAACTAGCTATAAGTTTGTATATACCCACTAGAAACATGTTCCAGATAGACACGTTGCATATCATCGATTTGCATTTGTCTTATCAATAAAATCTTGTATAAAAATATCTTCTCTTCAATCTTTGGAGTATATTGCTATAAGAAACCATCATAAAGAACACTACTTCATGATAAAAAAACATTTCCCTTAAATAAAACTTTGTCCAGGACAACTTCTTTGTCAGGTTCAACCATCAATAGAAAGAAAAACCATGTCCCAAAATCTATTGAGAATAGAGATGAAGAACCCAATACATCAAATCTCCTGAACATGTCACCCCTAGCTAAAGCTTGTGATAAAAATCACAAGGGGACACCCATACAAAAAAGTGGGGGGTAACAGGTTGCACGTTGAAGGTTTCATGATAGTGAAATAATTTGAATTCCAATAAGCTATTGTTTGCCATTAATCACAAAATAATTTAAAATAGGTTTCCGAACATCCTTTTGATACTTTCATAGATTCTTGGTCACTAAAAGATGATCATCTAGATAGTCTCAAGACTTAATATGCAAACATTTCTAACAGACTCTTCTTAGTAAACGAGATACAGTGATTAATCCAATCACTTGTGGAGAGTTCGAGGTAGCCTTCGTGTTACCCCCATTTTGCATGTGTGTCCACTTGTGGTCTTGCCACAATCTCAGTAAGTTTTCATCTTGAAGGAAATTAAGATAGAATTATGGAATTGAATTCTATAATGGTGCCCCATTAGCAAAGTTGTACCAGAATTTTCAAGAGACAATGAAGGTTCAAGTATTGATTCCATCATGGAAGTTGTGGCATTAATGTAGCGAAAGGGAACTATTTTTTTAGAGATACATGACAAGCAAATCATGTGGTTTTGCATGAGCATAAGGGAACTTGATTTATGTGAAGATTTAATATTAGTTTGATAGTGCAATGAACTTTGGACTAAAATTGTTTCACTCTGAGCCTATAGTGTAGTGAAAGGGAACCATTGTTTCAAAGATACATGACAATCAAATCATGTGGGTTTGCGTGAGCATAAGGGGATTTGATTTATGTGAATATTTAATATTAGTTTTCTTAGTACAATGAACTTTGGACCAAAACTGCTTCACTCTGATCCTATAGTGGTGGCTCTGGAAAATGACAGTGGCATGGTTTTCACATGCACAATAGCAAAGAAATTCCAAAGTTGATGTTAAATGGTTTATGTATCTATATAGTTCTTAAAGTGATGTTGCTTTCGGGTTTGTTTTTCATATATATATATATATGTGTCACCTTGAAGGTTGTACACAGGAATATGTGCCAAATTACATGAATATTCTAGTTCGTAGACTTTTTTAAAGCATACTAGGAAGAAGTTATTTCCTACAAGTCTACCTATAGTAGAAGTGGCTACAAGACAATTTCTTGTGACCATCCATTTCTCTGCAAAGATGGAACTGACAGATGATGAAGGGTTTGAAGTTTGTTCAGATTCAGATTCAAATAGAGAAGAAGAGTGTGATAGTTCCACTATCTTCTAAATTCTATTTGTTGGATTTTGTACAACTTCGGAAGATATTATTCATTGTATTTTATTGTACTTGATTGTACCTCCTACGGGAGATGAACTTGATGTAATCACTTATGTAAACACATGAAAGAATCAATGTAAACCTTGGGGTGCAAAGAAGCAAAAGAAAAATATTAAAAATAAAATTATTAATTGCCCTCAGGTGAAGTCGGCCCAGTTAAGGATTTTTCATGTTTGCACTTGTATAAATAAGAGGTAAAGTGCACCTCATTAATACATTCACTGACTTGACAATTGCGCATCACTTGGGGGAGAGAGAAGTTCGCACAAGCTGGAGAAGGAAGTTGTTTTGGGGTTTCTACTTGTGGAAAGCATTTTCACATTTTCTCTTTTATCTTTGTACTATGATCTCGGGATTATCATCTCTATACGAAGGTTGCTGGGTTTTCTCTCGTTTGGGTTTCCCAGGATAAAATCCATTGTTATGTTTTGTGCTTTGTCTCTCTTCTAGTGATCTTGGTTATGCATTCATATTATTATGCTATGAATGTATGAAATTTAACATGGTGTCAGAGCAGTTCTAGAAGAAGCCATTGCCGGAACATTGTTGGAACCCTGCCGGAACTAGGGTTTCATCTTGTGAAGTCTTCACCCATCATTTTGGAGAAAAAGAGCCTTAGGACTTTCATTTTTGGCAAGGCACATCTTTTGGTGAAGACAAAATTCAATTCCGAGAATTTTCAATTTTTGACCTAACTCTATGGCTGCAGCAGAATTAGGGTTTCAGTTTTAACCCACTTCTCTCCACAGATTTGGATAATACCTACCTCAACTCAACTCTCCTTGGAAAGGCGCATTTATCTATGGTTTTAGTTTTTCAAATTATCAACTTTCATTTTTTACCTACCTCCTGCTAGGGTTTCTGAACCAGATCTGCAGTCAAGATGATTGGTATGAAGGTTGAAGATCATTTGCAAGGAGCTTCCAATTTTATCTCTTGGAAGTCTAGGGTTCTTCTGCCACTAGAATAAAATGACCTATTACAAATTGTAAATGAGAAGGTCCCTGAACCAGAAGTCGAAGAAGACAAACCCCGATGGAGGAAGAATGATGCTAGAGCAAGAAGGATTCTAGTGGACTCAGTAAGAGATCATTTGGTTCCACAAATTTTAGGAAAGAAGACTGCTAGGAAAATGTTCAAGACCATACAAAATTTGTTTGAACACACTATCCTCAATGTATCCATGACATTGAGAAACCAACTCTCAAATATGAAGATATCCAAATCATAATCCATTGCCTCATATTTCATGAGGATCACCACACTAAGGAACAAGCTTAGTACTAGTGGAGATCCCATTGATGAAAATGAGCTTGTCATCACCACTCTGAATGGTATTCCACCATCATGGGATACCTTTATCCAAATCATAAGTGGTAGATCCAAACTACCAAAGTTTTATAAGCTTTGAGCAGATTGCACTCAGGAGGAGACCAGGATTGCAGCATGTCAAAGACTCCATGGAACTCAACCTGAGGAGAACCAATATTTTGTTTCCCATGCCAAGAAGGGTAAGGTAGAAGGTAGGAAGTTCCATAAACAAAAGCACCAAGATATGAGATCAAGTCCTTTCCCATATCAAAAGGAGAAGAAGGACATATCTCAAGTTCAATGCTATAGGTACAGAAAATATGGACACTACGCCAATAGTTGTCGAAGTTCAAGTAAAAGAACGCATGAAGCATCCACTGCAGATGTTGAAGAAGACACTCCTCACAAGAAGTCAAGGAATGATGATCATTCGGATTTCCTCTTCTAGAATATATGAAGATCCAGATTGCAAGAACAAATATCTCTCTTGGTTCCCACAAGAAGGCAGTGGGATCCCACACACAAAAACAATAAGAGATAAGTATTTTTTTTTCTTGCTTACATAGATCTGTTTTGTCTTATCTATCTTCATTATATGCAGATCTATCTGGAAGTGCATTGAGTAGTTGATATAGTTTACATTGTGATATTTATTATGCATATGAGCTACACAACACTTCATTAAACATAATGGAGCTAGTCTAGATGATATCTCCTTCCTGCATGCTTAGGGTAGTGCACACTCTTGATGGCATGTTCTAGTGGAGATAGAAGACATCTAGATAGTTCTCAGATGTGTTTACATGTTCATGATTATTGTGCTAAAGTATTAGCTAAGATGCCTATGTAAACTATTGCCATTCTATTTGATTATGAAATGCCACTGATCATCAGTCGGGATTTGACTTGTAGGAAAAAGACCATGTGATATGGCTTACAAGAGAAGGGTGATGAGACTTTTTCCTATGAATAAGTGGTGGACACATGAATCCTGTCGATGTTCAGGATGAAGCTTCCAGGAGTATGATTCTCAGCCTAGAAGGATGACCTTGGAGGAATATTTCAAAGAAGTCGAAACATAAGTGGACCACCTTTAGATATTAGGCTGACCAGATTACATACATGTTCCCAAGGACCTTCAGGAAAGAAGGGAACCTTTGTGGGATACAATGAGTCTTCAAAGGCTTACAGAATTTACATTCCAGGATCCAGAAAGATTGAAGTTAGTAGGGATGTGACCTTTGAAGAAGAGATGGTTGTCAGGAAAGGAAGAGGATCGGATATGGATATCGATGATGAAGAAATACTAGAACCAAAGGAGATGAGATCATCTCCCCCTCCAGTTCAGAGGGAGCTATAAGAAAAGGATGAACCTATAGATACCATAGATCCAGTTGATATCCCCAAAGATGTTGCAGGTCAGAAAAGACCTAGATGGGCACAACAGACACTACAAGATGCAGAGGGGAATGAAGCTCCACACGACGCTTTTAGAGAAAGCAAAAGACCTCAGAGGTTCTCTAGTTATGTGGCACTAATGAGCAACATTATTGATTCAGAACCCACCACTTACGAAGAAGCATCCAAACATCAAGTTTGGAAGGATGTCGTGATGGAAGAATATCAATCCATCATGAAGAATGATGTGTGGGAGGTTGTGCCGAGACCTGAGGAGAAGTCAGTAGTGACTTCTAAATGGATATACAAGATCAAGAATGGAGTAGATGAAAGTGTTGAGAAATACAAGGCCATATTTGTATCCAGAGGATTCTCTCAGAAAGAGGGAGTTGATTATGATGAGACATTTGCTCCTGTGGCCCGATATACTTCCATCAGATCCATTATTGCGATTGCTTCAGCTATGGGATGGAAGTTGCATCAGATGGATGTGAAGACAACCTTTCTCAATGGTGTTATTCAGGAAGAAGTTTACATCGAACAACCAAATGGGTTTATTATCCAAGGAAAGGAGTCTCATGTATGCAGATTAAAAAATGCATTGTATGGACTCAAGCAAGCACCCCGTGCTTGGTATGGACGGATAGACGGATTCCTGGTGAGCTTGGGATTTTCCAAGAGTGATGCATACCCTAACCTTTACTACAAGGTTGTAGATGATGAGCCACTGATTTTGGTATTCTATGTTGATGACTTGTTTCTCACAGGAAATGAGAAACTTATTGTATGGTGTAAGAAGAATCTCGCCTCTGAGTTTGAAATGAAAGATCTTGGATTGATGCATTACTTCTTGGGATTAGAAGTATGGCAGAGGTAGAAAGAGATTTTCCTAGGACAAGGAAAATACACAATTGATATATTGAAGAGATTTAGGATGTTGGACTGCAAGTCCATGGCTATTCCGATGGATGCAAATTGGAAGAAGTTGAGAGATTCTACTTCAGATTCTGATTTGATTGATCCCACCATTTATCGCCAGTTGATTGGTTCATTGATGTATCTGACCAACACCATACCAGATATATGTTTTGTTGTGAATTCCCTCAATCAGTTCATGTGTGATCCGAGGCAGATTCATTGGATTGCTGCAAAACATGTGCTCAGATATTTACGTGGCACTATAAGATATGGATTTAAGTATGCTTCAGATTGTGGCCTGAGATTGCAGAGGTTTACAGACTCAGATTGGGACAAATGTGTTGCAGATCAGAAGAGTACTTCCGGATGTTGCTTCAATTTGGGTTCTCCAGTTATTTCCTGGTGCAACCGGAAGCAGAACTCAGTAGCACTCAGTACTGCAGAGGCCGAGTACATGGCTGCTAGCACAACATCTTGAGATGCAGTTTGGCTTCGTAAACTCTTGGCAGGATTGTTCGTCTAGATTCCACAGCCGACTGTGATTCACTGTGATAAACAAAGCTCAATACAAATAACTTCACCATACCTTCATTGGCCTCAACACACACTTATATACTAATTCTATGCCCAATACTATGGGTCAATACCATGGGATATATAATACTATGGGATGACTTACAAAGCATATGCGTCCAATACTATGGGTCAATACCATGGGCTAATACAAACTATGGATCAACAAATACTACGGGACGACTTACAAAGCATATGCGTCCAACAACAATATACTAACAAAGTAAAGTGAAGGGTTGACATGAGTTCCTAACATCCCCTCTCCCTTAGAAAAATATTTGTCCTCAAAGCTTTAGATGTGGAAATCGATGCTGAATCTGAAGGAGTGGTTCCCCTATAGCACCCTCGGGTTGCATTCCGTACCACTGAATTGATACCGCTGTGATAGATTGAGAGAGAAGCTGACGCCTTTTGAGTGTCAGGGAGGAATTCTTGGAAGGCTATAGATGAAGAAGAACCATATCAGCGGCGTGAAAAGTGCTCTCATAACGGTGTTGATTGGCTTGTTGTTTCAGTGGAATTCTTTCCATGTCAAAGATTGTCCTACAGAATGAGAAGAATCTGATCGTGGTTTCGAAGAACCGATTCAATTTCCTGAACTAGGGAATTGATGAGGGTGTAGGAAGAAGAATTGGTGGTTCCTATCCATAGACTGCTTCATATGGTGTTATTTTATATGTGGTATTGTACCACCAGAGCGCTTCAAGGAAATCCATAGAAATAGTTGTCCAAATCTATGTAGGGATGGGCAAGGGTTCGAGCAGTCCCGAAAGGAGTGTCGTTTCACCCTTGTTGACCTGGTAAGTATCACAGTCAGCCACCATCTCTTTAATTTTCATTTTCAGTCCCTTCCAAAAGAAGTTACATTGTTCCCGGTCATACGTTTTGAGGAACCCATAGTGCCCTTCCGACGGAGAAGCATGGAGTTCATAGAAGAGATAGCCCTGTTGAACAGATTGCAACCAATTTGGAACAAGCAGAGAAATAGCTGTAAGAGAAACTGGGTCATCAAATGTGTGAGAAGGAGCATCTGCCACCAGATTGTCCTTACCCTTCTTGTAAGTGATCGCATAGGAATAACCCATGAGTTGGATAACCCATTTTAGGTGTGCTGGGGAGGAGACCCGTTGTTCCAGGAAATTTTCCAGACTCTGGAGATCAGACTTGATGCAAAAATAATTCCATGATAGGCATGGATGCCACTTCTGTACGGCATACAAAATAGCCATCATTTCCTTTTGAGATGTAGATGCGGCTAAAGTCTTACCAGAAAGGTCTCTTGAAGGTGGCAAGCCCACTGGTTCAACAAAGACACCTGCATATCTATCCAAGGAAGTAGCGGAGACCGTCGATGGGTGCATCTAAATGGAATGGAGTTGAGCAATGACCCCATGTGAATTCTTCTTAAGGATATTTTCCAGACGATGTGAACTGATGATGCAGAGAGACCCTAGTTGTAATCCCGTAAATTTGTGTTGTTTCCCATTGACTAAAACCTGCATCCAAAGTTCAAAAAAATCCCATAAGATGGGGCCAAGAGTGCGTAAGCATTGAACGCCCAAAACCACATCACATCCACCTAAGGACAAGGAAAACATGTCAGAGTGCAGGTTATAATCTTTGAGAGAGATACGTACATTGTGACACTTCCCCTTGCAAGGTAAGGTGCCCCCATTGGAAATCACGACTTCAAAGTTGGAGCAAGGATGGACAAAACAATCATCCTTTTTGGAAATCCAATGGTCAATGAAATTATGAGTGCTACCAGAATCAATGAGTATTGTAAGAGGGATCTTCTTTAAGTAACCTATGACCCGCATTGTTTGGGGGGTGGTGATTCTGGGTAAAGCATGGAGAGATATCTCTGGTTGGTCATCCTGAGATGGAGGGTCAATAGGAGGCTCCTGAATGTCGACCTGATCATCTATTGTATCTGGAGCTTCTTCACCAATTTCAGAGGCAGGCGGAGAATCCACATCCAAGAGATAGAGCTTTTGCTCAACATATCTATGTCCACGAGTGAATTTCTCATCACAATTATAACAAAGCCCTTTTTCTCTGCATGCCCACATATCTGTTTTAGAAAAATGTTTGATAGGAGTTGGTCATGGAGCTGGTGGGATGGGAGGTCGTTGAGAACCCATATTTCTGAACGGAACAAAAGTGGGTTTGGAGCGATGTTGGGCTGCAATCTTGTCTTCTACCAACTTAGCCAACCCAAGGGCTTCCATCATTGTGTTGGGACAGAACACTTTGACCTCTGAGCGGATTTCATCCTTAAGACCACTGATAAAACAACTCCTGTAGAATTCATTAGACAATCCTTTTGTGTGATTGGCTAGTTTCTCAAATTCAATCTGATACTCTCTCACAGTGCCAAATTGACGAAGTTTACTGAGTGCTCTTGTGAAGTCATCAAAAGCACTAGGACCAAATCGTTGCAAAATGAGTTGGAAAAAATCTGTCCATTTTGGCTCATCATGAGCCTTGATGTACCAATGGTACCATTGAAGAGCTTCCTGTTCCAAATGAAAGGATGCAAGTGGAACTTTGTTGACATCAAAAGTATTATGCAGACTAAAATATTGTTCTGCACAATAGATCCATCCAGTCGGATCAGTACCATTAAAGCGAGGAAAATCAAGCTTCGGACCACGAAAATTGTTAGAAGAAGAGAACCCATTGCCTGATGAAGACTCGGACTATCATTTGTTATTCATGGTTGAATGCTCAAGATGGAGGCCAAGAAATTTTTCATCCAGATCCTGGAGTTTGGTTTGGATGGCTGCAAGTGCTTCCTCCACGGTTTTTGCTCCTGCGCGGGTGACAACCATAACCAGGAGTTTGTTTTTTTTGCGTAAGTAGAAAAACAAAAATAGAAACTGTTTCAGTAAAGGAAAATCTGGATTTGGGAAAAAATCTGATGGGTAATTTGGGTTTGACTAGGTTTTGGACACTTTCGAAAGGACAGGGAAGCATAAAAGGGGGATTTCAGAAGTGGGGTGAAAGAATGGAAAAATTTAGCAAAGAGGGATAAAGAAGCAGAAATATGAAATGAACACTGTAGTAAAGTTTGAAGGCGATTGGGTGAAAATCGAAGAAGTTGTGGCAAACCCTAAAAATAGACAAATGTGGAATTTTTGGCATTGGGCAGTAGAATTTGGGATAGGGTCCTCAGGAATGAAATATGAAGAATGGGATTGCAGGGGTGTCATGGAATTTTCAAGGGAAACAGAGTTAAAACAAGGGAGATATGGTTGAAAGGGATCGACAACAGATGGATCTGAAACAACTTTCAGAATAAAACTGAAACGGGTGGATCTGGAACGACTTTCAGAATGGATCTGAAATGGATGGATTTGAAACAGATCGGAATGGATAAAAAATGGTTAGATCTGAAACAGCATGGAAGTGATCAGCAACAGTTCAGCTGAAAATATATATGGACCCCAGGTATGCTCGGCTTCCTAACAGGTTAGGGGTTTCACTCGGACACCAATGATGTCTGACGGCTTGTGTATTGGGGCAGTACCCCTCACTCCACGGCTCAGGTAAAACTGATGACCGCTTTGCCACAAACGACAACTCTTGGTTTACCTCACGGGTGGGAGCTAGTCAATTAGGTAGGGGTCGTTGCCCTTTTCGCTGGCAAGTCCTCTCAATGGGCCAACTACTTCGGGGTTCCTATGGCACTCCTCACAATGATTTTTACAGATTATTCCCAAGTACTTCCCACAGTTAAGCGGATAGGGATTATTCCTAGATCTGAACCTGCACAGATGCGAAAAAAATGTTTTGGTAGAAATTCCACCCAACGAGGCCAAGAAAGTGCTCTGATACCATATGTGAAGAACCTACAATAATTAATTAATGAAAATACACGAGATAACAGAAATAACTGAACTCGGAATTTCTTTATTGATCGCAGGCCACTTTGAGGGGGCAAGCTCAATACAAATAACTTCACCGTACCTTCATTGGCCTCAACACACACTTATATACTAAGTCTATGTCCAATACTATGGGTCAATACCATGGGAGATATAATACTACGAGACGACTTACAAAGCATATGCGTCCAATACTATCGGTCAATACCATGGGCTAATAGAAACTATGGATCAATAAATACTACGGGACGACTTACAAAGCATATGCGTTCAACAACAATATACTAACAAAGTAAAGAGAAGGGTTGACATGGGTTCCTAACAGGTACCCTCTGCAGTCCAGTTACTCAACCGCATATGGGAGAAATCCCATAGGAAGATGAGTAGGACAGTCAACAGGTTGTCGGGTCCACACAGGTGCCTCTGCAGTCTAGTTACTCAGTCAGATATGGGAGAAATCCCATAGGCAGATGAGTAGGATAGTCAACAGTTGGCTGTGTGATTGCACGGGTACCTCTATAGTCCTGGTACTTAGCCAGATATGGGGAAAATCCCATAGGAAGATGAGTCAAATAGTCAGTAGATGGTCGTGCCCTCTTTCTCATCTGAGATCTCAGCCAGGTATGGGAGGACCTAATTGGAAGATGAGACATACAGGTAGCAAATTGTATAACATAGATGGTACAACTGATAATCTCAGATATCCAGGATTGAGTGATTCTCCTGGACTCACCAAAGGACTAGTGAAGATGATGCACTGAGACTGTGTGGACAACCTTCAATATGTATAGAGATGATGGAGACAGCATGGATGCACAAGATGAAACCCAGATGATCATGATGCAGATGGAGACCGAAGAATACCTTCCTCGTTGAGAGGGAGTGTTGAATTTTGTACAACTTCGGAAGATATTATTCATTGTATTTTATTGTACTTGATTGTACCTCCTAAGGGAGATGAACTTGATGTAATCACTTATGTAAACACATGAAAGAATCAATGTAAACCTTGGGGTGCAAAGAAGCAAAATAAAATATTAAAAATAAAATTATTAATTGTCCCCAGGTGAAGTCGGCCCAGTTAGGGATTTTTCATGTTTGCACTTGTATAAATAAGAGGTAAAGTGCACCTCATTAATACATTCACTCACTTGAAAATTGCACATCACTTGGGAGAGAGAGAAGTTCACACAAGCTGGAGAAGGAAGTTGTTTTGGGGTTTCTACTTGTGGAAAGCATTTTCACATTTTCTATTTTATCTTTGTACTCTGATCTTGGGATTACCATCTCTATACGAAGGTTGTTGGGTTTTCTCCCGTTTGGGTTTCCCAGGATAAAATCTGTTGTTATGTTTTGTGCTTTGTCTTTCTTCTAGTGATCTTGGTTATGCATTTATATAATTATGCTATGAATGTATGAAATTTAACACTATTGCATATTCTTCTAATTGCTATGTAATTTCTTTGTGTTTTCTTATAGATCTACAATGGCACTATATTTAGGATTATATGTGATTTCTTTAATAAATCTAATGCTTAACCTAAATAAACAGTTGATCACACAAGCACACTAAACACAAGAAATTCCATACAAAAGAATTGGATTGGGAAAAACTCTAGCATTGAAATGGCTATCTTGTTCCAACATTTATTTTAAAGGTGCTTTAATAGTGACAATGCTTGTTGGATTATAGAGAACATGAGTATGAATTTAGAGTGAGAATGGGGAACTAACTAAACATGTAATTATCCCACAAAGCATTCGATTGACCTCATTTGAAGTCATCCTATCCATCTCTTCAAATTGAGCAAATTGGCATCAACCCAACCATCGAGAAAAACATTGGTTTCCTCATTCCTCCTTCAGTTGCACGAATCATCAAGGCACTCCATATATTAATTGAAAATACCCATGTGGCATTTCTAGAATTGGTTTTTAATTTTTGTACTTTGAGAAGCATACCCATCATACACAAATTAAGGGTCTGAAAGCAAAAATTCAAAGCACAAAAGCATAACTCAAAAGGGTTGCAATGCAGGTAATCATGCCTCAAACCAGCTTCAACTGCTTTCTGCAAAAATGTAGTAGTTATCATTAGCACTCCAAAACAACATTCTCTGAGCATCAAAAGCTCTTTACGTAGTAGCTCAGCATCACCTGCTGCACTCAAATTTCTGATATAGTCAAGCTCCTCCTCCGAGAATGGTAATGAAGCTTGAGGCCAATGAAGCCACTCAAAATAAGGATCATGAGCACTTCTAGTAAGCAAAGTCCATGGTCAATTGGTATCAAATTCAAAGAATCGTATACCCACATATCAAACTCTATCCTACTACTACTACTATGCTTATCCTCCTCTAGCTTTCTAGGGAGAATATTACCTCCATGCCTATTAGTATTCAAAGTTCTTATATCAAGATTACCAATTCTATGCACAACTCCTATAGGAAAGCAAGATGTGCTGTGTTCACTTGCATCGTATTCATGGGGCTCAAATATTTGGAGGGATCTAGTGTTTGCAAATGGCTCTAACTTACAAGGAAACACATTTATGTTCACATTGAAAATTGAATGAGTAGCTTTCACAAGAGTTGTAGGGGGTACCTGCACAAAGTGTCCATGATCTAGCAGATAAGAAACTACCTCTCTAAAACATGTCTCTCCCACTTTGATGGACTTCTTAAGACCTAGCTGCCCTAGTGTCCTTCCCATGAAGCCATTTTTGTGTCCTTCTTGTGCTTTTCCTTCTCCAATCGCACCCATAATTCATGTAACTTTGGAGTAGGTTGAGGTGTGTATCATTTTTGTATAAGATTTGTGGTCAACTCTAGTAGAGTTCCATACCTCTATAGGATATGTCATGCTATATGATAGGTTAGGATTTTGTCTTAGACATAGCCTATGTAGAAAGCTTTTTGTAAATAAGAATCCGAGACTGGTTATTTTTCCAAAAATTATAATTTTTTTCAATGAAAAATTAAAAAAAAAAACTTTCTTTTCTCCAGCAATTTAATTGCATTTCAGAATGTATCTTAAGTTCTTAACACAAATAAGCAAAACCACTACGATCCTTGAACCAAAACAATGCCAACAACCAAACAACAATAAAGAACTTTTGAAGAGGTTGCATCCTACAAAAATTTGAAAATCAACTTTTCAACTAATATGAAGTCAAGACAGTACATAAAGACAATAATATAAAGAGGTTGGAGTGCATGATTTGGAATGAAAAAAAAAAGACCTACAAAATTCTAAATGTGGCTTTGAATAAACACAAATATAAAATAGGGTTGGGTGTATCTACTATCAATTAATAATTAGGAATACCCTAATCCTCTCCCAAAACCATCATATTATTTGTATGCAACTCAGTAAATTTCCCAGGAATCTTTCTGGCAATTTCCAAATAACCATATTGTTGAATGATGGTGGAAAGGGCACATTTTGTATGGGTACACGAAGAACCAATGGCTATGGTTAGGGCTCTACACTCAAGGAATGCTTAGAGCCATTATGAATCTTCAATAAGATGCGCAAGAGAATTTTCAAGAGCATTAAATAGAGTTGCTTTCTTGACCAAACATGCAAGCTATCCTGAGGTCTTCAGTAGCCTTTCATGGACTGGTGCAAAGTGGATTCACTAGTCAATAGGCATTAAACTGGACAATGAAGGATGACACTACAGTCTTTATTCATCTTCTGGACTTGCATGCAACTTTTAGGTGGTGACTACAACAACTTTATCCATTCTAATAGGAATAACTTAAAATGGAGGCCAGAGTGTTGGACAGAGAAGTTGTGGTGGCTACCACACATTGAAACTCTATCTATGATAGTCTCAAGGTATAGATTATTATTTTTTCTCTTTGGTTATGAGTGTATTTGATTGTTTGCACTTTCTGAGCTTGTAAAGAATATTAACTTCACAGGACAAACATTCAATTCCAATCTTGCTTTATGGATGAAAAGCTTAGGAAGGATGACTCTGGCAAGAAATCTAGAGCAGAATAGATCCTTATGTAACCGAGCTTGCATGATCTAACAGCCCCAAAAAACCATTGTGTTGGTATTCAATGGAGAAAGTTTCTATAATGGGATCTCTTCCTATGAAGGCTAGGTTGGAAAAGGTCCAAATTCTGAAATGGGGGATTGACGAAACTACCACTCTACAAAATATCGATAACATTAAAAACATCATTACTTCTATGTTCAAAGAGAAAATGTGGTGAAGGAAGATTTAGAGGTTAAAAGAAAATTAAGATATTATAACGAGATCATTAACCCTAATCTTGAGGATCAAAATTATCTTTCTATCTTACCGAGCTCAAAGAAAAAACTATAATGAGCTAGGAACACTCTAAGCTTTTCCAGCAAAGGAATAATATTTAAAAACAAATCAAATAATCTCTATATTGCATTTTGTCTTAGGGAAACCAAATTTGGTCTCAGTGAATGTTAGAGACTATCATCGTTATTTTTATTTAAAATTAAAAATAATAATTAAATTAAAATTATAAATTCATTTAAATTACTTTATTATTCCATTTTATAATTTTATTTATTACTTTGTTATTATTATGATTATAATTATTATGATTTTAATCAACCAACATTACTTTAACTTGGGAAATTTGGATACCTAACTTTGAATAGCTTGAAGGGGTCCACGCTCCGCTAACCCACTTGGAACCAGCGACACCTTTTTCTACATTAACCATTGGACAAAAAAGCATATGTAAACAAAATACTTAACTAACCCCAAGTTCCGTTTTGTTCCTTTATTCGTTTATGATAAGTCGAATTTTATTTTTATCCATAAATATAGGTTATTTGTATTTATAAACGGTTGATATAAAATATCTCTTACATATTTTTAAACAAACCTAGCTTATTCTCACTCATCAAGGTATGTGAATCCCAATTTCACTAAAATGTTTGGAAAAGTGATCATATAGTTGAAGATGTTTATTCTATAAATGTTCAATCCAAAGGCATCTAAGTCTAAGTGTTGACTATTCATGAAACTTTGATGGAATGCACAAAATGGCTATCATATCACCCTTTGCTCCAACATTATTTCTTATGGGAAATTGATCTAAATCTAGTTGTGAAACTATGATTGTTGCAAATCTACAATAGTCGTAAATTGCAATTTTGGCATAATATGGTATCCATGAATCCACGCAAATTGTTTAAAGGATACTTTGAACAATATAAAATGTGATTTCAAAGATTCTTGATTAGTTGAATTTTAATAAAAGGCAATTTGAGTGACTCATATGAAACATGGAAAAGCATTGCATAAACATCATATATTATTTAAAATTTAAGTTTGTGCATGATTCTTCATTAAAAATGTTATGCATAAACTTCATATAAATATCATATAATATATAAAATTTAAGTTTATGCATGGTTCTTTATTAAAAATGTTATAATGTTATGTATAAACTTAAAGTATATATATGTATTAACATATTTACATATAATTTATCTGTGAGATGTAGAACAGTTGGTGGCGGGGTATGGTTAAGACGGTCCTTAAGTGGAAAGGTCGCAGATTAAAAATTACTGTCTCATAAATTACATGTGAACTTAAATTTCTACCAAAATTTTCAAAACATGTGAAAAATATTTCATTTCATACAAAATAAAAATTACTCGTCTCGTGACTCGTGAGTTACATGTGAACTTATTTATGTTAACTCTCATTCGTACATTAACTTTGATCATTTGTTTGCCTAAAACTCTCCTCGATGACATGAAATGATGGAACGAACATTGCGGCACACAAGTGAGCCCCACAATATCACATCTTACATGACCGATAATGTACAAATTGATAAAAGTTATTAAATAATAGGAACATCTAGAAAACTCCAGAGCTCACTGGAATTCTATTCTCCAACTGTTCTCTCTCTTAAGAATTAAATAAGAGGGACATCCAGAATACTCTAGAGCTTACTGGAACTCTCTTATCCAACCATTCTCTCTCTATATGATGCATTTGCCTGTAGCCTCCAGTCTCAAGCAATTGAGGTGTGCTAAATTTGATTTAGCGGCGTTTCCCAGTTTTCTTGTGTTAACGGTTGCGACAATTCTTTTATCACCGCTCGCTTGCAATATTTGCATTTGTATTGTCAATTTCTAAGGTAAGCCAAGTGCATTCAGTATGAATGAAAAACTTCTGTTACTTTCATGGATGCTAATGAGAAATTCACAGATTCTGCAATTACAAATGATGTGCGAAGCTAGGTTTAGGTAAATGCTTCGACTTTGTATTAATTTATGTTCCAATTTTGTATTTCCACAGGTTAGGCTCGGTTCTTTAAAGAATGGCTTGCACTCTGTCTAATTTGTACATTCCTGCAACTGCTTCTACCTGTCCGACTTCAATATCCGCCAGAAAAGGAGCTTTCTTTCCTTCTCCGAAACGACTGCAGTCCAACGCGGGGTTGAGTTCTTCTTCCAATCAATGGCGTGCAGTGAGAGCAGAAAGCAGCAAGGAGGGCGCCATAAATGTGAATAATACAAGAACTAAAAAAATTGCTGACCAGAAGAACAGATCTGTGGAAAGAGCGAGGGAAATTTCGCCGTTAGGTAAGCTCGTCACACACAAATCCTTGACTCTAATTACAGCTAACAAGCCTTTAGCTTTAACTGATCATACAATTTAATTCGTGGTCTGACTGATGTGGAGCATTTTTATTGGGTTTATAATACAAATGACAGGTCTCGTGGACCCTTTTTCGCCAATGAGGACAATGAGACAGATGCTTGATACGATGGATCGGCTTTTCGACGATTCTTTCATGTTCCCGACTTCTTCGAGTAGGGTTTCCAGAGATAACTCGTTGCCGGTTCGAACCCCGTGGGATATCATGGAAAACGAGAAAGAATTCAAAATGAGATTCGATATGCCGGGACTGTCAAAGGAGGATGTCAAGATCTCTGTAGAAGATGGCGTTCTGGTGATCAAAGGAGGTCACAAGAAAGAAGAAAGGGAAAGCGATTCTTGGTCGGCAAGAAACTACAGCAGCTACAATACTCGCCTGGCGTTGCCTGAAAACTGTGAGATGGATAAAATAAAAGCAGAATTGAAAAATGGTGTCCTTAATATCACCATCCCCAAGGGCAAGGTGGAGCCCAAGGTTATGGATGTTCGTGTTGAGTGACAGAGTTCAACTGGGCAGAACACCCCTTGTCAAACCAAAAGGGGATGCATTTTCTGTTTGTAATTTGGGAACTGTTTTGACCCATTTTTCTTTTGAGTACGAGTCTTGTATTTGTTACGGAGGATAATAAATGTTTAAAGTTTTTTTAATCCTAAACTCTGTTTAAATACTTATTGACTTTGACAGAAATAATTGTGATGCTCGTTTTTGTTTCATTAACCATATTACCTATAACATCTTCAGAAGGGAAAAAGAACCTTGTTCATGGACCTTGCATTTGCAAAAATGCATTAATGCCAGTGGATAATCCGTTTTCAAATTTGAATTGGCGGTTGTTATTTAAAACTTGTATTTGTTGTGGATGATAATAAATGTTTAATTTTTCATTTGCCTAAATTGTGTTTAAATATTGTGGATAACCATTGCCCCTCGGTATTGATTCTTGAATTGCCAAAATTTAAGATATTTACTTTTGCCTATAATGATGTTTCCCTGGGTTGGTTGTTTTAACAGAGAAAATTGAAATATTTATTTTTGCCTATGATGATGTTTCCCTGGGTTGGTTGTTGTTTTAACAGAGAAAATTGAAATGGAGGTTTTTGTTTCATAAACCGTAATACCTATAACATTTTTATAAGAAGGAAAAAGGAACCTTGCATTTCCAAAAATGAATTTATGCCAATGGATGCTAAGTTGCTAACCAACAGAATGTTGCACGAAGGTTTCCAGCGGGTGAGTTTTGCAAAAAAATCACGAGTATATAGAGTCACATTTAAAATTTGGGTTAGAGTGACGAGGCTTTATTGGTAGCTTAGAATACTTGGGACTCCGCATACACAACATTGTGTAAACTCTATTTCAACTAATGAACAAAAAGACAACTCATAACATAGTAAATGGTAGGTTCATTCACTCGTTGAACATAAAGTCAACTCATAACATAGTAAATGGTAGGTTCATTCACTCAGAAAATGGTAGGTTCATTCGCTCCGACCACATCAGGACATAGCCTTGTCCTTGAATTACGGTATTTTGGAAAAAATGGTTTTGAATTTGATCTGATTGAGTTAGTTTTGAGTAATTCTCCTCTATATTAGGTTGTAAGCATCTTGTTATTCTCATTCTCAATTAATAAATCCAACTCTAATTATTGTTTTATAACATTTAATGGACCTAACTTTAGTTGACCTAACTTGAATTGTTGTGAAGTAACATTTAATGGTCCTCACTCCCATTATTATGAGGTAACATTTAATAAACCTAACTCCAGTTATTGTGAGGTAACATTTTACATTAATAAAGTGAACTTTGTGAATCAATTTCTTCATTATACTTTTCACCAATTTCTTTGTTGCATCTTTTTAAGATGTGAGATGTAAAAAATGTCCAATAATGAAAATCACTTAAGTTGTAAACATACAAAAAAAAATCACAAAAAATTTTGATATGAGAATGAGAAAACCTTAACAATGGAATCATAAGAATGAAAATCACTTAGATTGTAAACATAAAAAAAATCACAAAATAAGTTGATATGGGAGTGAGAAAACCTTAAGAATGGAATCATAAGGTCTCCAAAAGGTTATGTGAGAATAATAACATTTTAACAATGGAATCACAAAATGATCATGGAGGTGTAAATAAAAAAGAAAATTACAAAAAACCATGGAAGTGTGGAGAACGTGATGTGAGAATGAGAATACATTGAATCTGTTAGGATTCCTATACTCCATCCTAGTCCTACTAGCATTTTCATTATTTGCATTTTCAGTCATGCATGCACTTTTAGGGTTTGCATGCATTATTTAGGGTTTGCATGCATCCTAGTCATCAGTCCCAGCACCTAGCCCTCAGTTAGCCAGCCCCCAGAGCTTCCTTCCACTCAGTTTCAGCCCTCCTAGAGCTTAGTGCGCCCTCCTTTCACCTATTGCATGAGAAATGCGTCATTCCTTACCTACCATTCAATTATCTTCAGTTCTCTCATTGATTTTAGGCTTGACTGACTCTCAACTGACTGTATCACTCCGATGGACCTCCAGTGAGATTTGACTGCCCATTCTGACTTCAGTTAGCTCCTCATGTGCCCTCCACTGAGTCTCATTCATTCAGTTAGTTCCAGTTACACTCAGTTACACCTACCACACTCAGTTAGACTTAGTTTGACTGATGGTTGACAGTTACTTGAGCATTGATGACTCCACTGATGATGAGATAGACTACTAGTTGTGTTCCGATGACACTCCAGTGATCTTTTGATCACTCCATGAAGGCTAATTTGAATTGCCACCTTAAGCATTCGAATCCTCATGCATTGTACTATTTATTTGTCCATATTGTGATTAATTAATTAGTGTATGTGAAGTATTTTTGCTTCTATCCGAGTTCTACTGTATTATTATTTTATTGCTCATTATACTACATTGACCACTCTTCTTCTATTTTCTTGCTTAATCAATTACTTTCTTGTGAGGTATACATCATTTCTTAGATCTGCTGTGAGGATTTTCACAGAATCAGATCTTTGATATTTAAGATAAATAAATTAATATTTTTTTTTTACGAGAACGAGTGACGAGTTTTTATATTAAAAAACGAAGCGAAGTTACAAAATATAGTCGGGAAGACTGATCCCAAAAATGGAGAGCTGTCATAACATGCTCATCCAATTCCAGTCTTTGCAGTTCATACAAAAACCTATTTCTACGACAGTTATGTATCCTTACAAACTTTCTTAGCAGAAGACAACAAAAGAAATACATATCGAGTAGATAGATAGTTGACTAGCTTCATCGAGCCATTACAAAAAAGACTTAACCAAGAAGTTCTGGAAAAACATGGAAAATCAAACTGAAAACTGATGGCCATTCTTCTCCTTGCTCCCATTCACTGGTCCGACCTTATCTTCAGTAATGCCTGTGGGACTGTTTCTAAGATCAGACCTCATGCCATCGAGCTTTGCTTCAACCAATCTCAAACTATTGTGCAGAGAGTTAATCTGGGTGTTGATATCAATTGAACAGGGGCAACCATTATCCAATTTTCCAATTATAGCCTCGAAATACTCTTTCATTTTGATGCAGCCATTGCGGACTTCTGAACTTGAGATCTGGACGAAGGTGGAGAGGTGTGATATAGTTTTTTTCTGATCGGAATTTTCACCCCTCAGCCAACGTACCTGGCTTTCCAGCTCCAACAAGTGTGAGAGGACCTCTAAGGATAGACTGTCCTGTCCATGCAGAGACTCCAAATTGATAAGCCCACTATCCAGTCTTTGCAGGGAAGTCCAATTCTTTCTGTTGCCAGGTTCACTGGAATGTCCACGAGCATAATGCTGCACCACACCGCCTATGATCTGGCTGGTGCCCAAATCAAGGGGTGTCCAACTTTTTCCATTGTTAGGATCAGTGGAGAGTCCACGAACAGTATGATGCACTGCATCGCCCATGCTCTGACCGATGCCTAACTTGAGAGGTGCCCAATTTCTACCATTACCAGGCTCTTCAACCCTGGAGATACCACGAAGGAAATTCTACGCCGAACCACCTCGAGCTTGCCCAAACCACCATTCCCTTGCCCCTGAACCATGTCGAAGGAAGAAAGATAGCGCTTTGTTCCAACCCCCCTTGTATTGACCTGAAGATGCTTCCTACAGCGATGACACGGTAGCGACGAGAGGTCTAGCCCTGTATTCTGTTTATCCTCCATATTGAGCCAGAGAGGACCCAAATTACGAACCCAGAAAACGAAGAACAGCTTCTGAAAAACTAGACGAGCCCAATTCCCAGCAAAATGAACATGCAGAATGTCGAGCATACCACCCTCGGGCAAGATATAAGGCAGGTCGGAGGGTGGTGCAATTGAATGCGCGCATGCAAGACAGGTGGGATTGGGAGGATGAGGGCACCAAGTGTGCTGGGAGGACTTGAGAGAGGATCGAGGCAGGGAGGGGGATCCCAAGGTAATCTTGCCATTACTCCAAAACAAAATTTGTTTGATTATATAATTTGAAGGGAGAAATATAAGAACCCCAACCATGAGAGAGATCATAAGGAACAAGGAGATCATAATCAAAACCAGAGAGGGGGCTAAGGGACCTAGTTAATGACAAGGTTAAGACCATTAATGGTCTCCAAACCACAATCCAAACCAGCACTGATGTTAGCCATGCTATTTGCTTCCTTATTGTTGTTTCTCAATATGTGGAGAAGGGAGATAGAGTTAAATTCCTTGGCCACGTAGGTGAAGAGATGCTGAAGTTTGGAGACTGGTTTCCTGCGATTGTTAGCCAAAGATCTGGCTTCCTTGATTACCAGCATGGAGTCTCCGAAAACTACTAGATCCTTGACATCATCACTCCTAGCAATTTCCATACCTTTGATCAAAGCGAGCCATTCCACCTCATTTAGTCCTCCTGCCAATTCCCCAGGCATAGTCTTTCTTTTTGTTTCCATCGGAGTCAAGAAGGACTCCTCCCACAACTGCCAACCCGAAGATAAATAAATTAATATTAATTAGATATGAATTTTGATATAAAATTATAATTTTATAAGAGTTATTTCAATCAAAACTTTTAATTAATATTAATTAGATATGAATTGTGATATAAAGTTACAATTTTATGAGAATTATTCCAATCAAAATTTGTAAAGAGCTCATATCATTGGAATTATAAAAACGAAATTGAGTAAATTTAATAGAATGTGAAATGTACTTGTACTTCAAATTCTAGTAAACTATTAATGTTGTTTATCGATCACTTTAAAACTATTTTAGATGCAAAATGAGAATCCATATATAATTTGAAATAGATTATTGTATAATTTGTGATTTATTTTGGTACTTTTGAGTGGAAAAATGGGACGAATGACTTGTAAGCCTCATTTTAGGGGTGAGTCTTATTTTGGTGATTTAGGGTTTTGAAATTTTTGGACCCAAGGGTTTTAGGATTCGAAACTTGTGGACAACGTCCGCAATGCCTCAACATCGTTTTATATGTTGAGATCTTTCCAACAATGCGAAGATCACCTTAATGGGAGTTCGTAAAGGAAGTTATGTCTACCGCAAGTGAACCTATACCACCATGGTATTGAGTAGATGATCTGGAAGTAAAGTTTGTTATGATCATCAACAAGTCAACAAGATCAATGAGGGACGAATATTAAAACCGGAATATTCCCCATCACCAAACACAAATTCTTTTAGCATTCTAGAGTTTGATGAAAGACCTTGTGACATGACAAATGAAGAAGAGAGCCCAAAATACAAGGATTACATTGACACCTTGTTTCACAAGGTAACCAAGCTACAATACTATTCTCTCCTTCAATGCTTCCTCCTGCTAAATCAAACAGGTTGGTTGGTTCTTCATATTGAGGTAATCACTGCAATAATTTTCTCATATGTGGATAAAGGTATGTTTTTTATTTTGCTTCGCACATGGTTACATTGGAAAAGTTCTTACACTTGAATAATGAGTTTTTCCTTCTTTTAGATAGCATAGGATAGTATGTATATAAATAAAAAGTTGTATGTGGTTAGTTAGCTTTAGATATTCATACAACTTCACTTTCTGCTTTTATTTAAAATAAAAGAACTAAGAATAAGATCATGTTCATGACTAAACCAAAGCAATCTTACATCATATATGCATATTTCTTATTATGTCAGTTACTCAAAGACATACTTTAAATTATTATGATCTCCACAAAACTCAATCTTACACCTATGGACTCCTAGTTCATCCTGGACTCATTATCAAAACTTGTCTCTAAAGCACCTTTAAAAGGTAGCCTAAAAGTGGGTGATATTTTCAATTTTGTGGGGAACATTACTGACCTTTTATGAAGAAGATAGACTATGAAGTCAAAGAACAGCTTTAGGTTATTATCTTTTGACATGATTTGTAATTTAGGCCATTATAAATAAAGTTACTCATAAGGTTTGTGCTAAAAATTTGAATTATGTGTTTAACAGGCTTAGCACACTTTAGTGCCAACCAACTTCCTTACTAAAAATATCATTATACGAAGTAAACCCGCCGGGGTACTGAACAGGCTCGCTGGAAGCGGGTCCATGCTAAGTAAAATCTTAAACAAGGAAGCTCGGTAAATGCAAGTAAACCCATCGGAGTACTGAACAGGCTCGCTCGCAGCAGGGCTATGCTTGCATGGTACCAAGATAAACCCGTCGGGGTACTGAACAGGTCTGCTGGCAGCGGGTCAATATCGAGTAAAAGAGGTTTGGTTAATGCATTGCTATTCACATAGCTCATAAAAAAACCTGAGTATACAAATACATTTTTAGGTCGATTATTTATACTGTCATTAGATAATGGCTGTAAGTTGGACTTGAACCCTGTCATCTAATTCAAACAAATACCTAGGATATGATTATCCTAGAAATGGGACCCATAATTATAGTAGATCTCACAAAATTTACTGTGAACCTTATCTATATTCTTTGGATGACAAGAGATCTTTACAATGAGTCATGGATGACTAGTTTTCCTATGGCATTTTTTCGCATCTCTTACACTATTATTCTTTATGTGGTCTTTGTGAGCATAAACTAATGAACTTGCATGTATTAAAGTATCTACCTTAGTATAATATTACCTGTTAAGTGTTGTTGATCCAAAGTGTTAACATAAGAGAACACATCCCAGTCTTAATTCATTCATGGCACGAGGACGTGCCATACCTTTGGTATGAGGGAGAGGGTCTCAATTTATATGATCTTCATAATTATGAATTATTACTAGTTGGCGGAATTGTATGTATTAAGAAATCTTAATTAATAGTTGTTTTGGTTATCTCATAACGTAACATTTTTTTTCTAAGTTCTAGTTTTCATGCAGTAATAAAGTTGGCTTAGTTTTGCTAAAGATTTCCTATAAACTATTGATGATCAAACAGAGTTTTTGAATAAATGGAAGACCACTTCCAATTTATTCATAGCACGCGGACGTGCCATACCTTTGGTTTGGGGGAGTGTTGGGCTCCGGAATTGTCTTTTATAATGATTAATCTCCCAGCCTATTTACTGTAATTTAATACAACTATCCTTAAAAATGACTATCTTTTATTGTATTTCATCAATTAAATCACTTAAACGTAAATGAAGCATAATATGTTATTTTTAATGTATTAAATACAATATTGTGCAAATGATAAGTATTTTGGTACTCCATCTTACCCTTCATCCGACCCTTCATTTGGTACTAAGTTTCACACTTGGTTTGATTATGTTTCTTATTTATTTGCTTGCTATTCCATGACGAACAAATTTACCTTTGCCTCTTTCTGATTAGTATATCTACATGTGCAAATCAAAACCTAAGTTTGATCATGAACTTTAAATATTGTTTTTAATAATAAGCAAATGAAAAATATTAAACATTGAATTATAATTTTATACATATTAATCCTTTTAAAGAAAAATAATTTATTTTTAGAATCACTTATAAATAAAATTATTTTTCGCTTAAAAGTCACTCATATGTTTCAATTAAAAAAGCCACAAAACTCATTGAACAAATGAAATCTAATAGATAACCATGGCAATTAATTAATTAATTAATTAATGGTTTTAATAGTTTAATTACCAACCTCGCCACCATTTATATCATTTGTTACACCACTTTTTATATATTAACTATGAATATGGTGTGGTTTTTGTAAATATGGTATAAAAGATTGATTACCATAATTACCATATCATACTTTTCCATATTAATAATCCGTTCTCTCTTTCACTATATTGATTTCTATTTTGGCGTTTAATGAATGGTGGCTAACAATGTATTTTTGTTTGGTTTTTAATTACATGCAGGTGTCAATAAAACTAACGGAGTGTTGTTTTGTATGCAGGTCATGTGTGGATCTGTGTTTATATTATAAGCTGGAATTTTAATAGAATACAACAGTTCACGGAGGTATCGCACACTTAGATAGATAATGCTTCTAGAATAAATTCCGGTAAAGAGCACGTGGAGGTATCAACAAAATAAATTCCAGTCAGCAATAACTTCAACAACCCAGCATTAATTATGAACTAGTTACAGTTGCAAAGACGGACTGCTCAGGCATTCCCGTCATCATTTCAGGAGGTATATTTTGGGAGAACATTACGAGCAAACCATATAGAATCTGGAGAAACGCTTCAAAACCCACTTTCCAAATGGGCCGGTTTATCCCTAACTGCGAACAGTTTTCCAAATGGCTTAACAGACAGAGAGAAAAATGTTGCCGAATAGATGTGATGTTTCCAGAATTAGGGTTATGGACAATTTTCTCAGTTTAATAATTTGTTGAACGGGAAAGAGCCTTGGAGTTTGATTCTATCTGTGAGCTCATTATTTTTTGTATAAATAGAGATGCATATGGTTGAGAATAGGAATGATCAGAGAGTGAAGATCTGATTGCTCATCATTTTGTAGTTCAATCTCTTTTTCTTTAATGAAGATTCGGTTCCGGACACCAGATCGTGTACATAATTTTATATAGCTGTGTTGTGTGAATCTCCAAGGACAGGCCATCTTTTGGATCGTATTTTTCTTCCCTTTGAAATTTTGCTTTAGTTTTCACTTTCGTAAATTTAGAATTTGATTTAACTATTTTTGTTTTGTGCAGAGTCGAACGGGTTTAGTTTGAATGCTCTTAGTTCATTTTATTTCATTAACGCTGCTTGTAGAACATTTTCTTACATGTAGACTTGGTTCCTTGTTTTAAACTTCAAATTTAATATGTTGTACTTTTCTTTCGAGAATCAACCTCTGTTAAATGCATTCTGAACAAGTTGGAATCATATATAGATTACATGAATAAAACATGATGGAATTGATCGTTGGTAAATGAACTTGATGTTAAATCTGAAATGGTATATATATGAGTTTAACCAGATTGAATTTGGATTTCGCGCTGCAATAAAAAAGTAATTTAGTTTCACGCAACTCTATCAAAGTTTGAAGTCCCGAAGAAATAATAAAAGAAACACTTACAGCCTATAATCCTTTCAAATGCTTGGCTTCACTCTTATTTATCTTTGAACACATTCCTTAAATTCATTTATGTAAAGGTCAAACCATTTTATTATTAGGTCGACTTCCTCATTTGTTTATGAAGTTTGAATTGGAGTTTATTTTATGTTTTAGGCAGCATAGTTTTTATTTTTGTAAGAAGCTAGTTACATGAATTAAGTTTATGGTAAGTAAGTGCAACAGCTTTTTTTTATTTTTTTATTTGTAAAGCTTTATATTGTAGAATTTAGTTTGTAGTTTTGGAATTAAAATAGTTTCTGTAATTTTAGTTAGTAATTCATATTAGCTTATAGATTATATTAGTTTGTATGTTGAAATTATTTTTTAGTTTGTAATTAATATTAATTAATATTAGTTTGTTGTTTATGATAATTTCTTTGTTTTGTAATTTATATTAGTTTGTTTAATTTGTAATTTATATTAATTCATTTGTAATGCTCAGTTTGTAGTCTTTTAATTTATAGTTTAGATTTTGTTTGTGATTTGCAATACGTATTTTATTTTGAATAAGTTAATTTCTAGTCTTCATGGATTGCAGTTTGTTTTTATTTTTGCAATTCTGTTTTTTTATTTAATTATCTGAACGCAGGTTTGAATGACGATTTGAATGTCGGGCTGAATGACACAAAATTATTTCAGAAGTGTTATTTTTATGTGGATTGAATCCCCCACTATTTACAGAGTATTATTCGATGTAATTTGTTTACTCTTCATATGTATTAATCTCATTAAGGCTCTGTAGGTGATTATATGCATTAGATCGTATGAATTTTATAAATAAATAAATCTACAATACATAAATCTATTATACCCTGCTGAAGTAATTTAATTTACCTTGCATTGAAGCCTTTTACACCTTGAAGTGAAATATTTTATACCCTGCGTTGAAGTGTGGATGAATTAATGATAAAATATATTTCTACATTTAGCACATAGTTTTATTTCAGTCCACTTTAGATCTTAGTTTAATGAAAGTTTTATTATTTAAGTGTTAGTTTTATTTTGTGTTAATTTCTAAATGAGAGGAGTTTTGATTTAAAATGTTTAGTTTGTAGTTTATCATTAATTTAATGGTTTTGTTTTATAATTTGTAATTTAAGTTTTATTTTAAAATCTCGATTTATCATAGATTTTATTTCGGTAATTTATAGTTTTTTGGTGTGGTTTTATTAGTATAGGTACCCAGGATTTTGAAGTTTTCATAGATAGATTAAATTGATGCATTTTGAATCATGTTGTACATATAGTTTGTAATCATGTAGTTGCATGTTAGTGCATTTGCATATCTAGTTAGCCTAGGTTGGTTTCAACTTTGGTCCTGCACATATAGTGTTTGCATCTCACAAGCTCCCTTCCCGGGTTGACAATTTAATATTGGAAATTAATTAACAACACATATTTTACCCAACAATAACACAACTTACAAAATAAATATTAATTATTTTAAAACATACTAAGATTTACTAAAGACGTAGTAACTCTATCGACCATTCCAGGGTTGGAAACCCTATACGTATTTTATCACTGTTAATACTGTAATAACCTTGTTATCTTTTCCAAAACGAGAGTATAATTCAAGACTAGGGTTCGATACCCGAAGGGTTCACCCAAACAGACCACACTTTCATAATTTTAAACACGACCTTTGCAAGTTTATAAAAATACAAGTGTGCAGGGTTCAAGTCTCGACTCACCCTAAAATCCACATGATAATTTTACAAGATATATTTTAAAAACTTAAATACATAATAGGTTCGGGGTTCGAAACCCCTAGTGTTTCCACAAGTAAAACCTTTAAACAGTTATGGTAGGGTTTATCACTTTTCCTTAAAGCCAACGCTTACAAACAACGTTTAAAAATGAACATCACAGCCATTGCCAATAGAAACGGGCTTTGCCCTAAAAACACAATTAACTTATATCAAAATTTATTTCATTGCAAAAATAACAAAATGCCGAGAGTAAACTCTCCGAATTCATTTTCCAAGCTAAACCTTGATCTTGTAAAACCATATGTATTTACCCTTAAAAATTTATACAGTAAGCATTGAGAAACCAATGCAGGTCAAGTCGAGGGTCCAACCCTCCCTGTACCAAAAGTGCCATACGGCTTATAAAATTTACAACTGACCGTAAAAACCAAAGTTTAAATAAAAACCGAAATCTCGGCTAACCACACGAAGATCGACATCGTGCCAATCTTCACCATACTCTTCCAAAGTGCAAATAGATGCCCATAGGGAGTCACCGAGGCTTACTAGGGCCACATTAAGCTATTATCCATTTCAGGCCAACTTTAAAACATTTCTGAGGAAGTGTAACGTCCCCAGTTTGACCCCATGGCATTAAAATTGTAAATGATGTGATATTGTTATGAAATCATGGTGAGGAGCTCAAGGCCAAGGCCCTGCCATCGATTTATTGATGCATATGGTTTGCGTGCTAGCCAAGCACATTGGAATTTCAAACATCATGTAAATTTGCATTTTAATAAAATACCCACAACTAGCTATGCAATGCAACAAAGAGATGGGAGCATGATTTTACAAGGAATTGGGAGGGAAAACATTCAAACCCTTGGATCCAATCAAGTCAAGCCAAGTGTCAATGAGAGAACCCATCAAACCCTCAACTACCCATGTTGACTTTTGTACCCAATCATTGATTTCTCCCAAGAGTTGGTTGAGGTAGTTAATGCATTGGGGAATGAGAGGTATGGCTGTCCAAATTCGGGTATGGGAAAGACACACTGCATGGGAAATCACGTCTTGCTTCTTGGGAAAGAAAAGAGCCATGCATTGCTCCCCAAGCCATTATCCATCAACCAATTGCTCTCCCTCACGAGTTTTTGGAGCTACTTGGGCGTTTTCCAGCCATGTTTTCCTTCATTCTCAGCTGGGAGAAGGGCATTTTTGTGTTGTATACCAGTGGGGAAGAAGGGGAATGGAATTGGGGTTCCATAGAGACCATTTTTCTTGTTAAATGCTTAGAGGGTTGGGGAGAAAATGTTTTCCTCCCTGTGAATGTATTTCCCCATCCCACAATTCGTTTTTGGATGGAAATGATTTGGAAAAAACCCATGACCATCCTATTGTAAATCCCATTGTTAAATGTGTATCCCTGCCCAATGATTGTGCTTGCTGTGTGAGAAAAGAGTATGTTGGGGTATGGGTTATGAGTATCTATTGTTTTGGCTTGAACTTGAATGCAAGCATCCAAGGTTCTGATGTAGCCTGATAAACCCAACTATAGACTGGCTTGGCTCAAATGAAATGCTTAATTGGCTGTATGAGTTGAATGTCCCCTTTCCTTGTAAGAATCATGCCCATCTCGGGGGTGGCCTTCGGACGGGCTAAGCATATGCCGTCGAAGAGCCTACAGTTGGGTGGAACGTTGCAGCGACATAGCTAGTTGCTTGGGAAAATTGCGAAAGGAAGATAAGTATCTGATGTGTATTTACTTCTGCAGTGTTTAAATTAATGACTATTATTGATATGTTGAATGTATATGAAGAGTGTGTGGATGAATATGTTTTATTCCGCTGTGCATGTTTAATTGATTTGCATCTGCACACATTTAATTTATGGATGTGAATCTAATGAATGGACTGAATTTTATGAAAAGCCTCATAGAATGGCATTATGTTCCCTCCCTTACATTGGGTCCAAGGGTGGGTACGTTACAGGAAGTAACCTGTCAAGAACATCAACACAGTGACTGGTTAAACTTTGAAATAGTCCAGACTTATTATTTTTAAACTATGATAATGTTAAACACTCGACAAAATACAAAGGGATGACCATGACATTACTTGCATCTCTTAGCACGCCTAAGCATGTATGTGGTGCAAAGTGTTACCATCGAATCCAGTGAAGTTAACAACTATGTAAAAGACTCGACCCTTATAACCTTCTGTTGACAACTTATAGGCAATGAGGTCACGGTGTCGAACCCTAGGAGGAACTGCAAGCATTGTTTTACAAACCCTGAAAACTCGAGAGACTATCGGCCTCTCCTCCCACCTTATTTGAAAAATGAATGCCCAGATTAATGTCTCGTCGAGTAGATCAAAACCTAGCTAGTATTTTAACACAAAGACCAAGAATCTTCACATGGAGCCCTGCCACGAGGGATGCCAATGGTCATTCCACCCAAACACAATTAATAACCTTTAAATGCTATATCTACCAGTTACACGTTTCCTACCAACGTAGAGATCCACCAAGATTTAATTTATGGTCTTTAATATGCTTAAACATAACATATGTCTATGCACTATAGTCTTGGTATATAGTGTATACGTAGAGAAATTTGAGAGCCACACTATGCTTACAACGTAAAGTATGTTTATGCATTTAGTTAAGCATATAGTGCACAGTTCTACTTAGAGCATACGAGTTCCATGTTATGCATATTGTGTAGGGTATATATATGCATATAGTTTATCACATATAGAAATAGTTTTAACACATATGTCAGCATATAGTATAAAACCTTTAATATAGGGTTTGGTCGGATACAAAGGTTTGAATAACATAAGTAAAGAGTCATGGTTATAACCTTACCATTTTAAGCATGGATATATATAAAATGAACTATAGTTGATAATTTAAATACTATAAGCCATAACATAAAGTTAGGTCTTATTACATGTCTTCACATTACAAGTGGAGAAGCCATGGTCGTAGTATTACCATTAAAAGGCCATAGCTAATAATCAAATACAAATAAACTCAAACCATGATACAATTAAAACCAAGATGGCGTAAGCAAGACGTTTGATTTTGAAGTTTAAACAAATCCTTTTTACATACATCGTTAAGGCCTTAGAAAGAAGTCTCGTTCTTACCTGTGATCTGCGACAGAAGTTCAAGAGCGTTATCTAAATAGCTAAGTAAGCCTCAGGGTGCCCATAGGACTCCTTCATCAAAAGGAAAATCAAACAGTTAGTAATTATGAATAAAACATTACTATAGGTAATTGACGATGTTTATGCATTTAAAGAAGTAACCATAATTATTCAGAAAACAAAAATGGTATTAAAACATCCAATAGTAGATGACAAACATAAATACATACATTTAATCATTTGGACAAACATAACATGTAATTGACGTACCATGTTTTTAACATTGATGACAAATTGAAGAAGGTGTTGTTATAATACAAAATTAGGCTGTCATTTAAATAAGCAAATCATCATTTATTATACTTCCGCATAACGAATGTAAGCATTTAATGCCACTTAGAAAATTTTAAATTTTTTGCAAATTTTTGGGGATGTTACACTGTGGTTAGCTGACAACTTTTCCAAGCAAATTTTGTCTTTTCAAGAGCTCAAATTGCGTCCTTCGCATCATTCCATCTTCCATATAGACAAAAGCATGACCTGATTTCATATCAACTCTCTTTACTCTTCAATATTTTCCAAATAAGTGATCAATCTCTAACTGGAAAATCTCATACTCTATGTTTCCACAATACAAGGGCTTCATCACTAATCCAAGACTCTTCACTAACCACCAATATATTTAAAGAGGGTTTCTATAAGAGGTTGCTCGATGGGACAAATCAATTAGTATGATGGTTTTCCACACAGACTAGTCAAGGGTGAAGTTCCATGCTAAACTTGGCTTATGAGCAAGTTCACATTGCAAGCTTTCCTATGGACCAGATTTTCTAAATGCTTGTTATTGTTGTTTGCATTATTTATCTTAGAAGGATTGAGATTAGAGTGCTAAAATATGGGTGGACAACACAAAAGGTTTTTCATTTCCTTAATGTTGTTGTGAATGGATTTGATATGCTGTCTTTGTATTTCGCCATAGTGTGGAGTACATAAATCCTGAGATTGTGCAACATGTTTTGCTTGATATTCCTGGTTTGCCACTTTTTACCATGCATACCATATTTGTTCTATTTTTAGCAAAAATGTACTATAAGACACATGACATCAGTAATGGTTATAAGCATGCCTTTATAACAATCGATGGTATTATGTATCTCATTCAAATATGCATATAGATTGACTTTTTAGTGAAGAAAATTATAGAATGTGAGAAAGCTTTCCAGAAGAAGATAGCACAACCCACTAGAGAAACCGTATGGCTTGCAGAGAAAGACAATCAATCACATGATTCTTGTAGAGTAAATGGAAATGGAAGAAATCATTTCAAAGGAAGGGGTGGTAGACATAACCACAATGAGATATATGATTTTCACTGTGTTCATTATGGTGAGAAAGGACATGAGGCAAAGCCGTGTAGAATTCCTTAGCAGAAGATCTTAGAGAAGAAATAACAAATGGAAGAAAGAGGTAAATCTCTTGAATATTCTCATTCCATTGTTGCATATTGCAATATTGGTGTAAATGAAGTTATGCTCAATGCTTCATTTTCTTCTTGGAGAAATAATTTACTGACATTGGTGCAACCTCCTACATGAAATTTATAAAATACTTATTTGAATAATTGATTGACAATGTAGATAGTGTCATATATTTTGCAGATAAATATAGCCTTAAAACCAAGGGAATAGGCACCATCAAGCTCAAATTACTTGGATTCCATGACTTTTTGTTGCATAATGTTATCTACCTTCCAGAGTTGCAGAGAAACCTACCATCTCTTGTGCACATTTGATAAAAAGGCCATTCCATCCACATATTCAATGGGAAAGTTGAGATAAGGAGATCCTATGACAACCAAGTCGTCATGATTGGATGGGAAGATGAGAGATTGTTGAAGATGAATGGGACATATACAAGAACATAGAATTTTGTACACCTCTCTCACTATGACGAAGGTACATTGTTTTCCAGTCTTTTGTAGCATGCTAGATATGGGCATATCAAGTATGATAATAGTCATTTGTTGAAGAAGAATGGTATCTTTAGTTTTCCCACCATTCCAAATAAGTTGAAATAGTGTGATGCTTGTATTCTAGGTAAACATAGTAAGAAACCTTTCCATGATTCAAATTCCATAGCATTTAGAAAATTAGAGTTGATACCCTCTAACTTATGTGGCCCCATGCATGTTGCTTCCACAAATGGTAACAAATATATTATGACTTTCATCAATGATTACACTAGGATGTGTTGGGGTTTATTTGTTGAAAGATAAATCTCAAGCCTTTGAAACATTTGAATTTTTTTATGAATGGATTGAAAATGAAGCACAATCTCATATTGGTTCCCTTCGTATTGGTAATGGAGGAGAATATACAACTAATGGATTTGAATCCTATCTTAGACAACATAGGATTGGGCATCAAACCATTGCTCCATACAAACCTCAAAAAAATGGTGTAGTAAAAAGAATGAACATGGCATTCTTGAATATGGTATGCTCCATGTTATTTTTCAAGAATGTGAAAGTATGTTTTTGGGTGATGCAGTTTTATGTGCAGTTGATTTGAGAAACAAAAGTCCAACTCATGCTCTTGGAGACAGAACTCCTTATGCAATTTGGTATGGTTGCATTACTTTAGTAAGGCATCTCAGGGTATTTGGCTCCACTTGTTATGCCTTAATTCCAAAGGAACAAAGAAACAAGCTTTGGTGCATGTAGTCAAAAGTGCATATTATGGGGATACACAAACACCACCAAGGCATATTGCCCTTACGATGAGGGAAACAAAAAATTATGCTTTCCAAGTCTAGTGGTGGTAAGGTATATATGACTCCCCACAAGCTGTATGTACTTGGTTGCATCCTCAAATTCATTCCCTTCTTTTGATGTGAGCTTCAAGTTTTATTCCATTGGAGTAGAAAGAGGGTTACGCTATGTCATGCCAAACGTGTTCAACAAATCTCCAATGTACTTCTAGGAGATGAAGATGTACTTTGGATTCTATGTCACTTCAATTCCCAAGTAGTAGTGAAGATGTACTTTGGATTCTACCCATGTTGACTTTTGTACCCAATCATTGATTTCTCCCAAGAGTTGGTTGAGGTAGTTAATGCATTGGGGAATGAGAGGTATGGCTGTCCAAATTCGGGTATGGGAAAGACACACTGCATGGAAAATCACGTTTTGCTTCTTGGGAAAGAAAAGAGCCATGCATTGCTCCCCAAGCCATTATCCATCAACCAATTGCTCTCCCTCACGAGTTTTTGGAGCTACCTGGGCGTTTTCCAGCCATGTTTTCCTTCATTCTCAGCTGGGATAAGGGCATTTTTGTGTTGTATACCAGTGGGGAAGAAGGGGAATGGAATTGGGGTTCCATAGAGACCATTTTTCTTGTTAAATGCTTAGAGGGTTGGGGAGAAAATGTTTTCCTCCCTGTGAATGTATTTCCCCATCCCACAATTTGTTTTTGGATGGAAATGATTTGGGAAAAACCCATGACCATCCTATTGTAAATCCCATTGTTAAATGTGTATCCCTGCCCAATGATTGTGCTTGCTGTGTGAGAAAAGAGTATGTTGGGGTATGGGTTATGAGTATCTATTGTTTTGGCTTGAACTTGAATGCAAGCATCCAGGGTTCTGATGTAGCCTGATAAACCCAACTATAGACTGGCTTGGCTCAAATGAAATGCTTAATTGGCTGTATGAGTTGAATGTCCCCTTTCCTTGTAAGAATCATGCCCATCTCAGGGGTGGCCTTCGGACGGGCTAAGCATATGCCGTCGAAGAGCCTACAGTTGGGTGGAACGTTGCAGCGACATAGCTAGTTGCTTGGGAAAATTGCGAAAGGAAGATAAGTATCTGATGTGTATTTACTTCTGCAGTGTTTAAATTAATGACTATTATTGATATGTTGAATGTATATGAAGAGTGTGTGGATGAATATGTTTTATTCCGCTGTGCATGTTTAACTGATTTGCATCTGCACACATTTAATTTATGGATGTGAATCTAATGAATGGACTGAGTTTTATGAAAAGCCCCATAGAATGGCATTATGTTCCCTCCCTTGCATTGGGTCCAAGGGTGGGTACGTTACAGGAAGTAACGTGTCAAGAACATCAACACACTGACTGGTTAAACTTTGAAATAGTCCAGACTTATTATTTTTAAACTAATGAAGATGTACTTTGAAATAGTCCAGACTAATGAAGATGTACTTTGGATTCTATGTCACTTCAATTCCCAAAAAAAGAATAATACAAAGTAAAAAGTAATAAATATTATGTCAGCCAGAAGCAAAAAAGAATAATACAAAGTAAAAAGTAAATATGAAACTTTAGAGTGTTTGTCGAGTGTGTGTTTGTCTAGTACCAAAATAATACAAAGTAACAAAAAAATAATAATACAATGTAAAAAGTAATAAATATTATGTCGGCCATAAACAAAAAAGAATAACACAAAGTAAAAAGTAAATATGAGACTTAAACTAGAGACTTTAGAGCTTAGGATTAGGTGGCTTAGGTATTGCACTCAAGATTTTAGAGCTTAGGATTAGGTGGCTTAGGTATTGAACTCAAGGAGCTATTCAAGGAAAGGTTTGCACAGAGATTTGATCCCTCTTAATGTTTGATAGAGCTTAGGATTTAGATCTAGGCTAGTTTAAATTCTAAATTCTAATAAAACTTTACTTATATTTAATATTTACATATATTGTTCACTAACACATTTACATACAATTTTTTTTTATCGTTATTTCACCATATACAAAATTTGAAATTTGAAATCATAATATAACTTTATTAATATCTATGATTTTTATAAATTTCTATTAAAATTTTCAAAATATTCAAAATATGTGAAAAAAATCCATTTCATACAAACTAAAAATTACTCGTCTCGTGAGTTGTGAGTTACATGTGAACTTGAATTTCTACCAAAATTTTCAAAACATGTGAAAAATATTTAATTTCATGCAAAATAAAAATTACTCGTCTCGTGACTCGTGAGTTACATGTGAACTTATTTTGTTAACTCTCATTCTTACATTAACTTTGATCATTTGTTTGCCTAAAACTCTCCTGGATGACATGAAACGATGGAACGAACATTGCGGCACACAAGTGAGCCCCACAATATCACATCTTACATGACCAAGAATGTAGAGGATAATGTACAAATTGATAAAAGTATTAAATAATAGGAACATCTAGAAAACTCCAGAGCTCACTGGAATTCTATTCTCCACTGTTCTCTCTCTTAAGAATTAAATAAGAGGGACATCCAGAATGCTCTAGAGCTTACTGGAACTCTCTTATCCAACCATTCTCTCCCTATATGATGCATTTGCCTGTAGCCTCCAGTCTCAAGCAATTGAGGTGTGCTAAATTTGATTTAGCGGCGTTTCCCAGTTTTCTTGTGTTAACGGTTGCGACAAATCTTTTTATCACCGCTCGCTTGCAATATTTGCATTTGTATTGTCAATTTCTAAGGTAAGCCAAGTGCATTCAGTATGAATGAAAAACTTCTGTTACTTTCATGGATGCTAAAGAGAAATTCACAGATTCTGCAATTACAAATTATGTGCGAAGCTAGGTTTAGGTAAATGCTTCGACTTTGTATTAATTTATGTTCCAATTTTGTATTTCCACAGGTTAGGCTCGGTTCTTTAAAGAATGGCTTGCACTCTGTCTAATTTGTACATTCCTGCAACTGCTTCTACCTGTCCGACTTCAATATCCGCCAGAAAAGGAGCTTTCTTTCCTTCTGCGAAACGACTGCAGTCCAACGCGGGGTTGAGTTCTTCTTCCAATCAATGGCGTGCAGTGAGAGCAGAAAGCAGCAAGGAGGGCGCCATAAATGTGAATAATACAAGAACTAAAAAAATTGCTGACCAGAAGAACAGATCTGTGGAAAGAGCGAGGGAAATTTCGCCGTTAGGTAATTCGTCACACACAAATCCTTGACTCTAATTACAGCTAACAAGCCTTTAGCTTTAACTGATCATACAATTTAATTCGTGGTCTGACTGATGTGGAGCATTTTTATTGGGTTTATAATACAAATGACAGGTCTCGTGGACCCTTTTTCGCCAATGAGGACAATGAGACAGATGCTTGATACGATGGATCGGCTTTTCGACGATTCTTTCATGTTCCCGACTTCTTCGAGTGGGGTTTCCAGAGATAACTCGTTGCCGGTTCGAACCCCGTGGGATATCATGGAAAACGAGAAAGAATTCAAAATGAGATTCGATATGCCGGGACTGTCAAAGGAGGATGTCAAGATCTCTGTAGAAGATGGCGTTCTGGTGATCAAAGGAGGTCACAAGAAAGAAGAAAGGGAAAGCGATTCTTGGTCGGCAAGAAACTACAGCAGCTACAATACTCGCCTGGCGTTGCCTGAAAACTGTGAGATGGACAAAATAAAAGCAGAATTGAAAAATGGTGTCCTTAATATCACCATCCCCAAGGGCAAGGTGGAGCCCAAGGTTATGGATGTTCGTGTTGAGTGACAGAGGTTCAACTGGGCAGAACACCCCTTGTCAAACCAAACGGGGATGCATTTTCTGTTTGTAATTTGGGAACTGTTTTGACCCATTTTTCTTTTGAGTACGAGTCTTGTATTTGTTACGGAGGATAATAAATGTTTAAAGTTTTTTTAATCCTAAACTCTGTTTAAATACTTATTGACTTTGACAGAAATAATTGTGATGCTCGTTTTTGTTTCGTTAACCATATTACCTATAACATCTTCAGAAGGGAAAAAGTACCTTGTTCATGGACCTTGCATTTGCAAAAATGCATTAATGCCAATGGATAATCCGTTTTCAAATTTGAATTGGCGGTTGTTATTTAAAACTTGAAGGTATTTGTTGTGGATGATAATAAATGTTTAATTTTTCATTTGCCTAAATTGTGTTTAAATATTGTGGATAACCATTGCCCCTCGGTATTGATTCTTGAATTGCCAAAATTTAAGATATTTACTTTTGCCTATAATGATGTTTCCCTGGGTTGGTTGTTTTAACAGAGAAAATTGAAATATTTATTTTTGCCTATAATGATGTTTCCCTGGGTTGGTTGTTGTTTTAACAGAGAAAATTGAAATGGAGGTTTTTGTTTCATAAACGGTATTACCTATAACATTTTTATAAGAAGGAAAAAGGAACCTTGCATTTCCAAAAATGAATTTATGCCAATGGATGCTAAGTTGCTAACCAACAGAATTGTTGCACGAAGGTTTCCAGCGGGTGAGTTTTGCAAAAAAATCACGAGTATATAGAGTCACATTTAAAATTTGGGTTAGAGTGACGAAGCTTTATTGGTAGCTTAGAATACTCGGGACTCCGCATACACAACATTGTGTAAACCAACAAAATGGTTAAAGAAACTCTATTTCAACTAATGAACATAAAGTCAACTCATAACAGAGTAAATGGTAGGTTCATTCACTCGTTGAACATAAAGTCAACTCATAACATATTAAATGGTAGGTTCATTCACTCAGAAAATGGTAGGTTCATTCGCTCCGACCACATCAGGACATAGCCTTGTCCTTGAATTACGGTATTTTGGAAAAAATGGTTTTGAATTTTATCTGATTGAGTTGGTTTTGAGTAATTCTCCTCTATATTAGGGTGTAAGTATTTTGCTATTCTTGTTGCAATAAATAGACTTAACAAATTAACGAGGGAAATAGCTGCGGTGCAGCTAAGCCCTTGCCAAATGGTATTTTAGGTAATGTTGATGAACTAGCATGGTAGTGGATGACACAATGAAATTGTTTCAAAACAACTTTATTCAATTGTAATTGAACTATTAACTCTAGTCTACAGAAGATTCAAAACTGCAGGGGAAAATATTGAAGAAATTATTGATAGCCAAGTTGTTCCTGATATTGGTTGTTACCTATGTAAACCAATTAAGTAGAAACTTTATATTTGTGGTGCATATTGACACGTAGGTGTTTCTATCAATATGCAAGCTCTATTCGTTATGAAAAGTCGCGTTCGAACTAGGCATGTCGTGTTTATGGTCTATAAATTTGTTGCAAGAGGAATGTCTTGACATGCAATGCTACTTCATGTAGATAGGATTCGTCAAGTGTTGTGCAAGGATGGGCATAGGTATAGAAGACCCGTGACAGATGATCATCACCATTGACTGGTGCTATGAGCATATAGACTTAACCCTAAATATAGAGACCCTCTAGTGGTCCCCTAAATATATGTTAAGCCAACTTGACCTTGAAGACTACATAGGTTAACTTTGCTATTCTTGGAGTGTGGGAATATTTTGTTATGATAAAAAAATTTGAAGTTTGAGGTTATGGTTACAGGGAATGAATTGTAAGTAGTATTATCTTTGCTCAATGCTCAACAAAAGAATTGCCTAGACCTTAAGCTTAATATTAAATCTTTGAAACAAAATAAACAAAAAAAATTACCTAGATGTTACCTTTAATATTAAATTTTTGAAACAAAACAAACAAAAGAATTGCCTAGACCTTAACTTTAATATGAAATTATTATTTGTAAAGAATTTAACAATTGCTCTGTAAAGTTGGGTGCTTTGTGTTTCAATGTTCTGACGTTGGAACTTATAGTAGAAAGAGTATCAATTACACAGAAATAATTCATAGCAGCAAAGAAAGATCTCACTGTAACATGTGAATGATACAAGAGTAGTCCAGTAAGCATTCAACACACAATTCCAGGCAAAACGCTCTCTCCAGGCTTTCATTAGGCAAAATCGAGTTTCTTATACATGCAGAGAAGTAGTTCACGTACAAGACAGGAAATGTCTTTTCACCTGCCAAAAGTCCCTCTGCACTATTTATTAATCATCTATTTATAAGTTTACAAAATGCCTCTAGAGCTGCCACCTGTCTCTTTACAATTTTCTTTAAAGACTCTCCAAAATAAAACAATTCGTGGCCTCTTTTACATAACAGAAAAAGGACAGTTGTCCTTGTGACTTCACGTTTTGACCACAGGGACAAAGAGAAACAAACAAAATAACAAAACAACGCATCATGGCTACTGCAACTAACTTTGGGGTGGTGCTTCTGCTATTGATGATGTGTCTATGCTGATTGCTACCGCTGTTGCTGTCTTCTTCTCTTCCTCTGCTATATAACTAAACCATACATCAGTGTCTCTTATAACAATATTTGCTGGCGAGGGGAGCAGGATTTTTTGTGAAGTCACATGTTTATCAAGTTCTGCTTCAATATTCTGAATTCTTGCTATTGCTATCTAGTGGATCTCCTTGAGCATATGATTGTGCACTAATGATAGCCCAATCTAGTGATGGAGATCATCTGTGGCTAACGCATCAATTTTCTTTACATACTCCATTTGAACGCCTAGCTTGTCTTTTAAATCGGACATGCGTTGCTCTTTACTTGGAAATTCATCAAGGGTCTGGGGAAAAACAACCTTGCACTTTTCATGCACTTCGTGAATCTTTTGATACAGGCTATTACTTGGCCCCATCGTACCCTGGATCTTAACAATCAGTTTGGTGCCACAGTTCTTGCAAAATTCCATGAGAGCTACATCTTCCTTGAAACCGGCTACAGATTTGAATGGGAGGTGTTTAGGGAAATTTGTCTTCCCTTCTCTCCACTCCATTTCGCTCAAAATGTTTTCTTTTACTTGAGTGTACTTGTTTCTAAGTCTAAAATCCTTGGCATTAACCTCCTTCATTCTATCCAACATGGTCTTGAGTCTGCAAACCTCCTCAGTAATTAGTTCTTACATGGCATGCATTTGTCTCAAGATGTCACAGGACCGTTCATGAAAAGGAGACATATCCATTGATCTGCTTTCTGCTTACTCTAGCTGCTCAACCAGTGACTATTTATCTTCTTTCAACTGAACAACTCTAGCTTCAGAATCATTCTTTTCTGCCTCAAGTACCATCATTTGTATTGCTAGGTGCTCCTTTTCTTCTTCCAGGTGTCGATACTTATCTGACAACTCTTTATGGTCAGCAGACAGGCGATTATATTTGTTCACCACAAGGTCCCTGTAGGCCTGCTCGTTAGCGACGGTATGCTGCAACATACGAGCTCTTGTATTTGTTGACTTGAACTCTTTAACTATGTCAATCACATTGTCTTCGGTTTCATTTGCTGTTGCCACAACAGCAGATGCCATGACCACGGGAACCGTATTTGTATTTTGCATAATAGTGGTTTCTCGCTGGGTGACAATATCCGAATGAAAAGGTCTTTTTAACCTTATCTCTGACTTTAGGACTACAGACTTTCTTTTCGTATAGTATACAAATCTATCCCACCGGGACACAGTATGATCTTTGGATGGGGTGAAAGGGATGATTGGGAGATTTCTTATATGGATGTTTGCCTCCGCGGGTAGGGTCTGTACCATCTGAGATGAGTCTATATCCATATCCTGGGTGTTAGAACCACCCGCTTGTGTATCTTGGCTGGCCTTAATCTCTTCTTCGGCTTTAAGCCGTCTTTCTTCTTCCTCAGCCTTCTGCTGGTTTTCAATTACCTCCCTTTGTTCTTGTTCCTTAGCTTCCTGCTGCAACCTTGCTTCTTGAAGCTTCAGAGCCTCTTCCTGCTCCTTTTGCAATTTATCGGTAGACCTTTTCAGGATTCTATCCACCTCCTCTTTCAGCCTTTTCTCTTCACGGGTCAAAGCTTTTGCTGCTTTCCTTTCTTTCCGCAATTTGGCTTCTTGGGCTGTGGTAGAGCTAGAGCTAGCTCCACCATTATGACGAAAAATTTGCAATTCAGTCATATTATTGATTCCCCTGGACACTTCTTCTTTGTCATCATAGTAATGGGCATACTCAAAATGAGCATGCAACTCCTTGCAATGCTCCGCAACTTTGTTTCGTTGGTCATTTCTATGAAAGAGTGCTTCTCCGAAGTGAAAACCTCTTAACTATTGAATGAACTCTTCGGCTGCTGCAACCCCCGAAAACTTATGGGATCCTTTACAGAAAGGCAAAGGAGGGAAGGAAGCCTTTTTTATATTATTAAGAAATCCACCCACTCCATCAAGGAAAACTTGTCTGACTGCTTCTTTGAGGACTATGTAATCAGTGGCATATCTTGGTAAGATGTATGGTGGCTTAGTACCTCCGAACATTCTGATATAGGTACCTTTTTCCGAGAAGTAGAAATCACCATAAATTTCCATGACTTCCATGGAATTCTCTGATAGGCAATTGGGTTCTTCATTGAACATTTGCTCATACAGAGGCATAATGAATTCTTCACATATGAGCTTATAGTGCACCCTGTAATTTTGAGCCCACAGTATTTTATAAGCAGTATATACCGGGGTGTTGGACTGATCCCATAAGCAACCTAACTTGGGGAAAATGAGTTTTTCCAAGATGCAATCAATGAGACATGAAGACATGTAAAACTTTTATTTTTTTAGAGCCAGACCTTCTTTAGCTGCGGCCACAGTAGATGCCAAACTATCTGAGAGGATAGTAGCCCAATCAAAAATAGTTCCCTTAAATGCTATGTAGTGGATTATGGGGGCCCATTGTATCCTATATACAGTTCTATTAGGTATGCCGAAAATTCTGCTTAACATAAGGGCAATCATCCTAAAAGGGGGTCTCAGGATCTGAACTTCATATTCATCATTGTCTCTCTTCCTTAGTTGTTTTCCCATGATTAACAACTTTTTAGCCATTTCAAAATTATTCATCTGTCCTAGCCATGCATCATCTAGTGCCTGCTGGGGACGTGGACACTTGTAGACTGCTGCAATGTAAGCCGGATGGAATGAGGTGAAGGCCTCCCCTTTGCTATCATGCAACACTCTCGTTTCCAGGTTGGCATGTTCCAGGATCCACCTGATTACCTCTGAGCAAGGAAATAGATCAGGGCGTGTAGAAGCTCTAGATATGCCAGAGGCCCTGATGTTTAGATAGATTTTCTCTTCTTCTAAGAGTACCCCTGGGATATCTTGGTCTCTGAGCATACGGTAAACATCTCCCCACCTGACCTCAGGAGAGACGCCTGTGGTGCACTTAGTGTCCTCGAACAGAGTTTCAACTCTTGGCTCTGCTGGCTCTGGTTCAATTACCTTAGCTTTCTTTCTGCCACCCTTTGGCATTGTGGCTTAATCCTGTCAAACAATTATGCATGAGTGGGCATAAGATTGCAAATTATCACGTGAAATGGAGCAAGATACCAAATAATTTTAAAATACTGGGCTTAGCATGACAATATGTAACAATGTTGTAAACTGGGAGGGGAGTTACGAAATTCATTTAAATGAACCCACAATATAGCTGTGAAACTAAACGTTCTAGGGAAAGCTAGGCTCGGTTCGAAACTTTTAAGTGGGCGCATGAGTGAAGTTACGGATCCATGCTTCCAAGGAAGATTAAGTCTCGCGGATTCACAGGACTGGAATGCCTATGAGAGCCAACGGTTGTAAAGTCTATGGGAAATCCAGTCCAAAGAAAACATCCAAACTACGTTAAAACAGTCAGGCAACTTTGCATTTAAAAGAGGCGGCAAGAATATTAAAGACCCACAAATGAACAACTCTGAATGATATTTCAAGTCTCGGAGGGGAAGAGTCAGTGCTTACTGGATTCCTATGGACAACACCTTGAGAAAACCGAGAAAGAAAAAAATATATAAAGAATGCCTCTCCCTAGCCATGTAACTTATACGACGACATTTATCCCGAGAAAGTTTGATGCAAACAATAGATCAAAACGATCGTAGAGCTACCTACTTGGAAATGAAATGTTGGTCTCACGGAGGTCGACAAGGCAGTGAACAAGCTGAGCTGGAGCAAATTCGCACAGTCTCCAAATGGCGTTCTCCAAAACAAATTCTACCAATGGGAAAATAAAAACCCCTACCACCCTTATATACAAGCTGATACGTGTGGACATTCAATGGGTAGGTGACGGCTTTTAAAACAACATTAAATATGCGTACGGTGGGGTCACTTCAACACACTTGGTATTTAAGCGTAACTATCAAATCGGAGAGAAAATGTGAGTTTCATCCGCCACTTCGGCATGAGATTCTGAGTTCTCCCACTGTTGCGGCAAGAACTTATGAGTCTCTACCCAACACGTGAGCGGTTTGGGTTTTAAACGACGCGTCCGCCCGTTACGGCAAATATATGGGAGTTGCTCCGCCGTTGCGGAGAGACTCAACGAGTTTTTTCGAAAAGGAGCAACGCACCCGCCCGTTGCAGCAAGAAATCCTGAGTTGGCCCGCCGTTGCAGGTGAGAAAAGCGGGTTCTTCTGAAGTTTCAGACGGATTTGGTGAGTTCTCCCGAAACAATGTTAGGTTGACAAGGCTTTGGTAAGGAGGCACCCGTTGTGGTAGAACTTCGTGAGTTCATCCGCCGCTTCGGCAAAGAAACTTGAGTTCTTCCGCCGCTGCGGTAAAGAAATTTGAGTTCTTCCGCCGTTGCGGGAAAGAACTTTGAGTTCTTCTGCCGTTGCGGGTAAGAAACTTCAGTTCTTGACTTAGAAAAAATCAACAAAATTTGAAGAGGATTTCTCTAAAACAAAAAACTAAGTATAGAAGACTTTCTAAGGAAGGCTTAACTTCTAAGGAAACTTTCTAGGGAAGAAAGAAAAAAGGAGGGGCCCCAATGTTTACAAAATTTTGGGGAGATGTTACCGCAACAACAAGTTGGCAAGGTTTTCATAGGTCTACTATTAATTCTTCATGGATTCCCATTTGTTTCATTAATTCCTGTTCGGGTTAGATGGATTTATATGGTCGGAAAGAGACTTAAAAATTGACAGTTGTTTGCAACTTTCCTGTAGTTTATGACCTGAAGATCCTAGATATTTTATAGATCCTGAGAAAAAATTATTGGTATTATAATGGATATTGGCGTCAAAAATGTGTAGTAGGTGAGGCAGTGAAGGTAGAAAACAATACATGGCTGACTTCTCCCATGAACTGAATTAGCTGGTGGGTTTTTCCAATGAATGAAATGGGCTGGTGGGTTTTTCCCATGAATTAAATTGGGTGGTGGGTTTTCCTTGCATTGCAACAGTAGTCACGCGGCCAACCTTCCTTGTCAATTTAAAAGTAGAGAGGGGTTCCAGTCAATACAGTTGGAACAATGTCTAAAGAACAGTACAGTCATAAAAGCTACATGCCACCTTTTCCTTTGAGTTGCCTATCATTCATTCCTCTGAGCTACCTCACCTGCCCTAGTAATCAGTTTCTTCTCATACACTTCTTGCTCTTCTCTATATTCCCTGTTTTTTCTTACATCACTATGTCTCTTTTCCACTGATGTGCAATGTGTGCCTTGGGGTTATAAGTTGATAACTGCATTCTGTATTTGGGGAATCACGAGGTTTTTCTTTCAGGTCTAAAACAAAAGTTTTGTTGTGATAGAGGATTTGAAAGGCCACCTGTGTTCTCTAAAATGGCGGATACTGGCAATGGTCATAGAGTTCTGGAGATTGAAGGTCGCATAAACAGAGCCTCCCACGTTGCTGGGGGTTTGAGTCCGCTCAGCCAAATGTTGTGGAAGGAAACGACAGACACAAATAACATTGGAAACGTGTCAGCGTGGCTTACATGGCAAGAGCTCTGTGTCACTGTTTTTATTAGCAATGGTGAAACTCAAACTGTACTTCACGGCTTGACAGGATATGCAGAGCCTGGAACCCTAATGGCTCTGATGGGTCCTTCGGGATCTGGGAAATCTACACTTCTAGATGCACTTGCAGGTATATTGTATTAAATCAGAGGAAATTTGCGAAGGAAATTTCGTAAGTTTCTCCGCTATGTGGTGAATTATGTTCATCCGCGGTTGCGGAACCATTAGCGAAATTCTTCCGCTATTGCAGAAAAATTTGGCAAGTTTCTCCGATGCTTCGGGGAAAAAATCTTAACTCTTTGGGCACGGGAGAGTTTGCACAATTTGTGGCAGACCTGCGGATGTTTCCCCGCTGTTGCGGAGAAATTTAGTGAAAATGTTCCACATTCTCAGAAGCACTTATCTTACTACCTCTGTGATTGAAGACAAAAAGTCTCAAGATTTCCGCCGTTAGTTCACTACAAGGTTTTGCTTTTTCGGAAGTTTAAGGCGAGTTTTGTAGCGATGGATTTGATCATTTCTTCCGTTGTTTCGGAAAGATTTCTTCAGAACTTCCGCTGTGCGGCTTAGAAAAATGAGTAAGGAAAAAAGTAAACCGAAGAAAATCTTAAGTTGCACAAAATAGTCGTTGTGGCAGATGTGTAGATGTTTCCCTGCCGTTGCGGAAAATTTCAGCCAAAACGTTCAATAGTCTCAGCAACAGGTATCTAACTTTCTGCGCGATTGCGGACAAAAATTCTCAAGATTTTCGCCACTAGTTCACTGAAAGGTCTCGCTTTTTCGGAAGTTTAACGTTGATTTCAATTATTTGCATTAAATTATGTGAAAAACAATGAAATTGTTTCCAAGTTTGTTGACTGATTGAAGTTTGTTGACTGATTGTCAAGTATATGTTCCTTATTTTTTTTTGAAGTTCATGTTCTCAGATTTTATGAAAACCGATTTATTTCCATGCAAAGTTATCAGAGTTGGACTCTAATTAGAGTAGAAGCTAAGACTGGGTCAAATAGAAAAATTAAAAATTAAAAATTAAATTTTAATATTATATATACACACATCAATGTAAATGCAAAAATGGAAACAATTAGAGACCAGATTTTTAAGTTCCTTAATTTATATTGCATGTAAGAGTGTAAATAAGTGAAATTGCATCAAGATAGAAGTAGAAGATTTAATATACATAAAATTAAACTTCTGAGACATAATACATAAACAATGAGGCTCTAAATGGCCACCAAAGTCGGATATTCATCAAACTTTGTCATGACTAAGGTGATGATGTTCAAGTTTGCACTTGTACTCATAGACTTCACATCGCTTTATAGCTGAATGTGAAGTGTTGAACACCAAGATTAGGTTAATGTTAACTCCCTTTTACCTATAATTTTCTAGAAACTACAAGAGTCCATCTCTCTTTTTCAATATATGAAGTGTGTTATGGCTGAGGATGCTAATCGTAGTCAATAGAATTAGGTAGTAGATCTCTAGTTTAGACATTTGAAATGAAATCCAAAATTTTATTCTTAGTGTTCTAATGTTTAATATAGGTCTTGAGTAGGTTGATAAAGCACACACGTTGAAAAGGACTTATGGTCATAAGTTTGAGTACATTTTTCAAGGAATTAAAGATTCAGTTTGGAAAGATCCAAATTTATATTGATATTGATAGAATATTAGATTTTATACAGAGAAGAAAGTGAAGTTGAACAACTAGTCTTTCAATGAAAAATGCATTTCCATGCAAACTGGGGTCCCAATTGAAATGCTTTTTGATCTTTGAAGAAGGATGGATGTAGGTTTTTGGGGTCTATCGACTCGGTACAATTGACAATCATAATTTGAGCCTTGTGAGTACAAATATGTGTAGTTAAATTTCCCATTAATGAAGCATTTTGACTGTCACTAGTTATCAATGTTGTGAAAATAACATTAGAGATCGATGTCTAATCATTCATTTGAATTCCCTACCTATCGAAACAATTTACGACAATTAGAGGGACGAAACTCGATGAAAAAATAGTTTATTTCCACAAACAAATTCATTTAAAAAACGTTCTGTTTTCATACGTCTTACAAGATCTACCTCATGGGATGCCAGCAGCCAATGACACATCATTGAATTGGAGCAAAGGTCCATTATTGTCAATGGTTATCCATGTATCCAAAGTTATTTAAAGACATGAGAAAAATAACAATGCAATAAATAATCGATACAAGTCATATAGTTCTTAAAAAAATCCCATTTTTGTTTCATGTGTGTTTTTTGTAAGGGGGACCAACAGTTCTTTTCTTATGCAAGATGACTACAAGGAATTCAACAAGAGAACTAATAAAAATAGATTCCACATCCCGTGTATAAATGGATTACTAGAAAAATTATATGGGAAAAAAGTGTTTACAAGATTGGATTGGAATGTTCTAATTTTTGCATGAAATATTTTGGTCTATCCAATACAGTAAACAATTCTACAATACAATGAACTAAACTTCAAGCATTATTTGGGAAATTTCATTTTGGTCAAGCACTGCATTATTTGGAAATTGCTTTAGAACTCTTGTGTCTCATTTGTTTATTTGAAGAAAATAAAATTGTGGGTTTGCAAAGAGTGAACTTGTTGTACTTGGTATTCAAGGAATTATTTGTTGGCACATTGCATTTGGAAGTCTCTTGGATCTGAAAAGGGACTAGTTCCAGTGGACATATGAAATAGATAATTCCTTTCAACATAACAGAAAAGGTGACAATTTTCAAGCTTGTGATTGTGTCCATAGATCGCACATCGCTTTATAGCTGGATGTGAAGTGTAAGCATAGGTACACTCTGAAATTAAATCTAAATTGTAAATTTATTAACTTGTCAAAATTTCAAATGAACCAATGCAAGGTCTATAAACAGATCACTTTAAAAATGCAAAGAAGAAGTACAAAACTGCATCACCCATGCAAAATTAATGGCCACATTTCTTTGAAAGCTTGAAGTTAACTAATAAGGACAATGTACTATCAATCTATGATGTGGAGATGTTGGCTTTTATGCATGTTTAAGAAAAGTTTAAAAAGTGTTTTGCTTAGACAACGTTTCATTATTAGGATAGAGATCTAGAAAGTTTGAATTATATATTATCACAAAAGAAGCTTGAATAAGCATGAAGCTAAGTGGCCAAGTAAATTATAAGGTTTTTTCTTTGCAATTTAGTGTAAGCAGCAAACAATGTCGTTTCAAATTAGTTATCTAGCCTTTGAGAACAAAAAAAAATATCTATAGTGAAAACAATGTAAGGTTGGTTGTTTGTCTGTGCACATGATACTATGTCCATTAGTAAAAAAACAGAAATCTATGATGTTGAAAGAAATAGGAAATTGATGTTGAAGGTGCAAGTAATTTTTTTTCCAAAAAATAAACATGGTAGGCAATAGCAATATCATTTGCAAATTGGATATATATTTATATCGTAAGTTGTATCTAGATACATATACATATTTGCAGAAAGACCTAACACATTTTGTGTTAGGATATTCCTATACTCCATCCTAGTCCCACCAGTATTTTGATCCTTTACATTTTCAGTCATGCATGCACTTTTAGGGTTTGCATGCATTCTAGGGTTTGCATGCATTTTGCATGCATCCCAGTCATCAGTCCAGCACCTAGCCCTCAGTTAGCCAGCCCCTAGGAGCTTCTCACTATTCAGTTTTAGCCCTCCAGTTGCTTAGTGCGCCCTTCTTCCTTGATTTTAGGGAGAAACTCGCCCTTCTTCACCTACCAGTCCAGTTGTCACTCAGTTACACTCAGTTACAGTCAGTTACACTCAGTTACACTTAGTTACACTCAGTTACACTTAGTTACTCTTAGTTACATTGAGTTACACTCAGTTACACTTAGTTACACTTAGTTACACTTAGTTACACTGAGTTACACCTACCAGAGTTAGTTTGACTGATGGTTGACAGTTACTTGAGCGTTGATGACTCCACTGATGATGATGAAGACTTCCAGTTGCGCTCCGATGATCATGAGGACACCTAGTTGTGCTCCGAGGACACTCCAGTGATCCTTTGATCACTCCATGAAGGCTAATTCAAATTGCCACCTTAGGCATTCGAATTCCTCATGCATTGTATTATTTATATGTCCATTTGTGATTAATAATCTAGTATGATCGAAGTATTATTGCTTCTATCTGAGTTCTACTGTACCATATTATTTTGTTGCTCATTATACTGCATGTATCACTCTTCTTCTATTTTCTTGCTTAATCATAATTATTCTCTTGTGAGATACATCATCTCTTAGATCTGCTGTGAGGATTTTCACATGGTATTAGAGCATGTTGAGAGTATTGTTTATCTCCATTCTTGAGATTTTTTTGCAGGTTATTACCAAGATTTCGAGTGCAGCAGTTGTAGCAGAATCTGCATTTTTGCAGCAGTAGCAGTTGCAGTGATTCTATATTGTTTTTGCAGGTCCTCTACATCTTCAATGAATTTAGAAGAAATCCCTCCTCTTTCTCTATTCAACTATGATGAATGGAAACCAAAAATAATAGCATATTTAAAGAGCCATGATCTCTTTGATTGTTATTTTGAAAGAGAGTTCGAATCCTCTACAAAGAAGATTAAATGGTTGAATAAAGGTGACATGCACATTGGAAGAATGATGCTTGCTATGACTGATTACATATTGTACCCGACCATCATTGATATTGAAACTCAAAAAGAGTTATGGGATCATCTAGATGAAAGATTCGGCAAAAAGAATGATGGATTTGGTCCAAATCCCTTCAAAAGCAAGCAAGGTGATGCATTCGCTCCACTTGATGGTTTCTCAGATCATGATGCATTCGCTCCACTTGATGGTCTCTCAGATCATGATGCATTCGCTCCACTTGATGGTCTCTCAGATCATGATGCATTCGCTCCTCCTGATGGTCTCTCAGATCATGTTGCATTCGCTTCCCTTGATGATCTCTCAGATCATGAACCAGTATCATCTCATATTGAAGTTGTTGACAAAGAACTTGCAGATTCTCCGCTCATGCTCAAACTTTCTTCTCTTTCTGTGCCAGCTCACACTCTAGATATTGCAGAAGGTCCTAAATACTCTCTTGCACCAGAGTTTGTTGGTTTGCATCATGATCACATGATTATTTCGGAGGTAACATCAGCTATTGGAGGTAATGCATTCGCTCCTCTTCAGCAAACATCTCTTATTTACTACTATATGATCATTAGCACATGCTTTCAGAAGGTTATTGAAGAATATGGCCATTACCACTCGCTTGAGATAATTTCTCATGCATATGATAGTTTTGATCTCACCCTTGCTGGTTCAAAGGAGATCTCAAGAAATTGTTTTGAAAGTCTTAAATCTGATTTTGATTTCAAGCAAACATGTAATAGTTATTTTTGGCATAATCTCACCCATGGTGGTTCAAAGGAGAAGACAAAAGACTATATGCACTTTCACATATTTGATCCTACCTCAGCTGATTCGAATCATAGGTTCAAGGATCATTCTCATACTATTGGATTTGTTCTCATCACATTCGATCTGAAGAGCAAGTACAAGCACATGCTTTTTGAGCATGATCCACTTCTTCCCAAGAAGAAGATACCTCCAGACATATGACCAAGCATCACACATGCTTGAGTCTGGAGCATTTATTTTTATGTGTGCCTTACAGTCTATTTTTCGAGGAGGGGGTATGTTTCCCATGAAATTTTCCCACTTCCTTGGTTTATTGATTGTTATTATTCATTGTATTGGGTGACCTTTGGTCTTAGTTACCAGGGCCCAGGATGGATTAAGGGGGGGTGTTAGGATATTCCTATACTCCATCCTAGTCCCACCAGTATTTTGATCCTTTACATTTTCAGTCATGCATGCACTTTTAGGGTTTGCATGCATTCTAGGGTTTGCATGCATTTTGCATGCATCCCAGTCATCAGTCCAACACCTAGCCCTCAGTTAGCCAGCCCCCAGGAGCTTCTCACTATTCAGTTTTAGCCCTCCAGTTGCTTAGTGCGCCCTTCTTCCTTGATTTTAGGGAGCAACTCGCCCTTCTTCACCTACCAATCCAGTTGTCACTCAGTTACACTCAGTTACAGTCAGTTATAGTCAGTTACACTCAGTTACACTCAGTTACTCTTAGTTACATTGAGTTACACTCAATTACACCTAGTTACACTGAGTTACACCTACCAGAGTTAGTTTGACTGATGGTTGATAGTTACTTGAGCATTGATGACTCCACTGATGATGATGAAGACTTCCAATTGCGCTCCGATGATCATGAGGACACCTAGTTGTGATCCGATGACACTCCAGTGATCCTTTGATCACTCCATGAAGGCTAATTCGAATTGCCACCTTAGGCATTCGAATTCCTCATGCATTGTATTATTTATATGTCCATTTGTGATTAATAATCTAGTATGACCGAAGTATTATTGCTTCTATCTGAGTTCTACTGCACCATATTATTCTGTTGCTCATTATACTGCATGTATCACTCTTCTTCTATTTTCTTGCTTAATCATAATTATTCTCTTGTGAGATACATCATCTCTTAGATCTGCTGTGAGGATTTTCACATTTTGTAACAGTCAATCAGCTATGATGCTTAATTGCAAAAGAAATTGCTGACTAGCTGCACCCAAAAAACAGCTTGACAGTGATACTATTTGTTGATTGCATATAGATCAAAATGCAGTTGACATTTCTTAGCATTGTGTATCCAACTCTGGATAGCCAAACAATAACTGCAGCCAGATTTCTTTGAGTTGTAAGATTCAATCAGCTATGATGCTAAATTGCAAAAGAGATTGGTCAGTAGCTGCACCCCAAAAAACATCTTGACAATGATGCTATTTGCTGATTGCATATAGATCAAAATGCACTTGGCATTTCCTAGCATTGTGTATGCAACTCTGAATAGTCAAACAACTGCTACAACCAAATTTCTTGGAGAATCCTATAGAGTGCTGCTAGGAAATATCCGTTTCTTTGCTATGCATCTTGCTTTATGTACTGCAAGGTATTCGTATATATGAAGACACAAAAATAGATACAGTTACCACCAGCTAAGTGAAGATGCATTTTCAAATAAGTTTAGCTGATAGGCACACAAAAAAACAAAAAACACTTCAGCGGCAATCGAATTTGGCTTTTATTTAGAGAGCAAAAAACTGGACATATTTCTTAGTGCATTTTGCCGAATTTCTCCAGTGTCCATCCTAGTCCTGCAGTCAAATTTCTGTCAGTATGTTGTCCATAGTCATTGAGAAATATCCCTTTCTTTCAAATGTACGTAGCAACCGTAAAGTCAAGGAAATGTCTGCTCTGTATTCTTGATAACTAATTCCAGAAAGTGCTGGGAAAGTCCCCTCAAGTAGTGGTTTTCTCAAAACACAGTCAACCTCTATGCTGTCTATCTGAAGTATACACTGCAAACAATGCTCATATCTGAATGCTGAATTTGCTTGGTAATTTGCACAAAAGCACAAACCATTGTGATCAAGGCATGTTCCTATCACCAGCTGGTGACAGTTGCTACAGAAAGGTGCAAAAGGTGGTGCATATGTATTCTTTGCTCTCAAAACACCTTGAACTTGCAACATGAAATATGTTATTGTAATTTCCTATTGCAATGTGAGGCTATCACTGAAACAGTGAGAGCAGGATATTGTTTTCAAGAAGTAGTTCATTGATTGTTAGAATATATGGATACATACCTGGATGTTTAGGCACACAAGAAGTTGTAGCTGTTCTTTTGCACATTCATCGTTTAGCACCTCAATGTAAGTTGACATTCCAGAATTTAGAGTGCGTGATCCCCTAGGTCCATGTCGAACAATGTTCTTGAACAATATCATTGGAATGCATTGAGTAGCTAGTTTTGCTTGTGTTTCCCAAAAACAATTTTTGAAGCCTTCATTTAGCTGTAGCTGCTGTAAGAATGGTGAATAGATATGTATCAAGCACTGAGTTCTTTCAAAATAATGAAAGAACAACACAGACAGGAAAAACAAACAATGCTTACTATTGCAGTGTTGTCCATTGCTTCTCCATCCTTTATGTATAAGAGGAACTGCTTTCTAATCTCTTCACATCTTGTGACAATTGCAGCAACACTGCCGACAAAATAAGCATTTTTTGATTCCACCAAACCCTGAATATTGACATTTGGCGCTAGTATTCTTTCTTTGCAAATTGTAGCTATGATCTCAACACTGGTATTTGGAGTGATTTGCAAACAATATTCTGAGTCTCCTCTCTCATATGTTGTTTTTCGTTTGAGCAGAAAGTCTATTCTTCGAACACTTGAGCCAACTTGAAATTGAGGCCGATACACTGGTATGAGATTGTTACCAATATTCACAGTGATGGTTAGTTGGCCATCTTTGTCAACCAAATCAACGCGTATCAACTGTGCCTTGCAGGGTGAATGTGGATCCTTGCTGTAGCCTGGCCCGTACATAGACAAGATGTCCCCCTCAAACACATTTGTGTAACTTTGTTGTGAGAAGTCAATTATTGAACATGGTGGTTGTGTAGTAGGATTAAGACTACGAAGATCAATTGTGAAATAAATAAGAAAACTAGAAGAAATGGGATGCAAAGTAGGCATTTCATAATTGACATCTCGAAGTATGTTTCAAATAGTTATATTAGAAAGAACAGTACCGCTTCTCCCTATCTTGACTGTCAGTATGCAACTCAGCATCTGCAACACAGGCAGAAGCAAGATATGCACTGTTCATTTTAAGGAAAAAAGAAGTTTGTTAACATGTGAAATAGGAAAGTCAAAATCTTTAAAAATTCCATGAGCAAGAATTTGAATATAACATATATATTATATATCTTGGATGGAAAAAGCACTATGAAATGTTCCTAGAATGTTTAACTAAAGTCAATAGAACAGTTGATTCAACTCAATCTTCCTGGAGAAAACACACTACCAAATTTATTGAGCTGTATTTTCACTGTTTCGATGTAAATCAGGAGCTTCAGCGTTAGCAAAAGCAGAATTTGCACTGTTGGTCGGAAGCAACAAGGATTTGGTTAAACAAGACATATAGAAAATGGAAAAATCAATCTGAAATATGATTGTATTAAAAAAATAAGTAATGCAATTCAGCATGTCCAGCAGATGTTGGAACAGATTGTGCAGTATTGGTTTGAAGTCAATAAAGAATCTAACTATAACATATCTATATGGTGAATGACAGAAGCAATCTGTAATATGCGCCAACAAAATTTTTAAATAAAATAATGGAACTGTTTATTGAAGGTAATATTGTTGCATAAAAGCACAATACCTTATTTGTTTAGGTGTATTTTCACCGTCCAGATGGAAACTAGCAGCTTCAGCAACAACAAAATCATAATTTGCACTGTTCATTGTAAGCAAAGAGAATTTCGTTAAGAGGGCATATACATGCAAAATAGCGAAATCAAAATCTTTAGAAATTCCACGAGAAAGAGTCTGAATATAACATATATATTGTATATAGTGGATGGCAAAAGCATTGTGAAATGTTCATAGAATGGTTAACTAAAGTCAATAGAACAATTGATTCAACTCAAGCTTTCTCGAAAAAGCACACTACCGAATTTGTTGAGTTGTCTTTTCACTGTTTCCATGTAAATTAGGAGCTTCAGCGCTAGCAAAAGCAGAATTTGCACTGTTGGTCACACGCAACAAGGATTTGGTTAAACAAGACATATAGAAAATGGAAAAAGCAGTCTGAAATATGATTGTATTAAAAATCTAAGTAGTGCAAGTTGTCTCTATTTTGACTATCAACATGCAACTTAACATCTCCAACATAAACAAAATGTGCACTATTCTTCCCATATGCGAAAATTAATTTTGTTGACACAACATATAGGAAAATCAAAATGTTTGAAAAAGTTTGTGAGAACAATTGGCTGAAGCTAGTCTTTTTGGTGAAAAAACATAACACTCTATTTGTTGAAGTGTATCCTGGATTTCTTCATGCAATTCAGCATGCCAGCAGATGTTGGAACAGATTGTGCATTATTGGTTTCAAGTCAATAAAGAATCTAACTATAACATATTTGTATGCTGAATGACAGAAGGAATCTGTAAGATGCATAAAAATGTTAAAAAAATAATAATTGAATAGTTTATTAAAGGTAACATTGTTGCATAAAATCAAAATACCTTATGTTTAGGTGTGTTTTCACTGTCTAGATGGAAGCTAGCAGCTTCACCAATAGCAAAAACAGAATTTGCACTGTTCGTTGTAAGCAAACAAAATTTCGTTAAGAGACCATATATACAAATGGAAAAAGCATTTTGAAATATGAATGACAACACTTAAAAATGTTCAAGAAAAAAAATGATTAACGCTAATCGTTTTTGGGAAGAAGCACAACACTCTGTTTGTTCAGTTTCAATGTCAGCATTAGTAGCAGCACTCGAAGGGAGAATTGCCTTTGATCCTTGCATCTCATCTAAAATCAAGTCCATCTATAGAACATTGTAGCAATGATTACTAAACATGGGAAAAAATCTATATAGGCTACCCTTTGCAATAGAACAACAAAAGTATGTTTTCAAGCAGCTGCATCATTTGCACAATAGTATTGACAGTATAACGCACCAGTTTAGAAGAGGGATGCCAGCAATGATAAAAAAATTTGCATAGCTCCATGTGGAAAATGCTAATCAGATTCTCAAATGTATTATGCCATATTATTTCTTGTATAGTACTATGAATAATAGAACTATGAATAGTTCAACAATTTGTATTTAATACAACTCTATCTTGTTACCTTTGGAAAGCTACAAAATACATTTCACCCTGTTTCCAATCTTGCTAAGCTTTTCCCTATGAAGTTTTCAAGTCTATTGTTGGAAAAAAAGTTTTCATTGTTTAGAGGAATCTAGATATCAAGGAATATTATGAGTTGCCAATGTGAAAATAATATTTATTTCTACTTTTAAAGAAGCATCAACCTACTTGATAAAAAAAATTCAAATATGTTCCTCGGTTAATCAAGGCAAAAAACAATAGCATGTGAGTTAAAATCCAGCCTTAAATGATGAAGCAGAGCCCAGGCGAACAAAACATATTTCATTAATATTCATCTTGCATGGGAAATATCAAATAAGTGTCGCAAAAGTCAATTCATCTCTCATGCTATACAAAACCAAGAGCTTAAAGTGTCACTTGGCTACTTGGCTGCATAAACTGACACTATGCAGTCGAACTATATTTTGGAACCTTGAATTTGCAACTTCCAAGCATAGGAAGATGTCAACAAACAAATATATGCATATTAAACAAAGTTCTAGCAAAATTGTAAAAGTGCATAGACTGCATCATGATTAGTCCAATATGCATCGAGTGTACTTATGCTACAATGCATAGGAGGAAAATTTGTCCAAATATGGTCAATAACAGTTTTTGTCTTTGGTTTGTGATAATGTGTTATCTCGTGTAGCTCTTCTGACTACATGTACTCCAAAAGTTGTCTGCTTCTATGGTTGTTCACATTAATGTCAATGTTGAAGTCACCGATGATTATAATAACACTTTCCTTATGTATAGATTGACTCTTTGCTAATACAAGCGTCTCAATGAATTTTGAGACACATGCAAATGGAGCAACATATACATTGATTAGACAAACTGGTTGAAGAGCATAGAAATCTGACATGACAACTTCCACTTTCTGGTTTCCAAATGATTTAGTGCTTATGACATCAATTTCCTTTTGTATGCATGATAGGACACCATGGACAAAGTATGCAGAGTTGAGATGGAAATGAGCAAATCCATTATCTGCTGGTGGAGTGTTTGTTCGTGTTTCTTGAAAGCAAATTACCATATTTCCCATGAGATCTTTATCTTGCACGATGTCATAAACATGTGCTTGCAAGCTATGTGTGTTCAAAGTTGCAATTGACAATGTAGATGCACTTGATGGGAACTAGTCAAAATGATCTAGTTTCCATGTGGCTCTACCCAATAAACGTGTCATTTCATTTGTCACTTTCTTTATAACAAGGAAATTCTTTTCCTCTAGTATGTTGACAAGAAACAGTGAATCAATTGTTCTCACACGTGATAGTGCTGTGTATACTAGTCCATGTGTTGCTATTCCAGTTGGGTCAAATGCAAGTCTATCCAATGTAAGACCCTAAGCTCTATGTATTGTTCTAGCACATGCCATTTGTATTGGAAATTGCTTTCTGACAATTAGTATAGATTGTCTTTTGTTATTTGGCAGTGGTTTTGCAACACGCAATATTGGTGTCCAATTTGTTGAAATGTCTTCAGAATAAAGTTCATGGAATTTTCTCCTTTGCAAATCCCCAATGTTCCGATCTGCAAATTATATCCAAACTACATCTAGCTCTTTTGATTTTTGTGCATATGCCTTTAGTATACCATCTGCACCATTTACAAGCCCATCCTCTATGTTATAGTTTCCAGCATAGAACTCAACTAACACATTTCGCTTGATCAAGATTTTCATAGGCAAAGTAATAGTTTTGTCATAATGCCTAAATCCCATTTGATAGTTTTCATGTTGATCAATGGATTCAAGAGTTATGAGATCTTCATGTACTAGTTCGAGCATTTTTTCATTATGAAAATGAACCTGTGTATTCTTGTAGAACAATTATGGAAGTAAAGGGTCCGGTGGTGGATCTCGCCAACAATGAGAGTTGATATATTCTATGTCTTCATGAGATTGTTCATTTGTTCTCATTCTGTTCAAGATTGCAACAAAGGTTCTATCTGTTTGACGCATTGTCGTGTGTAACTCATAGCATTTGACTTTTTCTTGCCAAAAATTGTATGGCACTCTTTCCTTGTTGATGATAGGCTCCTCAAAAATCCAAGAGTCTTTGATTGGTTGTGCTTGATAAAGATCACCCACAAAAATACTGTCAATGCCTCCAAAGTATGAAACAGGAGTATGCTTTATTTGTCGTAGCCATTTTTCAAGTTGATATAAGAATGTTGCACCTATAAGAGATGCTTCATCAATGAGAAGTACATGCAATCCGTGATAGTGCTTTGTGAAAGTATCAAGTTTCTCACTACTTAAAGGAATGTACTCTGATTTGTTGAATGGCATGGAAAAGGCAGAATGCAAAGTCACACCGCCTGCATTGAAAGCTGCTTTTCCTGTGTAAGAGCCAATTATTCCTTTAAGTTCTGTAGGGTCATATTCTTCAGTATTGGTGTACAAGCGAACAAGCGATTGGAAGATAGCCCTTGCAACAAATTTTTTTCCAGTTCCAGCACCTCCGGTGAGGAAAAGATGCAATGGTTCACCTATATTGTTCTTTTTTTTAGTCAAGATATCACGCACTATTCTTGCTTGTTCTGTGTTTAACTGTCTTCTCATGTTATTGAATTCCACGTTATTCAAAATATTTGGTTGCTTAACAATTTGATAAGGTCTATCCATTGATCTTTGTATCCTTTTTGTATTTTGAAAATGAGAAACATCAGAAGCTATGTCATATTGCTCATAACATGTGTCTTTAGAATGTGAATTTGTTTTGTCCAACCTTTCTTGTTCTTCAACGACATGCACATTAAATAGTTGTTCTTCATGATTTTCTAGTTTACTTGTGGCATCATCAAGGTTCCCCCATGCTAAATTCATTTTGTATGTGAATTCTCGTCCATTTTGGTGTATTGTTGCTTGCATTCCTAAGTAGGCATCTTTCCAATTTTCAAATTCTTGCATCAAAGTACTTTCATCAGTTCGATAAGGTACATATAGCATAAGTTGCTCCCTGTAGAAGTTCTCGGCATCTCTATTCTCACTGTATCGCACACTTCGTATGACACATGCTTTGGCAGATTTCCTTCGTTTCTTTCCCTTTTTTGTATAGCTAGAAGCAAATTCTGCCAAGCAAATGTCTTCAATTGACTCTGGACGCTGCAAATAGTGATCAATTATTGAAGCACAAAATATGTCTCCCGAGTCATCAGTTTCTTGTTGCAATTGTTTCGATCTTTTTAATATTAAAGCTCTATGTTCTTTTGGAGAAGTGTTTATAAAGACACACTTCCTAGATGAAGTGTTCAATGGCAGGGAAAGCACAATGTAAACATCTTGTTGTGTAGACATTTGTTGCAAATTCAACAAAGCTTTTCCAAGCCCGCCAATTGTTTCACAGACATTTGCATCTCTCCTCTGTTGTTCATTTCGTATATGCTTAAATGTATAAGTTATTGTTTTATCTAGCTTTGTCATGTAAGAACTACAATATGTTGCTGCAGCATATGCATCAAGAACAAATTGGCAATCTGTATTCACTTCCCATACTGTTGGAACATGTCTAGCAAATCTATTTGTCCAAATGTCTGATGGTCTCCTTTGCAACAAAAGCATTGTTCTAGTGAGACTACACTAAATTGCATGAATGTATGAGTCTTCTGTCAATTCCAAGTTATCCAAGAAAGCATCAAATGTGAATGTGTCATCATATACAACAGATTTCAAAGTGTCAAATATGTGTTTTGCATCTTCTTTGATAGCTTCATTTTCAGCTTTCATTGGTTCAAGGATTGTTGTTCTTCTCATTGGTGGAATTGGGAAGTTGAATCGACATTGTGCATTCCTTCGTTTCCTGCAAGCCATTGTGTGATGGTGTCTATGAATTTTTTTTAATTGTTCTGTAAGCATTGTGGAATCACAAGAAATGAACTTGTCCACAAAATTCTCTATTTCAGAATTTCCATTTTTACCATATATTGGTGCATCCTTAATCCATAGCAAGCCGTGATCATGTTGGCTTCCTCTATTCTGGAATTCTGTCACGAAAAAGTGGTTTGCAATCTCACCATAGTATTTGTGATCATTGCAAATAAGATGGCGCAAAGCGTTCATTCTATTTTTGTAATAGCGAACACAAGTTACTGGGTCATTTCTAACCAAGCATGCAATGTCATCACCATCTATCTTGTCAACATAAGACATAGTATTCAACTGTCTAATTTGTTTCAATGATTTTACCAACAGTTCCCAACGATGTTCTTCACTACTAAATGTCACAAAGAAAGTTGGTGGGCCCAATTGACGTATCATTGCATATAAGTTTTTCCATAGATGTTGATGATAGTCTAGTGATGTTCGAATTGTTTGCAAATCCATGTAGCCAATGTTGGATTTTAGTATTCGATCCAAATTGGGTTTTTTTTTCACATCTTTTGCCAGCAATTTTCTTCCCTTTAATTGGCCTTTTCTTTTCTAACAAATTTTGTAGAAAAGATTTGTTGTATGATAAGCAAAGTCATGGTCCTTGTATAGAATCTCCCATTGACAATTACTTTGATAACTGAAGTTCCGGGTGATATCATCAGGTATTTTTTGTCCATAGAAAAGCACATGGAAGCTCATTTCTTCAGAATATTTGTCTTTGAAAATGCCCAATGGCAAGTATCCCTCACCTGGAGCAATGCTTATCTGATAACCATCGAGATCATAAATACTATAAGAATCAGTGAAACCATGCAAAAGTGTTTTTGTTATAGGCTCGTCTTCAATTTCATCATCATTACCAGTATTTTCAAGATTGCTATCACTTGTCGATGCAAGTGTCTCTTGGTGGAACTTCTCTTGCCAAGCATCATTCATTATAGATTTCTCCATTCTATAAAGTGGAGTGTCGCAAAAACGCTTCATCGCCTTCATCACAACATGGACACGCACTCGGCCAACAACATATGCACTCTTGTATTGTAAACGTTTCTTTATTGCCACTGCTATTGTGTTAGTTTATTTGATGCCACATGGGAAAGCATGTTGCACATGCGATGTGTCAGCTGGAACATTGATGACACCTCCTGTCAAGCCTAGTTGTGGTTTCTTGTACTTATGCCCAAGCTCTCTAATTTGCAAAAAAGGGATTCTCAATGCTACAAGCCTTTCTTCAAGTTCTTGCAACTTTTGCACCTTGCGTATTCGTCTATTTCGCCTAATGCATTCTGGGACTGCAAATTTTGGAACCTGGTCGAGAGAAAGTGCTCTCTCACAGCTCTTGCAAACCCAATCAATATGACTAGTGTTTTCAGTCCAAAATTCTTTATTGATTTCATTTGTCTCAACCATAGATTCATTTATTTGAGACAAAGTCTGTTGAACTACATTTTTTCTAAACCAAGTACAATTGCATATTGCACAATCATAAATCGGTGTGTCTTGAATTTGACGATGGTATTCTTTCTCAGCAAGAGAACAAAATGCAGATTCATTTTTCTCTTTCTTACAATTTCTTCTTTTCTTTGATTGCTTCAAAGATCTTTTCTCAAAATGCACCTTCAACAATTTGCTAGATTTCTCAATTGCGCATTTTGCTTTATTCATCCTTTTTTTGCGTAAACATGTGCCAGTTTTTGTAGTCACAATTTGCATGCAACCCTTGGCTCTAAGAAATCTCTTCATTTGACGAAGAGGGAGGCATTTATCGACCATTCTTATGTCATTACATTGGCTAGAAGCAATATTTGTCAGAGTGAACTGTTGACGATGAACTTCTTTTGCATTTTCATTCTCCATGTTTCGCAATTTCTTGTTTGGCACGTCCATCTCTAATAGCAATATGCTCTTGTTTTCTTTAACAAAGCCAAGATCCAATTCACACAATCTCTTTTTGCACAACTTTGAGTCTTTTACCAATTCATCATCGTGCACAACAACATTAGATCTAATGGATTTTTTTAATTTTCATAAAGACCTTGGCCTGTCTTCTACACCCATGATTTTAGAAGGAGGCAATGGACATCCAGTTAATGAGTGTTCTACTTGTTGCGGTGATCCAAAGTTTGAATGTGACGACTCAGAATAGCATTGACGAAGATATTTCTTTCGTACCAAAGGTTCAAAATGGCCATTGAGTGGATTCTCATCGTGGAACAATATGTCAAAAGTATCTTTTTCAAAACTTGAATTGAAATACAGATAACACATCTTTTGTGTCTTTGACCACACACGTATTGGTATTGCAAGCCATTTTATGCAAAATATTTCACCCCATAGGCCTCGTTCTTCTCCTGGTAAAGACAACGATGCGGATCTTGACATCCGAGCTAGATAAATCATCTAATCATTGACGTTGTGCATTTCCGTCAAAGAAAATGTGTTCAAGTCATTCTTGTAAGATGATATTGCATCTGGATCCTTTTCCACCAAGCATTCCCAAAAGAACGCAATTGTCCCTTCTCGTAACTCAAGTGATGTGTACTTATAGTTTAAGAGAATATGGAAAGAGTTAAAAAGACAATCACCAACAACATAAACAAAGTTGTCAAGGCGAGACAACCCATTTGCTTGTAACACAGTATGAAGGTCAATGGGACAACTACTAGCAGCAATTGCTCCAATGTTTCCAGCGTCAATTTCTCTTTTTTCCTTGTTCCTTGATATGAACATCAATTCAAGTCCTATAGGACAAAAAATATCAATAGAAAAAAGGAAAAACCCACTGCAACTTTAGTAAAAGCAGAATATACAATACAAGAACCTATGGACAAACATAGAACATTGGCAAATGATGCATTACATAGAGAAGACCAATAGACTTTAATAAAAGAGCATTGAAATCTAATTCCAGAAACGATATTGCATTGAACTGTTCAAGATATAAATATTGATTTGATTTTTTATAAACTAAAAAATACATTTTAGAGAGAATATACTTAAATTGAAAATTGAAATGATTTAATTCACTTATCCAACACTACAAGCATTTCTGCACCATTAAATCAGCTACAATTTTTTTTTGCAATAGACAACATTTCCTGTCAATATAAATCTGTCATAGACACTTATTTACATCAATCTCCTGAATTTATCAAATGTTTTGGGTGTAACCATGTATGCTCACATGCTCACCATATGTTGTCTCTAGAAGAATACCAAACAAATGATTACCTACCGGCCGAATGTATCAATAAAAAGAGTTTTGTGTTGTGTTGCATATTCCATGGCTTGGCTACTTAGCCTATTAGTAAACAAATCCAACAAGCTCAAACAAAAACTTCCATCCCTCTAGATTCAAATACTTCCATGCAACTATATTATAAACTCCCACACATTCTAGATGGAGCAAAAATTATAATTGTTGATTGTTGATGACTAATAAATCCTAAGGCAAGAGAATGGGAATATGTCTTAGCAAACAGCTCAGGTAATGACATTTTAGACAGAATATACCTAAATTGAAAATTGAAATGATTTAATTCACTTATCCAACACTACAATCATTTTTCCACCATTAAATCAACGACAATGTTTTTTTTGCAATAGACAACATTTCCTGTCAATATAAATCTGTCATAGACACTTATTTACATCAATCTCCTGAATTTATCAAATGTTTTGGGTGTAACCATGTATGCTCACATGCTCACCATATGTTGGCTCTAGAAGAATACCAAACAAATGATGACCTACCAGCCGAATGTACCAATAAAAAGATTTTGTGTTGTATTGCATATGGAGCCAATTTCAACTTTCTGAATTCCATGGCTCGGCTACTTAGCCTATTAGTAAACAAATCCAACAAGATCAAACCAAAACTTCCATCCCTATGGATTCAAATACTTCCATGCAACTATATTATAAACTCACACACATTCTAGATGGAGAAAAAATTATAATTGTTGATAGACAAATATACCTAAATTGAAAATTGAAATGATTTAATTCACTTATCCAACACTACAAGCATTTCTGCACCATTAAATCAGCTACAATTTTTTTTGTTGCAATAGACAACATTTCCTGTCAATATAAATCTGTCATAGACACTTATTTACATCAATCTCCTGAATTTATCAAATGTTTTGGGTGTAACCATGTATGCTCACATGCTCACCATATGTTGTCTCTAGAAGAATACCAAACAAATGATTACCTACTATCCAAATGTATCAATAAAAAGAGTTTTGTGTTGTATTGCATATTCCATGGCTCGGCTACTTAGCCTATTAGTAAACAAATCCAACAAGCTCAAACAAAAACTTCCATCCCTCTAGATTCAAATACTTCCATGCAACTATATTATAAAGTCCCACACATTCTAGATGGAGCAAAAATTATAATTGTTGATTGTTGATGACTAATAAATCCTAAGGCAAGAGAATGGGAATATGTCTTAGCAAACCGTTCAGGCAATGAAATTTCAGACAAAATATACCTAAATTGAAAATTGAAATGATTTAATTCACTTATCCAACACTACAAGCATTTCTGCACCATTAAATCAGCTACAATGTTTTTTTGCAATAGACAACATTTCCTGTCAATATAAATCTGTCATAGACACTTGTTTACATCAATCCCCGTTGATTGTTTTTTTTGTATGCTCACATGCTCACCATATGTTGTCTCTAGAAGAATACCAAACAAATGATGACCTACCAGTCGAATGTACCAATAAAAAGAGTTTTGTGTTGTATTGCATATGGAGCCAGTTTCAACTTTCTGAATTCCATGGCTCGACTACTTAGCCTATTAGTAAACAAATCCAACAAGCTCAAACAAAAACTTCCATCCCTCTGGATTCAAATACTTCCATGCAACTATATGATAAAGTCACACACATTCTAGATGGAGCAAAAATTATAATTGTTGATCGTTGATGACTAATAAATCCTAAGGTAAGAGAATGAGAATATGTCTTAGGAAACAGTTCAGGCAATGACATTTTAGACATAATATACCTAAATTGACATGAGATATAGGTATTGACACCGACTTATGATAGAAACAATCGTTTCATTCTGCAGAGCATTTGGGTTCATGCAAATTTATTACAATGCAGAGAACAAAGTATGTCTACATACAGACTCTAACAAAGAGGGCAGACTCTAACAAAGAGGCCCATAAAAACAAACAAGGCAATGGGAAAGAATATGTCTTAGGAAATGGTTCAGGAAATGACATTTTAGACAGAATATACCTAAATCGAAATGAGATATAGGTATTGACACCGACTTATGACAGAAACAATCGTTTCATTCTGCAGAGCATTTGGGTCCATGCAAATTTATTACAATGCAGAGAACAAAGTATATCTACATACAGACTCTAACAAAGAGGCCCATAAAAACAAACAAGGCAATGGGAAAAGAATATGTCTTAGGAAGTGGTTCAGGCAATGACATTTTATACATAATATACCTAAATCGAAATGAGATATAGGTATTGACACCGACTTATTACAATGCAGAGAACAAAGTATGTCTACATACAGAGTCTAACAAAGCGGCGCATAAAAAAAATGAATTTGCCGAAGATAGGGATTTTTAAGCCGATTTGACAGCATCTACCACCAAGCTTAAGCAGTTCCCTAATAATAAAAGTGAATTTTGAGTACGTTTGAGCTTTTCCGAAGCCCGCAACAGTAAAAATTCAGCCACATGCAGCAGACGCAAGGGTTTTTGGGCGTGAATATAGGATCAACGCTGAACAACGTATTTTCCCAAATCGCAACAAATTTCAGCTTCTGCTACAGAAACTCGTCTCCGCAAACCACCATTCACACTGACTTATGACAGAAACAATCATTTCATTCTATAGAGCATTTGGGTCCATGCAAATTTATTACAATGTAGAGAACAAAGTATGTCTACATACAGACTCTAACAAAGAGGCCCATAAAAACAAACAAGGCAATGGGAAAAGAATATGTCTTAGGAAATGATTCAGGAAATGACATTTTAGACATAATATACCTAAATCAAAATGAGATATAGGTATTGACACTGACTTATTACAATGCAGAGAACAAAGTGTGTCTACATACAGAGTCTAACAAAGAGGCGCATAAGAAAAAGAAGGCATTGGGAAAAGAAAATGTTACTTCTTTGTCACTCCCTGCATAACAGACAAAAAAACATGGCTAAACCTCAGCTCGAAAGGCCAGTTTCTAAAAACAGTAAGCCACAGTAGTAATAAAATCCAATTCTGGGTATGTTTGAGCTTTTCCAACGCCCGCAACAGGAAAAATCCAGCCACATGTGGTAGAGGAAAGGGTTTTTGCGATCGGTGGAAATATAGGTCGTCTATTTTTTAATAATCCACCTCAGACCAGGCACAATAGAAGTCAAGCCAAGGTTGCTGGGTGTGAATACAGAAAGTGCGGATAGAATATAAACGAATTTTCCGAAGATAGGGATTTTTAAGCCGATTTGACAGCATCTACCACCAAGCTTAAGCAATGCCCTAGTAATAAAAGCGAATTCTAAGTACGTTTGAGCTTTTCTGAAGCCTGCAACAACAAAAATTCAGCCACGTGCAGCAGACGCAAGGGTTTTTGGGCGTGAATACAGGAAACGAATTTGCCAAAGGTCAGTATTTTTAAGCCTCAAGCAATTGAACATGCGCATACCTGGACAATTCCCTCACCATTGCTGGAACAACGCTGAACAACGTATTTTCCCAAATCGCAACAAATTTCAGCTTCTGTTATAGAAACTCGTCCCCGCAAACCACCATTCACACCAGGCAACCGAGAACGAAACCAACAAAGAAGAACAACAAGATAACTGCCAATCCCCTTTAAATAACAAACTCTCCAGCACACACAGCAAAAACTCGCATTAAACGCCATCGCTGCTTCAATAATTGGCCAAATGCGCGAAAACTTAATTCGCTGGAAAACCCTCATTATAGCTCCCGGCCGGCATGGTAGAAGGGAGTCATCTTACAGGTCAGGGTTAGAACATGAGAGCTCATCGCTTCAATGCATCTTTCACACAGTACACTTCCCACGTATATCCTATCTAGGGCACAGATAAAACATCAGTACTACATGCGTTCAAACTTAATGTCCAGCATAATGCCCAGACACGCGGCCACCACGAGCAGGTCTGAGGAGAATGCCCGCACTACGAGCAGGTATGCAGTCCAAAAACCAACGCAGGAAATTGATTTAACCAAAGTTTTTTTTAGTTTTATTTTTATTACATTGTAAATAAATTAACCAAAACAAATTATGTAATAATTGATATAAAATTATTATTATTAAAATTTATATTTAAATTCTAGGACAGGTGTAAAATTCTGTAATTTTTTAATTTTAAATTATTTTAATTTCATTTTAAATTCCGAAAATAAAGCCATATCCTGCAGGGATTTATGTCTTTTCAGACGTGTCCTTCACCAATCAAAAAATCAGAATTTCATTTTTCAGAAATTAAAATAAATAATTTTTATTTTATAAAAAATCAAATTAATCCTTTTTTATTGAAACATTATGAAAATAGCATTATCAATTGCAAAAAATTTACAAACTAATGCAAGTCAAAGGCCTTTGACTTTCCAACGGAAAGTATATCCCTACCTTGGTAGGGGCTAATAAACCCAACTCTAATTATTGTGAGATAACATTTAATGGACCTAACTCCAATTGACCTAACTTGAATTGTTGTGAAGTAACATTTAATGGTCCTAACTCCCATTATTATGAGGTAACATTTAATAAACCTAACTCCAATTATTGTGAGGTAACATTTTACATTAATAAAGTGAACTTTGTGAATCAATTTCTTCATTATACTTTTCACCAATTTCTTTGTTGCATCTTTTTAAGATGTGAGATGTAAAAAATGTCCAATAATGAAAATCACTTAAGTTGTAAACATAAAAAAAAAATCACAAAAAATTTTGATATGAGAATGAGAAAACCTTAACAATGGAATCATAAGAATGAAAATCACTTAGATTGTAAACATAAAAAAATAACAAAATAAGTTGATATAAGAGTGAGAAAACCTTAAGAATGGAATCATAAGGTCTCCAAAAGGTTATGTGAGAATAATAACATTTTAACAATGGAATCACAAAATGATCATGGAGGTGTAAATAAAAAAGAAAATTACAAAAAACCATGGAAGTGTGGAGAAGGTGATGTGAGAATGAGAATACATTGAATCTGTTAGGATATTCCTATACTCCATCCTAGTCCTACCAGCATTTTCATTATTTGCATTTTCAGTCATGCATGTACTTTTAGGGTTTGCATGTATTATTTAGGGTTTGCATGCATTTGCATGCATCCCAGTCATCAGTCCCATCACCTAGCCTTCAGTTAGCCAGCCCCCGGAGCTTCCTTCCACTCAGTTTCAACGCTCCTAGAGCTTAGTGCGCCCTCCTTTCACCTTCTGCATGAGAAAGGCACCCTTCCTTACCTACCATTCAGTTATCTTCAGTTCTCTCCTTGATTTTAGGCTTGAGTGACTCTCAATTGACTGTATCACTCCGATGGACCTCCAGTGAGACTTGACTGCCCATTTTGACTTCAGTTAGCTCCTCATGCGCTCTCCACTGAGTCTCATTCATTCAGTTAGTTCCAGTTACACTCAATTACACCTACCACACTCAGTTAGACTCAGTTTGACTGATGGTTGACAGTTACTTGAGCATTGATGACTCCACTGATGATGAGATATACTACTAGTTGTGCTCCGATGACACTCCAGTGATCTTTTGATCACTCCATGAAGGCTAATTCGAATTGCCACCTTAGGCATTCGAATCCTCATGCATTATACTATTTATTTGTCCATATTGTGATTAATTAATTAGTGTGTGTGAATTATTTTTGCTTCTATTCGAGTTCTACTGTATTATTATTCTGTTGCTCATTATACTGCATTGACCACTCTTCTTCTATTTTCTTGCTTAATCAATTACTTTCTTGTGAGGTATACATCATCTCTTAGATCTGCTGTGAGGATTTTCACATGGTATCAGAGCATGTTGAGAGTATTGTTTATCTCCATTCCTGAGAGTATTTTGCAGGTTATTATCAAGATTTCGAGTGCAGTAGTTGCAACGGTTTCTGCATTTTTGCAGTAGTAGCAGTTGCAGATATTCTCTATTGTTTTTGCACGTCTTCTACAGCTTCAATGAATTCAGAAGAAATCCCTCCTCTTTCTTCATTCAACTATGTTGAATGGAAACCAAAAATGATAGCATATTTGAAGAGCCATGATCTCTTTGATTGTTATTTTGAAAGAGAGTTCACATCCTCTAAAGAGAAGATTGACTGGTTGAATAAAGGTGACATGGCCTTTGGAAGGATGATGCTTGCTATGCTTGATTACATAATGTACCAAATCAATGATGATGTTGAAACTCCAAAAGAGCTATGGGCCCATCTGGATGAAAGATTCGGCAAACATAATGAGGGATTTGGTCCAAACCCCTTCAAGAGCAAGCAAAGTGATGCATTCGCCCTCCTTGATGATCTCATTGATCATGAACCAGTATCAAACACATCTCATATTGAAGTTGTCCACAAAGAAGAAGAACTTGTAGATTCTATACTCATGCTCCAAATTTCTTCTCTTTCTGTGCCAGCTCACACTCTAGATATTGCAGAACGTCCTAAATCCTCTCTTGCACCAGAGTCTATTGGTCTGCATCATGATCTATTGAATGTTTCGGAGGTCAAATCAACTATTGGAGGTAATGCATTCGCTCTCCTCAAGCAAACACCTCTTATTTACTACTATATTATCATTATTCCATGCTTTTAGAAGGTTATTGAAGAATATGGCCATTTCCATTCGCTTGGGATAATTTCTCATGCACATCATGGTTTTGATCTCACCCCTAATGGTTCAAAGGAGATCTCAAGAAACCATTGCCATTCGCTTGGGATAACTTCTCATGCATTTACTGGTTTTGATCTCACCTCTTATGGTTCAAAGGAGATCTCAAGAAACCATGATTCAAGTCTTGGATATAATTGGGATTCTAAGCAATCACTACTTGGGATAATTTCTAATGCATATGATATTTTTGATCTCACCCATGTTGGTTCAAAGGAGATCTCAAGAAACTATTCTTCAAGTCTTAAATCTGATTTGGATTTCAAGCAATCATATGATGGTTCTTTTTGGCATAATCTCACCCATGATGGTTCGAAGGAGAAGACAAAAGACTATTTGCACATTCATAGATTTGATCCTACCTCAACTGATTCGAATCACAGGTTCAAGGATCATCCTCATACTTTTGGATTTGTTCTCATCATATTCGATTTGAAGAGCAAGTACAAGCACATGCTTTCTGAGCATGATCCACTTCTTCCCAAGAAGAAGATACCTCCAGACATATGACCAAGCATCACACCTGCTTGAGTTTGGAGCATTTACTTTTGTGTGTGCCTTACAGTCTATTTTGAGGGGGGGTATTTTTCCCATGAGGTTTTCCCCATTTCCTCTGTTTATTGACTATTATTATTCATTGTATTGGGTGACCTTTGGTCTTAGTTACCAAGGCCCAGGATGGATTAAGGGGGGGTGTTAGGATATTCCTATACTCCATCTTAGTCCTATCGGCATTTTGATTATTTGAATTTTCAGTCATGCATACACTTTTAGGGTTTGCATGCATCCCAGTCATCAGTCCCAGCACCTAGCCCTCAGTTAGCCAGCCCCCGGAGCTTCCTTCCACTCAGTTTCAGCCCTCATAGAGCTTAGTGTGCCCTCCTTTCACCTACTGTATGAGAAAGGCGCCCTTCCTTACCTACCTTTCAATTATCTTCAGTTCTCTCCTTGATTTTAGGCTTGACTGACTCTCAACTGACTGTATCACTCCGATGGACCTCCAGTGAGACTTGACTTCCCATTCTGACTTCAGTTAGCTCCTCATGCACCCTACACTGAGTCTCCTTCATTCAGTTAGTTCCAGTTACACTGAGTTACACCTACCACACTCAGTTAGACTCAGTTTGACTGATGGTTGACAGTTACTTGAGCATTGATGACTCCACTGATGATGAGATAGACTACTAGTTGTGCTCCGATGACACTCCAGTGTTCTTTTGATCACTCCATGAAGGCTAATTCGAATTGCCACCTTAGGCATTCGAATCCTCATGCATTGTACTATTTATTTGTCCATATTGTGATTAATTAATTAGTGTGTGTGAAGTATTTTTTCTTCTATCCGAGTTCTACTGTATTATTATTCCATTGCTCATTATACTGCATTGACCACTCTTCTTCTTTTTTCTTGCTTAATCAATTACTTTCTTGTGAGGTATACATCATCTCTTAGATCTGCTGTGAGGATTTTCACATAATCATATCTTTGATATTTAAGATAAATAAATTAATATTTTTTTTTTACAAGAACGAGTGACGAGCTTTTATATTAAAAAACGAAGCGAAGTTACAAAATATAGTCAGGAAGACTGATCCCAAAAATGGAGAGCTATCATAACATGCTCATCCAATTCTAGTCTTTGCAGTTCATACACAAACCTATTTCTACGACAGTTATGGATCCTTACAAACTTTCCTAGCAGAAGACAACAAAAGAAATACATATCGAGTAGATAGAAAGTTGACTAGATTCATCGAGCCATTACAAAAAATACTTAACCAAGAAGTTCTGGAAAAACATGGAAAATCAAACTAAAAACTGATGGCCATTCTTCTCCTTGCTCCTATTCACTAGTCCGACGTATCTTCAGTAATGCCTATGGGACTATCTCTAAGATCAGACCTCATTCCATCAAGCTTTGCTTCAACCAATATCAAACTATTGTGCAGAGAGTTAATTTGGGTGCTGATATCAATTGAATAGGGGCAGCCATTATCCAATTTTCCAATTATAGCCTTGAAATACTCTTTCATTTTGCTGCAGCCGTTGCGGACTTTTGAATTTGAGATCTTGATGAAGGTGGAGAGGTGTGATATAGCTTTTTTCTGATCGGAATTTTCACCCCTCAGCCAACATACCTGGCTTTCCAGCTCCAACAAGTGTGAGAGGACCTCGAAGGACGAACTGTCCTGTCCATGCAGAGACTCCAAATTGATAAACCCACTATCTAGTCTTTACGGGGAAGTCCAATTCTTTCTGTTGCCAGGTTCAATAGAATGTCCACGAACAGAATGTTGCACCACACCGCCTATGATCTGGCTGGTGCCCAAATCAAGGGGTGTCTAACTTTTTCCATTGTCAGGATCAGTGGAGAGTCCACAAACAGTATGATGCACTGCATTTCCCATGCTCTGACCGATGCCTAACTCGAGAGGTGCCCAATTTCTACCATTACCAGGCTCTTCAACCCTGGAGATATCATGAAGGAAATTCTACGTCGAACCACCTCGAGCTTGCCCAAACCACCATTCCCTTGCCCATGAACCATGTCGAAGGAAGAAAGATAACGCTTTGTTCCAACCCCCCTTGTATTGACCTGAATATACTTCCTACAGCGACGACACTGTAGCGACGAGAGGTCCAGCCCTGTATTCTGTTTATCCTCCATACTGAGCCAGAGAGGACCCAAATTACGAACCCAGAAAATGAAGAACAACTTCTGAAAAACCAGACGAGCCCAATTCCCAGCAAAATGAACATGCAACATGTCGAGCATACCACCCTCGGGCAAGATATAAGGCAAGTCGGAGGGTGGTGCAATTGAATGCGCGCATGCGAGACAGGTGGGATCGGGAGGATGAGGGCACCAAGTGTGCTGGGAGGAGGCGAGAGAGGATCGAGGCAGGGAGGGGGATCCCAAGGTAATCTTGCCATTACTCCAAAACAAAATTTGTTTGATTATATAGTTTGAAGGGAGAAATATAAGAACCCAAACCATGAGAGAGATCATAAGGAACAAGGAGATCATAATCAAAACCAGAGAGGGGGATAAGGGACCTAGTTAATGACAAGGTTAAGACCATTAATGGTCACCAAACCACAATCCAAACCAGCATCGATGTTTGCCATGTTGTCTGCTTCCTTATTGTTGTTTCTCAATATGTGGAGAAGGGAGATAGAGTTAAATTCCTTGGCCACGTAGGTGAAGAGATGCTGAAGTTTGGATATTGGTTTCCTGCGATTGTTAGCCAAAGATTTGACTTCCTTGATTACCAGCATGGAGTCTTTGAAAACCACTAGATCCTTGACATCATCACTCCTAGCAATTTCCATACCTTTGATCAAAGCGAGCCATTCCACCTCATTTAGTCCTCCTGCTAATTCCCCAGGCATAGTCTTTCTTTTTGTTTCCATCGGAGTCAAGAAGGACTCCTCCCGCACCTGCCAACCCAGAGATAAATAAATTAATATTAATTAGATATGAATTTTGATATAAAATTATAATTTTATAAGAGTTATTTCAATCAAAACTTTTAATTAATATTAATTAGATATGAATTTTGATATAAAGTTACAATTTTATGAGAATTATTCCAATCAAAATTTGTAAAGAGCTCAGATCATTGGAATTATAAAAAGAAATTGAGTAAATTTCATAGAATGTGAAATGTACTTGTACTTCAAATTCTAGTAAACTATTAATGTTGTTGATCGATCACTTTAAAACCATTTTAGATGCAAAATGAGAATCTATATATAATTTGAAATAGATTATTGTATAATTTGTGATTTATTTTGGTACTTTTGAGTGGAAAAATGGGACGAATGAATTGTAAGCCTCATTTTAGGGGTGTCTTATTTTGGTGATTTAGGGTTTTGAAATTTTTGGACCCAAGGATTTTAGGATTTGAAACTTGTGGACAACGTCCGCAATGCCTCAACATCGTTTTATATGTTGAGATCTTTTCAACAATGCGAAGATCACCTTAATGGGAGTATGTAAAGGAAGTTATGTCTACCGCAATTGAATCTATACCACCATGGTATTGCGTAGATGACATGTTAGCTCACATTACTCACACATGTGGAGTTGATCACATGTGAAATTTTTAGAATATTATTGACGGTCCAATACCCTAATCTTAGTTAAGAATTGAGGCATATCAAACCCTAGTGATATCCCTAAAGTTTTATTACAATATATTAGGAAGGGAAGGGGTTCCATTATTGTTGTATTGATTGGCTGTTACATAGTTGAGAAGAGCAAAGGAGTGGAATATTGTGAGTTGAGACCCTATAGAAACCATACAAGTAGTCACAGTCTACAACTACATACATAATTCATCTTTCTTTGTATCGACATTTCACACCTAAGAAGAAAAAAGGAGAATGTATTCCTCACCTTCTAGTTGCATTTTCTCATATTGTGTTTCTTAGATTATATATTGTGTTTATTGTGTGGATGGGTTGTGCTTTCTCATATTGAGTTTCTTATGGTGTATCTTGTATCTATTTTGTGGATGGTGTGTGTTGGGCCCAGGTTGAGACAAAAGTTTTGGAAACACCTTTTTGAGATAAGCAGGGAAAGATGAGCTGAGCGCAGCTCAGAAATACAATTTTGGCTAATATTGAGGATGCTGCGAAGTTGCGCACAGCATCCAACTTTTGACCAGACTGTGGAGTTGCGCGCAACATCGAAGTTTTGGCCGTGATGCGAAGACCAATACTACACAGAAGCAGTGCTGCGGAGTTAGGAGGCCACATGGAGCCAACAAAGTGGAGTGCTTGAAAAGTATCAGGTGCAGGTACCAGTTGGACCGGTAGCAGCCATTTTTGGAAAGATATTCCAGGATTGCCGAGCGGCAGACATAAGCAAATCAGGAAGGCGACCACATGTGGGCTGTTAAGGAAAGCGACGTTTGGCACGCTTAGAAGGTAAAACCGTTAGAGAGAAACGGTTCGGCAGAAGCAGCTTGTAGGCACGCATGCGACGAGAAGGCCGATAGCGACAGGATGAGGACGTGGAGATCCACCATGATCAAGCAGATGCTACTAGGAGCCAGCAAGCAGGTTTGGAAAACCGGCGCAGTTTTGGAAACCCTTAGGGTTTTGGGTTTTAGGTCTTCGACATTGTACATACATGACCTTCGGGCATGATCTATTTAAGAAGACAATTTTGTATGGGATGGGGTTGTTGTTGCTCTATTTTTGGGGGCTAGATGCTAGTTGCTAGAGTAATCGTGATATAACTTTTTGTATTGAGAAATCTCTCCGAGCTGAGAATATTGTAAAGGCTTTGCAGCTGTGTGCACAAAGACCTAGCCGAGAGCAAGGAGAGTATGGAGCTGAGTGCGCAGACTAAGAACGATTGCCCCATCCCTTTTGAAAGAAATATATTACCAACTGTTCTTGTGGACGTAGCTTTCCATCTGGGGAAGTGAACCGTGTTAAATCCCGTGTTATGCAATTATGTTTTATGAATGAATGACTGTCTGTATTGTCTACAGAATGAACGTTTGAATGTTTCCTTGCATGCTGTAATAGGAGAACTTTGATATGCACTTACCAATAGGAGAAGTTTGGGAATGATATGATAGGTTCCACGGGAATAGATGAATGGCGAACATTTCAATTATATGTTAAGATCGTGAATCAGTCATTTAGGCTTAATACTTTCTTAAACACAGTGAAGGAACGCAGCACGGTTAGTCACGTCTATCATTTCAGTTCACATTGTAATAATCTAAGTCCTTGAATGAATTCTAGAAAGATAACCAGTAAGTGCCTGAATGGATGGACGGGTGATATTCATCTCAGTGCCTTAACCTTTTTAAGATCTTCCAAGTAGAGAATAAGTGTGGTTGATTCGCAGTTCCAGTAGAATATTCGCAGCAGTAAGAAGCCCTTAGTGAGGTCCGTAGTGTTTCCATCACCGCACCGTAGTCGCTCGCAGCATAGATCCTGCTGCGTACCACATCGCTGCATCGCTTTGACCCGCAGCGCACTCCTTCTGTCTTGCGCAGCACAGCTTGTTCATATAAACAACTCATCATTTACGGTGGAAACCTGATTCCGCAGTACCCCATAAGATACACCTCAAGTGATACCTCAGCCTACTCATAGGTTGTTGCCGAAAGGGCCGGTGCGAAGGGGTCTTGTTGGTCAAAAGGGAGAACCGCAAAGAACCTAGGTCTAATTGGAAACGTATGGGTTAGTTTAAGCCAACAAATGGTTCCATTTCCGCACTAGAATCCATGATGAGTTGCAATCATGCTGTGTGAAGAAGAATATCAGTTCCTCGAAGGATCTGACTATTGGCATCCTGAAAAGACAGAAATCCAAGCTTGGTGGGACAAGACTATAAGAGATTTTAAAAGACAAGAGAATAGACATCCGTGCTTAATTGACACACAATGGTCAGAGAGATATCTATTTGACGATATTCATGAGATTTTTTGGGCATCGTTTCCAAACAAGCTGCATGCGTGGATCTCAGGGCTCGCAGAGAAGAAAACTTGTTTCCAGGGAGGAGTACCCATGGAGTGGAATCCCGAGCTCACAGCATAGCTCAAAGCGTTAGATATCCCATTGTCATGCGCAATTGATTATTGGGTCGATCATATGCTAGAAGGCTTTGTAACAGAATTTGCTGTAGACACACTCAAATCCTACAACCAAGTAGAAGCAAACTTTTTCGGAGGATTCCAAGGTAAGTTTCTGAAAAATCTCAATCTATACATTAAGATGATGTTAGCTGAGAAAGGTTTTTTAAGAATGCAGTAATATTCTTGAAGTCTGTCATGATAAACAGTACATATATTGATTTTGACGAAGAGACACATACCCTTAGAAGTGGCAAGAGATATAAATTTAATAAGAATCCTACTGGTCCTAAACTTCATATAGATACTGAGATCCCTTGTGACATTGATAATGAAGTTGCACAACCATTTACCCCTAAGAATCCGTCGGCTGCACAAACCGTGCCACCCTTATCATAGAACCCATCAGCTACGCATCCCACCCCGCAGATTAGTCATCCTAGTCCGTCCCTCCCGATAGTCCCATTTGTGTTCACTGCACAGATCCCTTTACAGCAGCCGTGCACTAACCAGAGTGCCTCACAAACTAATCCAACAATGGTAAACACGGATATGAAACTGCCAATATTCAAAGGAACTGGCCTAGAAGACCTTGATCAACATTGGTTCCTTTGTGAAGCTGTATGGAGTGTAAGACAAATCCAGGATGATGCCATGAAGCAAGCACAAGTCATCACCACCTTTAGAGATAGAGCTTTACACTGGTTTATGAAATATTCTCAAATACATCCTAGAACCCTCATAGAAATTAAAGCCGCGCTGGTGGTTGAGTTCAAGAAACCAAAGTTTGAATCTCAATGTATAACTGAGTTAAAGGAAATAAAGCAGAGACCAACTGAAATGGTCTGGGAATTTGATCAAAAGTTTAAGACCTTGCTAGACCAAGTAAGTTTTGTTATACCTCCAGAACAACATAAAGAATGGTTCATTGTTGCGTTGTTACCCCATATCAGATTACCATTAATGCAACAGAAGGTTCTATCACAAGCAGAGGCCTTGGAAATTGCAATGAAGCTGGAAGCTTCGCCGATTGCTGATACTAGTTTTGGGATGTCTCAGATCCAAAACCAGCTAACCACCTTGACACTTGAACTACAAAGTATGAAAAATGGTAAAGAACAAAGATATGAACCTAGACAGGAGGTCTGGTGTACAGGTTGTAAAGGAGAAGGTCATGACCGCGAGCATTTCCCTCTATTCCGCGACTATCTTAACAGTGGTGCGCCTAACCCATTAAATCAGAATCAGGCCCCATGGTGTGAAATCTGTAGAACCACAGGACACAGACCTGAAGATTGTTATCTCATATAGAAGTATGTGAAAACACCTAAAAACTTATACTACAATTTCTGTAAATCAGTTGGACATGATGAATCCAACTGCCACGCATATGAATTAATGAATGAAAGAAAATGAGATATGGATGCAATGAGAGGCACTGGCGTATACCACGTATAGGAAGAAAATCAGCCTAAGCAAGATAACACACAATATGACCAAGGAGGATACAGAGGTCGTGGTGGTGGATACCGCGGCAGAGGAAGAAATGCTGGTCCGGCGCAGGGAAGAGGGTGTGGCCAAGTCATTTGTTATAATTGTGGCCAACCCGGTCATGTATCTAGAGATTGTGTTAACCCATGCACCACGTGCAATTATTGTAAATCATTTGAGCATGTTATTGAAGATTGCCCAGTATTAGAGGTGGAAATGCAGAAGAGAAGATGAACAGAGGCTCTGAATCCAAATGTCTAGTGGATCGCAGTAGAAAATAGACCAGTGGATCCGAGCATCAATGTGGTCCTGCGCAGTGGCGCTGAAACAAGCCGCGATAGAGGAGCGGAAGCTTCAACATCAGGGGAGGCACATACGAAGAAGGATCCCCTTGAAACAATATGGATAAGGAAAGCTCCAAGAAAATCACACCCTCTTAACTTATAGAAGAACAAGGAGATCTTCATTGACGCACGGGATACCTTTAGAGAACCAGCAGATAAGCCATCAAGGATCCCACTGCGCAGTGAAACACCGCATGTTGAAGACATGCCGGCTCCTTATGATAAAATAAGCACTGCAACAGATGTCCGTACTTCTGTTGCCCAGTTCTTGCGAAGCTACATGAAGTTACTAAAAAGTGAGAAAGCCATAGTAGAGCTCTAGAAGCTCATTAGCCAGCATGAACCTCAGATTGCAACATAGATTCCAGATAGCGTTGTACATCATATAAGGAAGCACAAAATAATAGGCCGAGAGATGAGGCTCACTGTGTAGATAGGAGATTTTGAAATGGATGAAGTCATCCTTGATCTGGGACCAGAAGTGAATGTCTTGACTAAGCAGACATGGCAGCAGATGGGTCGACCAAAGTTGCTCTGGTCACCTATCCAGTTAAGAATGGATAATCAAGAGAAGGTCATACCTTTTGGCCACTTAGCTAATGTAGTAGTTGACATCGACGGAGTACAGAGTCATGCAGACTTTGAATTTATTGAAACTGTGGATGATAGTCAACCTTTTCCAGCAATATTGGGAATTGATTGGGCTATGGATAACTTGGCTATCATAAACTTGAAGACAAAGAAGATGATCTTTGAAGGGAAGCATATTAGGGTCATCGCACCATTGGATCCTAAAGATGGTGACAGATACAGTGAGCCGATTTAGGAGGAATCCCAAGCTCAAGATTTAGACCGACTATACCAGCTGATTGCGAACAAGGAAGACTACATTAATACTACGGCGGATGGTACGCTTTGCTGGCGATGTGACACTTCTTGTATCTCTGACTCAGATACAAGACTGGAGAATTGGCAAAGTCGCATGCATGAAGTATCAACAAGAAGATGTGCGCAGGTTACGAAATCACTGCGCTGGATCGGAAAAGAGGTGAGTCCTATTCCCACATATGATGGTTATGATAATATTTACAGTTTCATAATGGAATATAATGCAGCTATACCAGATGAGCATAGAATACCAGCTTTAGATATAGCATTGCATGATAAACCTGCCAGATGGTGGAATGCACATAAGAAGACATTGACCACTTGGGATCAATGTAGAACTAAGATGCAGATCCGGTTCGCCGAGAGGGTTACTTTACCCTTCGAAAAGTATAATGGACAAACAGACCCTAGTCAGCATATTAAAGTCTGTTCAAAGGCATGGGTGGGAAGACCACCTACGGAATGGGTACATTTATTTGTACATACATTGGATGCGGGTATCCCAGAAAAATGGTACCTAGACCTGGAGTTGCGCAGCGAAGTCACTGATTGGAAGCTGCTCACTACGAACTTCCAGAAGGACTTCAGTTTTGAAGATGAGAATCCATTAATCCATGATGCATTATAGCTAATCAAGAAGCGCATATTCCAAGAGGACTGTCCTCATCAAAACATAACATTGCAGGAATCTTTTGGGATAGATTGCATTCCTGCACACTTACAATCGGAATGGAAGGAACATGAAGAGCACTTTATCGAGTGTTACAACTTAGCTGAACATACCAATGATACAAATGAAGACAATGAGGAGGACCCGCGTAACATAGATATACCAGAGTCGGAAGGCGCACACAAGGTAGAAGGACCTCCGTTGGAAATCCCAGATATGACTGGACCAGTAAAAACACAAAAAGTGAACATTGGCACAGACAAAGAGCCGAAGTTCGCATCAATAGGAGATTATTGGGACGATCAGACTGTTGTAGAGATCGCAGATACCTTACATGAGTATTAGGAACTGTTTCTAACAAAATTTACAGAGATGAAAGGAATTTTGGGAGACCTAAGGGTCATGAAAATACCTTTAAAGCCAGGTGCTAAGCCTGTAAAGCAGAGGCCATACAGATTAAATCCATGCTACAAGGAAAAAGTCCGCACAGAGCTAGATAAGATGCTAGAGGCAGGAATCATTGAACTAGTCAAAGAATCCGAATGGATTAGCCCCATGGTTGTTCAAGACAAGAAAGCAAAAGGCGAGATCAAGATTTGTGTGGATCTCAAAAAACTGAATGATGCTTCCATGCATGACCCATTTCCTACTCCATTCACAAACGAAGTGCTTGATAACGTTGGAGGAAATGAGGCATATTCTTTTACTGATGGTTTCTCTGGCTATCATCAGATTAGGATTGATCCCACAACTAGGCATAAGACGACATTTGCTACAGAATGGGGGTCATTCCAGTACACCGTCATGCCTTTTGATCAGAAGAATGCACCTTCCATATTCTCCAGAGTCGTCGTTGCAGCATTTAAAGATTTTATGCACAAGTTTTTTAGAAATGTATTTTGATGATTGGATTGTGTTTGGTCTATTGAAAAATCATTGTGCGAATCTCCGTATGATGCTAGAAAAGTGTCGACAGCATCAAATATCCTTGAATTTGAAGAAGTGTATTTTCTGTGTGCCCTATGGAATTTTACTTGGCCACATTGTCTGTAAGCAAGGATTGATGGTAGACCCTGTGAAGATTGCAGTCATCGCAAACTTACCAACGCCAAATTTAGTCAAGATGTTGCGCTCTACCTTAGGCCACACTGGATACTACAGGAAATTTATAAAGGGTTATGCGCAGATAACCACAGCAATGGAGAAGCTGCTGAAGAAAGATGCACCGTTCATTTGGAACACAGAATGCGAACAGGGTTTTGATACATTGAAAGAAAAGATGGTGACTGCGCCGATTCTAGTCTTTCCGGACTGGAAAAAGCCATTCCATGTCCATGTTGACGCATCATGTATTGCCCTGGGGATCGTGTTAGCTCAGCCAGGAGAGGGAGGTATTGACCACTCTATTGCATTTTCTAGCAGAAAGCATTCAACAGTAGAAAAGAACTATACTACTACTGAGAGGGAAGGCCTTGAGATGGTATATTCCCTACAAAAATTTAGACACTACTTGCTGGGATCGCACTTCCTTATGTTTACTGACCATTCCGCGTTGAAATATTTGGTCAACAAGCCAGTGTTAGGGGGACGCATATGCAGATGGCTATTGCTCTTCCAGGAATATGACTTTGAGATTATTGTCAAGCCAGGTAGATTGAACTTGGGACCTAATCATTTGTCAAGGATTGAGTCAGCAGAGGAGCCGACGAACATTGAAGACAGTCTACCTGATGCACAGCTATTTGCTATACAGGTTTCCGATGATTATTACAAGTATATCATTGATTTCCTAACCACAGGGTTGGCACCCCAGGAATTCTCTATCCAGTAGAAAAAACAACTAGCGTTGCGCACCACGGACTTCACTATAATTGCGGGTCAGTTATACAAACTTGGGCCGGATGAAGTCCTGCGCAAGTGCGTACTCGATCATGAGAAGCCATTTATTCTAGCGGACACACACTCAGGAATCACGGGAGGTCACTATGCAGGAAGGGCTACCGCGCAGAAGATATTGCGTGCATGGCTATGGTGGCCTACGCTCCATAAAGATGCCAAATAACATTGCAGGAACTGTGATGTCTGTCAGAGGACAGGAAAACCATCACGCCAAGATGAGATGCCATTGAATCCACTGTTGACACTGCAGCCATTTGAAAAATGGGCAATAGAATTTGTGGGTCCTATAAACCCACCAGGAAAAAGAATGGGTGCAAGGTATATTATTGCCGCTACTGATTACCTCACCAGATGGGCAGAAGCAAAACCAGTCAAGGACTGCAGCGCCAGTACTATTGCATAGTTTATTTTTGAAGAAATACTCACCAAATTTGGCTGTCCAAATATTTTGATGAGTGACCAAGGTACTCACTTTTTGAACAAGACTATTGAGGCGCTTATAGAAGAATTCCACATTCGTCATCAACGTAGTACTGCATATCATCTACGGGGCGAATGGTACTGTAGAGGCTTTCAATAAAATATTGGAGAATTCACTCACTAAGGTATGCAATATAAATAGAGACGATTGGGACCTGCGCGTCTCATTTGTGTTATGGGCATACAGGACCACATGCAAGAAATTGACAAGACAGACACCCTTTCGGTTGGTTTATGGGAAGGAAGCTATAATGCCTATGGAATATATTGTCACTAGTTTAAGAATCGCTGCATTCATAGGGATGGCATATTGCAAAGCTCTAGAAGAAAGGTTGCTACACTTACTGGGCTGGGAGGAAGATCGCTTCATTGCAGGCTTCCACCAGCAAGCTCAGAAGGATCGCGAGAAAGCATGGCATGATCGCCATATAAAGAACAAGTGTTTTCAGGTAGGTGACCTAGTTTTCCTGTATGATAGCAAATTCATAAAATTCCCTGGTAAATTTAAGATGCATTGGCTTGGCCCATATACTGTGATACATGTTACTAACACTGGTGTATCCCAGTTAGCCAATTTAGCTGGTGATACTTTGCCAACCTTGATAAATGGAAGCAGGCTAAAGCTATACCATGTGTAATGTCCCCATTCAAATAAGTGCATAGTAAGACAATCCCGTCAATCCTACTAGTTTCCTAGGTTGGATGGGAACATGTGGGATGGTAATAAGGAAGCTAATAAATGATATTTAGACATTAGAAGGGTTCAAGTATTTAATAAATATGATGAATAAATAAATTCAAGAGAAATTCTAGGTGGCAAGTGGTTTTGGAGACATATGGAGGTGGTGGGACCCACACTAGCTTGATTTTTCAATGACACATGGCAGCTCTCTCTTGCCAATTCGAATTCATGGGAAGGTGAACAATCTTTGGTGAGTTGGTAAGTCATAACACATGGCATTGAGCATCTTAGGTCGAAATGGGATGGAATAGTAACCTCCATGGGAGAGGAAGAGTCAAATTGGAGACTAGTGGACACTTGGGCCAGATTCCCTAGTTTTATGACAACAATAATGAAGCATCTATGACATTTATGACAAAATTCAGACCTGACTTCTTACACCTGACCATTATGACATGTCAGCCCCAAAAATAGGCTCAAGGAAGGCGCTCATGGAGTTGGAGGAATCCAAAGAGACTCAAATTCGAATTTGGGAGAAGATGGAAGGTTGGAACTAGGAGACAAGTGGCAAATGAGGAATATTTCCTAAATGGAAAATTATTGAATCTATTGAGAGGATTTCGACCCCTTGAAGGCTAATGTTGGTTATAAAATGTAGAAATCAAGTATGAGAATGGCTTTTGATGATTTGAGAAAAATTGCATTTGTGAAGAGAGAGCTAGTGGATGACTAGTTTCTTGCCTTAGCCAATTTCGAGGGTGAAAGATTCCCATCCAAGTTGGTGTTTGGAGAGGCCACTCAGGTCTTTCATGGTGCTTTAATGGAGTTTTTATTTGCAGGTATCAGCTACAGGAAGTTTCATGGTTTGGTTTAGTGCAGCACTTTCTCTCCACCGTTTCCAGTTTTGAAGGCATATTCATGCTCCTTGAGGGAGGGCGTTTTTGGTGAGCACTTGTGCTTCTTGAGAGAGATTCTCATTATATATTTATGATTGTAATAGCTTCATATCCTCTGTTATTCATATTCAGAAAGTCTCAGGTCGAAATACCCACTGGTTGTATGCAAAACTATTGATTAATGAGCAAACAATGTCCATTTCCCCAATGCATTGATGTATGACACTATAATGTTGATTATTTCGAATGGATGGATGATTCTCTGATATATTTGTGATCAATATAATGCCATGGATGTCTTCTACAAGTTTCATGTACTGTACTTGAGCATTTGAAGCATTTTTACTCAGTTTAGTTGTATTGGGAGATGAAATAGTGCCATTTCCCCAAGGGTCGAATTGGGGGTTTTTGCTGTTGAATGTGAGAGAGTTATAACAGTAGTAAAAATCAATTAATGGTGCATATGAGACCTCAATAACATAATTAACACATTATATACCTCTGTTCATAAATTTGTGGGAGTTTGGAGGCATTTGGAAGGCCATTTTCAGTGTTACCTGGGGGGGATTTGATGCACAAATTACTAGTCAAAATTACCTATATTGATCAGAATACAAATCAAGTTTGCAGCAGTATTTGGAGGTCCATAAAACATCCCTGAACCTTATATTCAAGTCTAAATACCATTAATACACTCATACAGAAGATTTGGGAGCATTTGGGATGATTTGGAGGTCAAAACAGTTAAACTAGTCAAAGGTCGAAATTGGGGAAAAAGTTGAAAAATTGGCATTTTAATAAAATTTGAAAAAGGGATATTACAAGTGGTATCAGAGCATGTTCTTGGCACCTGATGGTCCTAACAAGAAGTCAAAAGAATAATCCACCACCCTTTGAACCAGTAGTTGAAGAGGTTTTTGTTGAAGAAGAGGAGTCTTTTGCTGAAACCATGGGTAGAGAGGAGGATGACAAATTAAAACATAAGGAGGAACTTATTGCAACCTTAGATCCATGTTTCTCTAAAATTTCAGCAAACATGGATAGGATAGGTGATAAATTGTTGCAAGGATTTGAATTGTTGATTAGCCAGCTTCAAAGCAAAGGGATAATAGGAGATAATAGCGGTTCACACTCAGGGGAAAAGATGAAAGGGAATGAGCATATTTTCTCAAGTACAGGACCTCATAATAGACCTGATGAATTTCAAAGCACACAAAGGCATACTGCACCTAAATTTCTCACACCCAAAGAAGAGCCCAATCTTGCATTGGATTACAAGAAACTAGTAAATGATTGGAATGATTTGAATGAAGAGTGTAAAAGAGGTGTACCACTCAGTGACTACATTGATGCTATGCAAAAGATTAATAGGAAGGGAGACAATAGGAGTCCATTCCAAAACAAAGAATTAAATAGTGCTATTGGAAAAATGTCACTTCCTACTTTTGATGGTTCTTCTCAAAATTCTGCTAACACTTGGGTGCAAAAATTGGATGTATATTTTCAGCTGAATCCTATGTTGGAAGAGGATGCATTAAAAATGGCCATTTTGCATTTGGAAGGAGATGCCAATGAATGGTGGTTTCATGGGCTGAAAACCTTGGGTCATAATCAGGTTAAAACATATGGAGAATTTGTTGACAGGGTACTAGAAAGATTTGAACAAAAAGATCCAGAATTGCCTTTCAAAGAACTAGCTCAATTGAAGCAAACTGGGTCCCCTACTGAATATATGTTGGACTTTCAAAAATTATCAGTCAAGGTGGCTGATGTATCTATGGGAAGATTAGTATTGCTGTTCACTGAAGGTTTGGCTGAACCCTTAAGAGGTTTGGTCAAAGCCCACAAGCCAACTACATTAAAAGATGCAATGAGCTTGACTAGGGATCTCCAGAATGTGCTTCCTAGAACGAGATTTCCTCCTAAGCCTAGCTATAAATTTGAAAAGAAACCTTGGCAAAGGGATGGATATGATAAGAAACCTTGGCAAAGAGAGTCATTTGAGAGGAATAAAAAAGAGGGACTAAACAGGGATGAACTTAGAAAAAAGAAACTATGCTTCACATGCTTCCAACCATGGACACCGGGGCACAAATGTACCAAAGGAAAGGCTCAATACATAGAAGTATTTTCTGATAATGAGGGGTATGATGGGGGCATGGATGAAGATGGACATATTTCAGATCAAGAAGAGGCATATGAGACAGCAGTAGAAGAGGAAAGACAAGAAGAAAATCAGCCTTCACCGGACAAAGCAAGAATGGCAGTGCTTTCAGCAGTACCTCGCTATCATACTATCCGCTGCAAAGGTGTGGTACAAGGACAAAGAACTTCAGTTTTGGTAGATGGAGGAGCCACTCATAACTTCATTGATGCAGAGATGGTAGAGAAAAGAAAGATACCTATTGAACCATTTGATGGCTTCACAGTTGTCATTCCCGGTCACAACACAATGCAATGCAAAACATGGGTTCCAAAGCTGCAAGTCACCGTAGGTAACTATACTTTTGTTGATAGTTTTTATGTGGTTGATGTTGCTGATACTAATGTGGTTTTGGGAGTGCAATGGTTGTATTCAATAGGAGAGCATACAGTAAATTATCAAATTCCCGAAATGAAATTCCAAGATTCAAAAGGAGTACAAAGAGTTGTGAGAGGGCAACACACTTATCCAAATCAAGTAGTGACTTGCAATAGCATGAGATCTATATTGAGGCATGGGGATATAGAATGGGCTGCTGAATGTCATATTACATCTCCCAAGCCAACTATAAATATTGTCAAACACCCAAAGGAGATAGAGAGACTCTTGCAAAAATATGAAAAGGTTTTTAGAGACCTTCCGCATGGTAGGCCACCGGATAGGGGGGGTTGAGCACAGTATTGTTTTGGAGGAGGGTACTTCACCCATTCAGATACCACCTTATAGACATCCTAAAAGGTTTAGAGATGAGATTGAAAAAGCTATCCAAGAACTCCTAGAGTTGGGACTCATTAGACCAAGCTCTAGCCCTTATGCTTCTTCAGTTGTGCTAGTGAAGAAAAAAGATGGAACATTGAGAATGTGCATAGATTTTAGAGCCTTGAACAAAAAGACTATAAAGAATAGGTATCCTATTCCTAGGATTGATGAGCTCATGGATGAGCTGCATGGGGCCAAATACTTCTCAAAAATTGACCTTAGATCAGGGTATCACCAAATTCGAATGAAAGATGAAGATGTGCAAAAGACCGCTTTTCGATGTCATTTTGGCCACTTTGAATTTCTTGTCATGCCTTTTGGGTTAACAAATGCTCCAGCCACCTTTCAAGCATGTATGAATAGGATATTTTGCAAGCAACTAAGAAGGTTTGTTTTGGTTTTCTTTGATGATATTCTCATTTACAGTAAAACATGGGAAGAGCATTTGCAGCAGTTAGAGATTGTGTTGAAAATCTTGCAAGAAGAGTCCTTATTTGCTAAATTATCAAAATGTGAATTTGGAATGAAAGAACTACTGTATCTTGGGCACATTATTGGGCAAGAAGGAGTGAAGGTACACATGGAAAAAATCAGGGCTATCTTGGAATGGCCATCACCAAAAAATATTACCGAATTGAGAGGCTTTATTGGCATATGCACCTACTACAGAAAATTTGTGAAAGGATTCTCCAAGTTGACTTCTCCACTCACTGATTTGACTAAGAAGGATGCTTTCAAGTGGGATGAAGAGGCTGAAAAGGCCTTCCAAAAAATGAAAGAGGTAATGAGTAGTTGTCCCATACTTGCACTTCCTGATTTTACTAAACCTTTTGTTGTGGAATGTGATGCTTCAGGTGGAGGAATAGGGGCTGTCCTAAAGCAAGGCCAACACCCCATAGCCTTTGAGAGCAGAAAGTTGCAGCCTCATGAAAAACTTTACTCCATTTATGATAAAGAAATGCTGGCCATTATGCATGCATTGGCCAAATTCAGACAATACTTGGTGGGCAGCAAGTTTGTGGTGAAAACTGACCACAATAGTCTAAGACACTTTCTCACCCAAAAAGATCTAAATGAAAGGCAACAAAAGTGGGTAAGCAAGATTCAAGCTTATGATTTTGATATTGAATATGTCAAAGGAAAGAATAATATAGTAGCAGATGCTTTGTCAAGAAGGCCTTCTTTTTCTCTCATGGATATTGCCAAGGATTGGAAAAACATGCTACTAGTTGAATATGCCAAAGACAAATTTGCTTGTGATGTGTTGGATGGAATCAAAGGGGATGATAATTATAGGATTTTGAATGGGCTGATATATTATAAGGGAAGAATTTATTTAGTTCATAACTCCAAGCTCAAGTACCGAATTTTGCAAGAAGCACATGATTCCCCACTAGCGGGCCATCCGGGGATCTTCAAAACTTATAGACAGTTGAGGCAAAGATTTTTTTGGAAGGGGCTGAAGGAAGATGTTCAGAAGTATGTGAATGAATGTAAAGCATGTCAACAAAACAAATCAGAACTTACATGTCCAGCCGGCCTATTACAACCATTGCCCATTCCGGAGCAAAAATGGGACAGTATTTCCATGGATTTCATCACCGGTTTGCCTAAATCCTTGGGTAAGGATTGTATCTATGTGGTAGTTGATAGGTTGACAAAATTTGCTCATTTTTTTGCTGTTACATCATCTTTTAGTGCTGCACAAGTGGCTGATATTTTTTTCAAAGAAATCTTCAGATTGCATGGGCTTCCCAAGAGCATTGTCAGTGATAGAGATAGTAGATTCATGGGTGCTTTTTGGAAAGAAATTTTTAGATTGGTAGGCACTCAATTGACTCCAAGTACCAGCTATCATCCACAAACTGATGGACAAACAGAGAGGGTAAACCAATGGTTAGAAGGATACCTAAGAAACTATGTGGGAGGGCAGCAAAAAGCATGGGCAAAATGGCTACACTTGGGTGAGTTTTGCTACAACACCACTTATCATATGTCAATAGGAATGTCTCCTTTCAAAGCATTATATGGTTATGATGCACTTACATTTGCTGACATTATATTTGGTGATAGTAGAGCCCCAAAGGCTAAAGGTTGGGTGGAAGAGAGCCAAGAAATTTTAAAGCTCTTGAAAGACAATTTGCAGGTTGCTCAAAATCAGCAAAAACAATATGCTGATAGACATAGAGAAGAGAGAACCTTTCAAGTCAATGATTTAGTATATTTAAGGTTGCAGCCCTATAAACAAACATCTCTCAAAAAGAATGGAGCAGAAAAATTAAAACCAAGGTACTATGGGCCATACAAGGTAGTGCGGAAGGTTGGAGAAGTAGCATATGAACTAGAACTTCCGGAAGGGAGTAAAATCCACAATGTATTTCATGTTTCTTGTCTTAAGAAAGCTCTTGGTCAGCAAATCATCACTTCAGAAATACTTCCTCCTTTGGATGATGAAGGTCAGCTCACACTTGTTCCGGAAAAGATTTTGAAGACACGGGAAAGAAGGTTGAGGAGTAGAATCATCAAAGAATATTTAGTGCAATGGAAGGACTTACCAAATGAAGATGCCACATGGGAAGAGGAGAAGATTTTGCAGCATCCAAATTTGAAATTGCTTGAGGACAAGCAATCTTGGGTGGGGAGGACTGTAATGTCCCCATTCAAATAAGTGCATAGTAAGACAATCCCGTCAATCCTACTAGTTTCCTAGGTTGGATGGGAACATGTGGGATGGTAATAAGGAAGCTAATAAATGATATTTAGACATTAGAAGGGTTCAAGTATTTAATAAATATGATGAATAAATAAATTCAAGAGAAATTCTAGGTGGCAAGTGGTTTTGGAGACATATGGAGGTGGTGGGACCCACACTAGCTTGATTTTTCAATGACACATGGCAGCTCTCTCTTGCCAATTCGAATTCATGGGAAGGTGAACACTCTTTGGTGAGTTGGTAAGTCATAACACATGGCATTGAGCATCTTAGGTCGAAATGGGATGGAATAGTAACCTCCATGGGAGAGGAAGAGTCAAATTGGAGACTAGTGGACACTTGGGCCAGATTCCCTAGTTTTATGACAACAATAATGAAGCATCTATGACATTTATGACAAAATTCAGACCTGACTTCTTACACCTGACCATTATGACATGTCAGCCCCAAAAATAGGCTCAAGGAAGGCGCTCATGGAGTTGGAGGAATCCAAAGAGACTCAAATTCGAATTTGGGAGAAGATGGAAGGTTGGAACTAGGAGACAAGTGGCAAATGAGGAATATTTCCTAAATGGAAAATTATTGAATCTATTGAGAGGATTTCGACCCCTTGAAGGCTAATGTTGGTTATAAAATGTAGAAATCAAGTATGAGAATGGCTTTTGATGATTTGAGAAAAATTGCATTTGTGAAGAGAGAGCTAGTGGATGACTAGTTTCTTGCCTTAGCCAATTTCGAGGGTGAAAGATTCCCATCCAAGTTGGTGTTTGGAGAGGCCACTCAGGTCTTTCATGGTGCTTTAATGGAGTTTTTATTTGCAGGTATCAGCTACAGGAAGTTTCATGGTTTGGTTTAGTGCAGCACTTTCTCTCCACCGTTTCCAGTTTTGAAGGCATATTCATGCTCCTTGAGGGAGGGCGTTTTTGGTGAGCACTTGTGCTTCTTGAGAGAGATTCTCATTATATATTTATGATTGTAATAGATTCATATCCTCTGTTATTCATATTCAGAAAGTCTCAGGTCGAAATACCCACTGGTTGTATGCAAAACTATTGATTAATGAGCAAACAATGTCCATTTCCCCAATGCATTGATGTATGACACTATAATGTTGATTATTTCGAATGGATGGATGATTCTCTGATATATTTGTGATCAATATAATGCCATGGATGTATTCTACAAGTTTCATGTACTGTACTTGAGCATTTGAAGCATTTTTACTCAGTTTAGTTGTATTGGGAGATGAAATAGTGCCATTTCCCCAAGGGTCGAATTGGGGGTTTTTGCTGTTGAATGTGAGAGAGTTATAACAGTAGTAAAAATCAATTAATGGTGCATATGAGACCTCAATAACATACTTAACACATTATATACCTCTGTTCATAAATTTGTGGGAGTTTGGAGGCATTTGGAAGGCCATTTTCAGTGTTACCTGGGGGGGATTTGATGCACAAATTACTAGTCAAAATTACCTATATTGATCAGAATACAAATCAAGTTTGCAGCAGTATTTGGAGGTCCATAAAACATCCCTGAACCTTATATTCAAGTCTAAATACCATTAATACACTCATACAGAAGATTTGGGAGCATTTGGGATGATTTGGAGGTCAAAACAGTTAAACTAGTCAAAGGTCGAAATTGGGGAAAAAGTTGAAAAATTGGCATTTTAATAAAATTTGAAAAAGGGATATTACACCATGATAGAACTACTTCGCAGAACCCTGAATAACGAGCAAAGGAAGGAAGTTCTAAGTGTCAAGTACAGTTGAAATTGGACACTAGAAATATGAAAGAGTCTGTACATGTACGATAAAAGGAAGAAGGTATGACAAGAAGAATGATCTATGCACCACGCAGCACTGTTGAAGCTGTGCGGAAGAAAAAAAAAAGTGGAAGCCGCGCAGTTGGAAATTTTTGGCACTACGAAGTAGCCGCGCAGGATTGCAGATGACTTGCTGCGCAGTTCGACGCAATACTCAGGGAAAAATATCCGTTGCATGGCTTTTCAGAAAAATAGCCGTTAGATGACCGTTGCAGCAACCGCTTCAGCATTTAAAGAGAAGATAGCCGTTCTGAGCACACTGACGACGGAAAAGACCGAAGGATATGCTCAAATTCACCAATGGACACCACATTAAATGCCTATCTAGCCGTTGAAGGGCGCGGTACGGGGTCTGCTGCGCCTATAAATAACACCATTGGGAGACTCGCGGGCGTTACCGAGCACTTAGAATTTTCTTGTGGTTAACCTCTCCGAGCTAGTAGCCATCTGTATTCTGTCTGCCTTAGCCGCTATATCCTTAGTGAATGTCCGAACCTTCCTATAGAGAAGAAGAACTGACCATTGAAGAAGCACCGAGGATCTTTCAGCACAGAGGGATTCAGCAGTTAATGAAAAATCCAGTTAAGAAGGTCGCCGTAGAACAAGGTGAAGGATCCCGCAGATCACCAAGAATTAATTCGACAATGCAGGAAAAAGCGAAAGATAAAGGAAAAGACGTAACTGCATCTCAAACCAATATCATAAAGATGGGCTCCTCGGCACAAAAATCGCTAGTCTTTCAGAAAGAACCCTTGAAGATGACACCCAAATATATCTCCCCGCGGGCACTGGATGCCCCTGTGTTTAAATTGTCCAAGAATGTGAGATATGACATCCCGCTGTCACCTATCTCAAAGCATGTAAAGACTGCTAAGAATCTGCTGGGAAAGATAACAGAATGTAAATGGGAGGATTATGACCTCTTGGGAATGAAGAAGGACGAACTAGATGTTCCCAAGTAACTAGATTTTCAACCAGACCAATATATGTGCTGGAAAAAGGATGCCAAGGGAGTTTTTAACCTGGTTGTCGAGGACTAGCTAACACCTGTCGTTCAGTCGGGGCTACTAAACTTGCTCAGATTTCCACATTTTGACCGTTCTCCAGAACTTAATATCATGGTTCGCACACTCATGGCGTGAATCCACTAAGGATATCTATGGCTCGACAAAAACATCGATCTGATCCACCGCATTACTGGGCTAAGCAAGCGCGGTAAGGATCCTAAGCAATTCTTCCAGGGGAAGAGCAAAGAAAAAGAGGCTGTTGAGAAGATGAAGAAAACCCACCCGGTGGCGAAGGGAAAAAGAGGTCTCCCAACGAAAGATATAGAGGACAGAGCAACAAAATTTGTAACGCAGCTGCTCGCAGGAAAGATACTCAAAACAACTAGGCCTCCGGAGGTGCTTGCGGGCGCAATACTCCTTGGTGCCGCAGCAGCTGAAGGCACCCAATATAATTGGTGTTAGTTTTTGCTGAATGAGTTCCTTGAAGAACTCAATGACACACAGGTGAATGGTGGCCAGTTCCATTTCACCCGACTCATCGTCCTGATTGCTTTTTGTGGATGGAAGGAGCCGCGAGATTATGTGGGCATCATTATGGATACCAATGATCCCATAGGATTTCGGTTCGCTAACCTTTGGGTGAACACAAATGTAGAGCGCCAACATGCGACAACAGAAGTCTTTTACCAGTACTATATTCAGCTGCGCGATGCAATCACGAAGACAACCCGCATTACAAAGCAGGTCACGACGAAGTATATCTGTGTCATCAACTTTGAGGCGGATATGAAATGTATCTTCATATCGCCGAAAGCACAAACGAAGAAATCGGAGTGGTTCCTAGGGAACTACATCATGTCTGAGTAGGACGTTGAAGACCTCATGAAAGATTGGCCACCAGAGTTCCGCGTAGAAGTTATGGACGTGGAGACAGATTCAACAGAATATGATCCAATCCCGCTCTCATGCCCAATCACTGAAGAAACAGGGAAGAGAAAAGAAGCTGAGACCTCGCAGAAGCCAAAGTTGAGGAAGAAGGTGAAGGCCACAAAGATTCAATCGGAGGTAGTCCTCAATGATGATGACTATGAGATGATAGCCGAAACAGTCTCAAAGAAGATGAAGGAGCTCATGGCAGATAAAGATAAAAAAGATAAGATCATCCAGGATGACTTGCAGAAGACGCGGCTCGCAATGGAAGGCCTGATGAAGAAAATGGATGATGTTCAGAAAATCCTGATCTTTCCACGTGACACAGGAGTGGAAGGGAGCTCGGCAAGAACCTCACAGCAAACACCGCTGCAGCTAGCCATAACGCTGCCATCGAAGACTAGAATTGTCCATGTGGACCCATTGTCTATTGCATTGCCGATGGTAGAACAAGTTGTGTTGGACACAAAGGGAGTCGAGAGGGTAGAGCTCGACTTAGCTAAAATCCCCTTACCAGGATTGCACTTCATCCACACTCAGATCGTTGAGGAGATGCATGACCGGACGGTGGAGTCGATGAAGTCATAAGCATAGCTCACCACAGCAAACAAGCAAATTCAGCTGCACGCAGAAATGCAGCTACAGAACGAACTGGACCGCCGACAAAATTTGGAGACTACCATATCCAATGTTGCGCAGGATATTGAAGGTATAGAACTCCAGGATGATCCTGCGGACACAGTATTGAGGATCGGAGATAAGGTAAGATCCTTGAAGTCGGAGATGCAGGATAAAGAAAATTTTTATCAGGCTGATATTACCTCATTGAAGGCACAAATGAACACAAAGTCGCCATTAACTGAGCAACAGTTGAGAGAGCAAGCCGTCAAGACCATTGCGCAGAACATAACAAGTGGCATGGCTCAGTGCCAAGATATGTTGGAACAAGTTTCCAAGGCATTCACCACCCTTGAATAGGATTAGGGGCTGCTGCAGGTAAAGACCGCGGTAAAAGAAAAACAGACCGCGTTAGAAAAGTTGGATGCAGAGCTCAAGGCTTTGCCACCCAGGGAGAGGTTGTCCAGGTACAAGGAAGTATCAAGCTTAAAGAAGCAAGTCCAAGCATTAAGAGAGAAGGATACTGAGATGGAAAATCAGTCACAACAACTCCTGGAGGATGCTACAGTAGTATCGCAACAGATAGAAGATAAGCTAAAGGAACTGCGCGAAAACCAGGAGCAGGTACAGGACCAGATTGGAGAAGAGATAACTCCAGCGCTGCTTGAAACAGTTCAGCAAGTTGAGCAGGATACCAAACAAGCAGTGGAGCAGTTGCTCGGTGTATATAATGAGTTCACAGCCAAACTAGTCCCACTGGTCGCGGAGCAGAGTGAGACAACTGAAGCAGCAAGTGGCTCGGGGATGAGCCACATGTAAGTGTTAGGGGTATGTTGGGCCCAGGTTGAGACAAAATTTTTGGAAACACCTTTTTGAGATAAGCAGGGAAAGCTAAGCTGAGCGCAGCTCAGAAATACAATTTTGGCTAAGTATTGAGGATGCTGCGAAGTTGCGTGCAGCATCCAACTTTTGACCAGACTGCGGAGTTGCGCGCAACATCGAAGTTTTGGCTGTGATGCGAAGACCAGTAGTACGCAGAAGCAGTGATGTGGAGTTAGGAGGCCACGTGGATCCAGCAAAGTGGAGTGCTAGACAAGTATCAGGTGCAGGTACTAGTTGCACCGGTATCAGCCATTTTTGGAAAGATATTCTAGGATTGCCGAGCGACGGACATAAGCAAATCAGGAAGGAAGCTACGCGTGAGTTGTCAAGGAAAGCGACGTTTGGCACGCTTAGAAGGTAAAACTGTTAGAGAGAAACGGTTCGGCAAAATCATCCTGTAGGCACGCGTGCGATAGGAAGGCCGATAGCGACAGGATGAGGACGTGGAGATCCACCATGATCAAGCAGACGATACTAGGAGCCAGCAAGCTGGTTTGGAAAACCGGTGCAGTTTTGGAAACCCTTAGGGTTTTGGGTTTTAGGTATTCGACATTGTATAGACATGACCTTCGTGCATGATCTATTTAAGAAGACAATTTTGTATGGGATGGGGTTATTGTTGCTCTATTTTTGGGGGCTAGATGCTAGTTGCTAGAGTAATCATGATATAAATTTTTGTATTGAGAAATCTCTCCGAGATGAGAATATTGTAAAGGCTCTGCAGCCGTGTGCGTAGATACCTAGTCGAGAGAAAGGAGAGTTTGCAGCTGAGTGCGCTGACTAAGAACAGTTGCCCCATCCCTTTTGAAAGAAATATATTACCAACCGTTCTTGTGGATGTAGCTTTCCATCCAAGGAAGTGAACCACGTTAAATCCTGTGTTATGCGATTATGTTTTATGAATGAATGACTGTCTGTATTGTCTGTAGAATGAACATTTGAATGTTTCCTTGCATGCTGTAATAGGAGAACTTTGATATGCACTTACCAATAGGAGAAGTTTGGGAATGATATGCTAGGTTCCATGGGAATAGATGAATGGCGAACATTTCAATTATATGTTAAGATCGTGAATCAGTCATTTAGGCTTAATACTTTCTTAAACACAGTGAAGGAACGTAGCACGGTCAGTCGCGTCTGTCATTTCAGTTCACATTGTAATAATCTAAGTCCTTGAATGAATGCTAGAAAGATAACCAGTAAGTGCCTGAATGGATGGACGGGTGATATTCATATCAGTGCCTTAACCTTTTCAAGATCTTCCAAGTATAGAATAAGTGTGGTTGATTCGCAGTTCCAGTAGAAGATTTGCAGTAGTAAGAAGCCCTTAGTGAGGTCCGCAGTGTTGCCATCACCGCACTGTAGTCGCTCGCAGCATAGATCCTGCTGCGTACCGCATCGCCGCATCGCTTTGACTTGCAGCGCACTCCTTCTGTCCCACGTTGCATAGCTTGTTCATATAAACAACTCATCATTTACTGTGGAAACCTGATTCCGCAGTACCCCATAAGATACACCTCGGGTGAGACCTCAGCCTACTCGTAGGTTGTTGCCGAAAGGGCCGGTGCGAAGGGGTTTTGTTGGTCAGAAGGGAGAACCGCAAAGAACTTGGGTCTAATTGGAAACCTCTGGGTCAGTTTAAGCCAACAGTGTGGTGTTTATTGTTTTAACTACTTTTATTGGTGATTTGATTTCTATGGTAGTAAAAGTAAATTATAATATTGGTGAACATTGTTATGGATATTTTGCACAAGCTTGTAGGATAGTTTTTTAAGAAACAACCTTGTGAAAAACTATCGGATTACTTCTCCATGATTCATAGATGGTAAATGGGGATGACTCTCTGTCATGGTTGTGGAGCTTAACCTTGAGGGGATCAAAATAATTGAACTTGTGACCTGTAAAGATCCGTTCTACCTTGGATCAAAGATAATACACATCATAATAGAAGAAAGAATCTATTAATGTGAATGAATGTGATACACAAGAGAGACCTTAGTTTATAGGATTGAAGAGGATCAACAAACCCCCAAGAATAGTTGGGAGGTTGAGAGCCTACATAAGCTTACAACCACGCAAGGTTGTATGCATTGGAAAATACAAACGCCAACACCCCCCCCATAAGCAAAACGTAGGGAGGAAACAAAAGAAAAAAAGATGCGTCCCAACAATGAAGCCGGATAAGGTACCCATGTACAAACTCTCATAACTAGAGAAAAGGGGAATAATGCCACATCTAAAGAAAAAAAAAATTGGTCTAAATGAAATTGAAGAAGATCCCACAATGATGCAGTGAATGTTAAGATTTAATATGCTAAGATAGATAACATCAATATTACATTTCATTTCACAACAATAGCATATACATGATCACTGAAAGAACAACAATCATAGCATAAACACAAGAGACATAGCTTTATCCTGGGAAACCCTCATGGGATAGAAAACCCAACAAAGCTTCCTCAATATAGATGATAATCGAATACAAATATGTAGTCCCCAAACAAGAGCTCCTTCTCCTCCTATGCAGATCTCTCTCTCTCTCCTATGTGCCAATCACAAGTGAGTGAGTGAGTGATAAATGAGGAACACGTCTCCTCTATTTATACACTACTCTGACTTGAGTTTTCACCCTAACAGGGGTGACTTCTCCTAGGAGAGTCTAATAAACCATAAACAACTAAATCAGGGCCGACCCCACTAGGGAGGTCTAATAACCCTAGTTACCACATTCCGACGGAGGAATAAACATCTCCGTATATACAATAAAGTCCCGGCGGAGGAACGAAACATCTCCGGAATAATAAAGTACAAATATAATATTCTTAGAGGTTACAATATGTCAACACTCCCCCTTAACGAGAAGGATATTATAACAACATCTGCAGGAGCAAGGAGTCATCAACTACATGATACATGATACATGATACATCTATAAATCATTGGAATATTTCTTCATCAGTAACTCAAATAATTACTGGAACATCTTCAAGATCTTCAATACTAGAATATCAACATCTTCAGTACTGAGTCTTCATCTTCTGCAGCACTTGATCAACCACGCCATCAACATCTGGATCTTCTGATCAACATCATCATCTGGATCCCTTGATCAACAACATCATCATTTGTATCTCTCGATCAATAGCATCATCTGGATATCTCGATCAACAACATCATCATATGGATCTCTCGATCAATAGCAACATCATTTGGATCTCTCGATCAATAGTATTATCTGTATCTCTTGATCAACATCATCATCATCTGGATCTCTCGATCAACAGCATCATCATCTGGATCTCTCGATCAACAGCATCATCATCTGGATCTCTCGATCAACAGCATCATCTGGATCTCTTGATCAACAACATCATCATCTAGATCTCTCGATCAACAGCATCATCATCTGGATCTCTCTATCAACAACATCATCTGGATCTCTAGGTCAACAGCATCATAACAGCATACCCTGCAGCACACATGATCCAATTACGGGATGATCAATCCTTCTCACTTTAGGACATAGGTCCAAGGATGATACAATCCTGATCCACTTACGGGATGATCAATCCTTCTCAATTTAAGACACCTCACATGTCTATGGATGATGCAATCCAGATCTACTTACAAGATGATCAATCCTCCTCACTTTAAGACACCTAGCATGTCTATGGACGATGCAGTCCAGATCTACTTACAGGATGATCAATCCTTATCAATTTAAGACACCTCTCATGTCTATGGACAATGCAATCCAGATCTACTTACAGGATGATCAATCCTTATCAATTTAAGACACCTCTCATGTCTATGGACGATGCAATCTAGATCTACTTACAGGATGATCAATCTTTATCAATTTAAGACATAAGGATAAGGACGATGCAATCCTATCACGTACATTTTGAACCAACTATTCAAGGACGATGCAGTCCTATCACGTACATTTGAACCAACCGTTCAAGGACGATGCAGTCCTATCATGTACATTTTGAACCAACCGTTCAGGGACGATGCATTCCTATCACGTACATTTTGAACCAATCGTTCAGGGACGATGCAGTCCTATCACGTACATTTTGAACCAAATGTTCAGGGATGATGCAGTCCTATCACGTCTACTTAGACAAAATCCTAAGGACCACATAATGACCTCATCGTCAGTATCATCGACCTCATTGTCGGTATCATTGAACTCATCATCAATATCATCGACCTCATCGTTAGTATCATTCACCTCATTGTCAATATCATTGACCTCATCGTCAATACAGGTATCCACGTCATCGATACAAGTATCCACATCATCGATACAGGTATCCTCATCATCGATACAAGTATCCTCATCATTGATACAAGTATCCACATCATCAATACAAGTATCCACATCATCGATACAGATATCCACATCATCGATACAAGTATCCACATCATCGATACAGGTATCGACATCATCGATACAAGCATCCTCATTGTCGAACTTATCGTCGATGCAGGAAATCCCATCATCAACGACCATATCACTTGTTGATCTCTTTCTACTTTCTGGGTAGACCCGGGCTTGCGGTACCTTTTAGACCAACAGAACCCTTAGCTCACTGGCCCTTTCAGCAACAGGTCGCAGAAGCAACCTGAAGTCTCACTCGAAGTGATTCTAATGGGTGGCAGAAGACTCAAGTGTCCTCAACTAGGTTCTGAGGCATCCGGGGTGCTTAAACCCACCTTAGCCCTTTCCTTATAGGCTGACTTATCTCGTTCTATTACCCCAACTATATCACTAACTTATCGCATCGTGCAGGGAGTGCGATAAGTCTTCCCCCTATGCGAGCCCGTCTAGCGATGCTTAAGATATCACAGGTGCGATATCTTCCTCCTTCTGTCCCTGCGGTACGTGATTCTTAACCACTCGGGCATATCGACCACCTCCTATTTCTGAACATAGTAATAGCATTTAATCTATAAGCATAAACCTCGCTACTGAGCTTGACCCTTGATATTTCGCAACGATGTGACTGTGTAAAGTATTACTTTGAGCACTGTTCTACGTGAACCATTCATGCATTATATTCAGTCCATACTCGCACATTATCCTTTGTTAGACAAATATCTAATCGCTAGGATTTTAGCTATGATTATCACAACTGTTATACATCAACCAGAACTTAACTGACGACAATATACATCATTTGTAACTGAAGGAAGCATTCATGTATAATAAAGATAAGTGAATGAGAGCAACAGCTACACAAATACAATCGCACTACTTAGATAAGCACATGTCACTCCCAGGAGGGGAGCTATGTCCACGGGAACTATGTTTCCTGTTAACAACTCTGAAGAGTAACACACAGTTCCTTTACAACTCTTTACAACAGAGGTCTTCTGGGAAACTCCACCTCAATGGGAGCCCTTCTCTATAGACCTCTCTTCTTCTCCTGCCTCTTACAATGTATTCTCTTTCTCCCTCACTCCCAGAGGGTTACATAATCTCTCCTTGGGTCGGCCCTTGATCTCTAGGGGATGTTCAGACTCTGTATCAACAAAGACTCGACTACCCTCTACCTAATAGCTCTTTTTACTATGTGGCCAACCGCCTATCATATAAAAAGACTCCTATATATAGATGGCCCAAAGGTCTCATCGCAGTTACAAAACTGTGGGCCTTATCCCAACAGTGACTCAACCCTAACCACTTACAGTCAACTAGTTGTACTTCCATAGCCGCCTCCTGTCTCGTCGCCGCTTCCTGCAGTCCTTAGTCTTTAATGCATCGGCCCGTCGCTTCCTCTTGGTTCAAGCAACGCTGACTGTAGTCCTTCTTCTTAATGAGGGTAGTTGAACCCTCTCTTCATCTTCGGCGCCTTTATTACGGTGGTTGAGCTCTCCCTTCGGCCTCTTCTTTGTACCACATGCTTTGACTTTTCTGTACCTATCGCCGTGATTCCCGTCGGAATTTGCGCTACGGCGATATCTTTGTTTTACCGCCAAAATTGGTACTTTCTCTCCAAAATTGGTTAACTTCCCAAAATTAGCAGCTTTCTAAATGCTGCGGAAGTTCTCTCCAACAACTCCCCTAACACTTACTTGTGGCTCGTCCCCGAGCCACTCGCAACACCAGCCTGCTTCATCTGTCTGAGCTTATCCTTTGCTGCTCGTGAGATTGTTGCGAATTGTGCCTTAAGCGCTTTAATACTTTCATCCATGTGTGTTACTTCTTCCTGCGCTGCACTTAGCAGCTCAGCTGTTACCAAGGAGTCTTCTGTGTTCTCAATGGCTCTTTTACTTGAGGTGAAGCTTTTCACCTTTTGCTCCAGTTCATCAACCAGATGTGCGACTTTGCTTTCATGCGGGCTAACTTCGTTAGCCAGGTTGATCTGCTGTTCTCTGTACTTCTGCACCTGCTGTTGAAATTGCGTGATTTCTCCTTTCTTTCTTATCTTCGCAAGAGCACTCAAGCCCTTGTACTCTTCTTCAGCTCTCGATATCGCATCTTCACAGTGCTTAATGTGCTGATCGAGCTCGGATTTCTGTGGGAGATCCTCTAGCTCCAGCCATGTTTTTGATGCATCCTCTAGGATAGCCTCTGTTGCTTCCACTCGACAGTGCATCTGTGTCTGTACAATTCTGAGAGCTTGCACTCGTGCTTCTTGGATTTCCTCTGGAGTAGGCGGCCTATTCGCTGCCAGTGCAGCAATCCTTGCTTCGTATTCTTCCTCCATCTTTTTCTTCTCTTCGCCTAGAGCCTTTGCTCGTTCCGCTATTTTTCTGATCTTTTGAGTTATTTCTAACTCAGGCCTGATATCGCACTGCGGAAGTTCTGCTGCGATATTCTTTAAAACAAGAGAGACATCCTGCTCTCGCTGAACATATTGTGTCAACTGGGCACTCTCTGCCTCATGCTGTGCGATGAGCTGCACGTTTTCGTTAGACAGCAAAACATTTTGCTCATATGTGACTTGTTCTCTGTGCCTCAGCTCCGTGCCTATCTGCTGGAAAATTTCGTACAACTGGTCCACAGGTACTTCTGGTAGGTTCACCTCAAGAGGATGAACCATCTGTACTTCCATAGGTACAGGGAACTTAATGCTTCCTGGCGGTATACGAACAATGTTCGTGCGGTCCCTTGCAATACTTTCTTCTCTGGTCTGTGAAGGGGGCTGCGAACTTTCTGCAACTGTAGTTGGAGCTGGCTGAATCTGCATGGAAGCAGTCTTCTCAGTTATTGCCTTCAACTCTCACAATTTCTTGTCAAGGCTGATGCGCATAAGATCTTGCGATGACTGAATCGCAGCAAATTTATCCCGCATCTTCTCCTGTATTCGGCTGGCGATGAGATCATACTCATCCTCTGTCATGATTGGTGCCTGCGGTTCGTCGAAAGTAACCGCCTTTGTTCTCTTCTTCTTTGCTCGCAGTGGAGAAGGGCCTTCAGTAACCTTTCTCTTAGAACCTATTGGTTCTTTTACTTTATCTTTAGGATCTAGCTCCGGAACATCTTCTGTATCCTCAGCTGGGGGATCGACTGGAACTAGGCCAGAGGATAGATCATCATACATCTGTTTCATTTCCTCATCGAAACAATTCTTAATGGTGTATTCAACTTGCTGGATTTCCATGCGATATGGGCCGGGGGGCCCATTCCTTATGTTTCCTGAATCCCTTGGGTCTGATATAGGTTTTATCCCTGTCGACTTTAAATTCCAGCTTGGACTGATAAAGATCAACGACCGGTGAGTCGACACGCGGAATCGTTGCTACGGATTCAAGCAATAGCGTATAATAGTCATGGAATACCATTGCATTATTCTTGTGCTTCTCTGGGTGACTACTCGCCCAAAGATTTGAGTACCTTGAGCCTCTGCACGCCCCTGGTGCCAGTTGTGGAAACTGCGAATTGGGCGGCTCTTTCCATCCAATAAAAGCCATAAGGATCAGCAGCCACGAGAAGTGGAAGCTGTGAAGTGGATCCTGCTGCGCCTGCGCACAGTCTTGAAAGAAACTATCCAGCAAAAATAAACTCCAGTTGTAAGGTTTACCTTTTATGACTTCAATCGCTAGGCGGATAACTGAGCCTGTGACCTCCTTCGGCCTCACCTTGAGGAGGAGTTTTCCGGCCAACAGACTAACAGTAAACCGCAAGGCGTCATCCTGTATTGAGTTGACATCGTAGGCGCGACCTCCTCTTTGCAGCTTATACTCCGCAACCTGCTTGGTTGAGAGCCTGGTATCCTTTGTGGCGCCATCAATATTTATCTGTGGGTCGAAGCCAGTCTTCGACAGACCGGTAATGCGGTGAATAAGGTCAACATTAACATCTATCCGGTTACCCAACCATAAGTAACCACCATGCACACATGAAAGTAGCATCCGCACCACAGCATTTACCTCCGAGCCTCGTCCAAAGTGTGGAATCTCCAGGAGATTGAGCAGTCCCGACGGTGCTAAATGGCTTACATGGTCCATGAGGACGAACTCATCGCGCTCTGTCCTTGGGTTCCTCTGAATCGTCATATAATGATCGCGACGGAATTGTGGGTACAGCTTATAATCTCTTAGATTATAATCAGCAAACTTAACAGCATGCATATTCCCCCACAGGTTACCTTCTTCCTTCACTCGGTTATCCAGTGGTGGGAGTACGAGTTCATATTTAAAGTCTCTCGGAAGGACAATTGCTGGTGCATTTTCTATTCTTGGTGGGAAGTATACGGTAGCGACTGTGACTTCTTCCGGAAGTTCCTGCTCCGGTTCTTCTGACTCTGTGCTACTCGGGGTCTCGCTACACTCCATATTAGCTAAGGTTCTCGGCGACTGGCGTGTGGATGGAGAACCAGCAGTAACTTTCTTTCCTTTCTTCGCCACAACTAAAGTCATAGCACACTCAATTCCACCCCTTTGGAATCTCTGCAACACGTATTCGAGAGGCTCGTCTGGCGCGAGGAACCTTCCCCTGTGGTACTCTGGACTTCCTATGATTGCTAATCTAATGCAAATCAGAGTCTGCAACTGTTTTTGGTTTCCCTGCTAAGAACTCTGCTAAGAATACGCTTGGCTCGGCTCAAATGCGCTCAACTCTTTCGGTGAAAATGACCAAGTAGCCCCATTCTTTGAATAAGACATGTATTTATCATCAGGCGGGAAATTCAAACGGCAACGGACCAGTAAACTGAGCCCGTTGGAGGCATTTAATGCATAGACAAGACAGCACCCCGCGCCTATTTATTGAAAACGTCGTTTGAAATTTCGCTGTGAAACCGTGCGCCGGAGTGGTGTCGCATCGGATTTTCCAAATCTAGAAGAATCGCCGTACTGCTGCCAAATCTTAGTACAACAGATACTTGTCAGCCGTGCAGTTAATGCTTGTCAGAAGGCGAGGTGACTAGCCCTCTGATCAATTCAAAATTTGGTATCGCATCAATCTGTTTTCTGTCCTCTGCGATACGATATCGCATCGTCTGGAAATGGAAAGTTCCAAAAACTCGCCTCATATCAAAATTATCGCGACAACCAGGAAAGCGTGCTGCAAACTCTTACCTAAAGTATTTCCCGGTGTAGACTCCTTAGGGTGCGATGCTTCATTTCAACTACACTGAACATCTGCACCATTTGCTTCTTTTCTGGGCTAGGGCTAGGAGGTAGCATGGCCTTCGCAATACAGCTTAAGCCTACTGCCATTGATCAAGGTAGGAAGAAACTCCCCACTCATAGTACGAAGCTGGATAGCACCTCCATCTGTTATTTGCTGGATTTGATATGGCCCTAACCAATGAGTTTTGAATTTTCCAGGGAACTTTATAAACTTACTGTCATAAAGGAGTACCAAGTCTCCAAGCTGAAAGGTTTTATTCTTGATGTACCTATCATGCCAAGCTTTTTCTCGTGCTTTCTACACTTTTTGATGAAATCCTGCGATAAATCTGTCTTCCTCCAGATTGAGCAGCTGTGCCAATCTCTCCTCTAAAGTAGCAGAATTAGCCATCTCTGTAAGCTGAGCAATCCTTAGACTGGGTAAAATGTATTCCATAGGCATAACAGCCTCTTGTCCATATACTAGGCTGAAAGGTGTGTGCCCTGTTAGTTTCTTGCACGTGGTCCTGTAAGCCCATAATACAGCATTGACTCTAAGGTCCCAATCATCCCTTTGACTGTTACAAATCTTCGTAAGGGCATGTTCTAATATCTTATTGAAAGCCTCCACCGTACCATTAGCTTGAGGGTGGTAAGGTGTACTCTTATGGTGCTGGATTTCAAATTCCTCTGTCAAGGCTTCTATGGTGCAGTTCAAAAAATGTGTGCCTTGATCACTCATCAAAGTCACTGGGCATCCAAATCTGGTGATGATGTTTTCAAAAATAAATTGTGCTGCTGTAGCAGCATCACAATTCCTGACTGGTTTTTCCTCAGCCCACCTGGTGAGGTATTCTGTTGCTGTAATAATATATCTCGCACCGGTTCGTTTTCCTGGGGGGTTAATAGGACCCACGAAGTCTATAGCCCACTTATCAAATGCGCGTAGCGTTATCTGTGGTCGCAACGGCATTTCATCTCTTCTGGAGGGCTTTCCCGTCCTCTGGCAGATATCGCATGATCTGCAAAACTCTTTACTGTCTTTATGTAATGTAGGCCACCATAATCCGGCTGATAGGATTTTCTGAGCGGTAGGCTTCCCTGCGAAATGGCCTCCTGCGATGCCCGAATGTGCTTCCTTAAGAATGGTCTGTTTCTCGTGGGGCATAACGCATCTGCGCAAGATTTCATCTGGGCCCAACTTATAGAGGTGTCCTGCAATCAAGGTGAAGTCTGCTGCTTTCACCACTAATTGTTTCTTTTGTTGCTTGGTAAACTCAGGCGGTGCCCACCCTGTAGTGAGAAATTGAATTATGTCTCCATAATATTCGTCTGCGACCTGAATGGAGAACAATTGCGCATCAGGCAAGTTGTCCTCTAAGTTACTCGGTTCTTCACCTGAGTCTATCCTTGACAGGTGATCAGGTCCTGCATTTAGTCTTCCTGGCTTAACAATGATTTCGAAATCATATTCCTGGAACAACAATAGCCATCTGCATATTCTTCCCCCTAACACTGGCTTATTGACCAAGTACTTTAATGCAGAATGGTCGGTGAACATCTTGAACGGGGCCCCCAACTGATAGTGCCGAAATTTCTGTAAAGCATACACCATTGCTAATCCTTCTCTCTCCGTGGTGGTGTAATTCTTCTCAGCTGTCGATAATCTCCTGCTCGAATATGCGATAGGGTGGTCAATACCCCCTTCGCCTGGTTGCGTGAGAATAATGCCTAGTGCGATGCCAGATGCATCCACATGAACATGAAAAGGCTTGTTCCAATCTGGAAATACCAGAATAGGTGCTGTAACCATTTTTTCTTTTAGAGTGTCAAGACTCTTCTGACATTCCTCATTCCACTGAAATCTGATATCCTTCTTCAATAATTTCTCCATTGGTGCGGTAATCTTGGCATAACCTTTGATAAACTTTCTGTAATACCCGGTATGACCAAGTGTAGTTCTCAGCTGCTTTACTGAGTTAGGTGCTGGTAAATTGACAATGATGGCGATCTTCGCAGGATCTACCATCAAGCCTTGTCTGCACACAATGTGACCCAACAACGTACCAAAAGGCGTACAAAATATACATTTTTTTAAGTTAAGGGAAATCTGGTGCTGTCTACATTTTTCAAACATTAATCTCAGATTTCCTATGTGCTTCCTGACTAGTCCAAATACAGTCCAATCATCAAAATAAACTTCTAGAAATTGATGGATGTATTCCTTAAAGACAGCAACAACTACTCTAGAAAAAATTGCTGGGGCATTCTTAAGACCAAAGGGCATTACCGTATACTGAAAGGATCCCCATTCTGTCGCAAACGTGGTCTTATGCCTGTCGTCTGGATGGATTCTTATCTGGTGATAGCCTGAAAATCCATCAGTGAATGAATAGACTTCTTGTCCTCCAACATTGTCTAAGACTTCATCAGTGAAGGGTGTCGGAAATGGGTCGTGCAGCGATGCATCATTCAGTTTGCGCAAGTCGACACAGATCCTGATGTCTCCTTTTGTTTTCTTTTCTTGTACTACCATGGGACTAACCCACTCACTTTCTTCAACAGGCTCAATGATGCCTGCTGCTAGCATCTTGTCTATTTCATCTTTTACTTTTTCTTTATACCACGGGTTCAACCTGTATGGACGTTGCTTAACCGGCTTAGCATCCTCCTTAAGCGGTATTCTCATGACTCCTAAGTCACCCACTATTCCCTTCATTTCTGTAAAGTTGGTAGGAAATAGGTCCTGATACTCATGTAATAGGTCTGTGATTTGGCCAATTGTCTCATCATCCCAATAGTCTCCAATAGATGCAAACTTAGGTTCTGTTTCTGTGCCAATATTGCTTTTTTTTTATCTTGATTGGTTCTGTTACAGCTGGGATTTCTAAGTGTGGACCTTCAACTTCACGCGTACCTTCTTTTTCTGCGATATTGATACTGCGAGGATCTTCATCCTCATCGCCTGAATCCTGTGCGCAGTTGTAACATTCCAGAGCATGTTCCATCTGAATAGCCCACTCGGGTTGCGAATCCGCTGGTAATGGGAAATCCTCAAATATTTTAGTCTTTATGATCTGCAAGGCCCTATCAATGCTTGGATACTCAGATTCAAAACTGAACGTGAGCAAAAAGTTTTCAATCATAATAGGCCATGAGATAGTTCCTTTTCTTAGCTCTGTTTCTGTATACTAGTTCCGTGGAACTGTGTCCAGTGTGTGGATAAATAAATGAACCCATTCTTCTGGTGGAATTTTTAACCAGCTCTGTTCACAGATCATAATGTGTGTTCTGGGATCGCTCTCTCCTGTGTATTTCTACTGTGTACAGTCTCTTTCTTTAGAGAATCTGATACGCATCAGTCTCTTACAATCATACCACGATGCGATATGTTCCTTGTGTGTGTACCACCATCTTGCAGGTGTGGCTCTAACTGCAAGGTCAAAAACCTCCATCCTCTGCTCTTGAGGAATCTCTTGTTCAAACTGCTGCAAAAAATCATTGATGTCCGCTAATCCATCAAAAGTTGGAATATACCTGTTTTCTGTCCCAATCCATCGCAGTGATTTAGTCATGAATGCGCATCTGGGAGTAGAAACTTCGTGGAGTCTATTTTTCCAATTCTCTAAGCCAACATCTGAATCTGATGTGCATGAGCTATCACATCTCCAGCTAATATGTCCATCAGCTGTAGGATCAATGTAATCTGTCTGATTAGAAGTCATTTGGTACAAATTTTCCATGTTATGCACCTCCTCTTCTGCTTTGATCGGCTCAATGTAGCGAGGACCCTGTAAAGGGTCTAGTGGTGCGATAACCCGGACTTGAGCATCTTCAAATGTCATCTGCCTTTTCTTCAAGTTGATAACAGCCTTGTTATCAAAAGCCCAATCAATCCCTAATAGAGCTGGATAGGGTTTGGTATCACCAATAATTTCTATGATCTCAAAATCTGCATACGTGTGAACTCCGTCGATGTCCACTGGGACATGCGATAGGCGACCCATCGGTGATATTCTCTGCTGATTAGCTAGTCTCAGATGGATAGGGGATCTGCTTAGTTTTGGACTACCCATCTGTTCCCATGTCTGCTTAGTCAAGACATTTACTTCTGATCCTAAATCTAGGATAACCTCATCCATTTCAAATAGTCCGATCTGCGCTGTGAGCCTCATCTCTCTTCCTGTCCTTGTATGGCCCATTATATGGTGAATAGTTCGCTGTGTGTTGCTCAAGGAAGGGTTCTGTTGACATTGATCAATAACTTTCTGCAGTTCCTCTACAGCTTTCCCATTGCTTAGAAGTTTCAAACAACTCTTCAGGAAGGACTGTACGCTTCCGGTCAATTCCTCTTCGTCGCATCTTCCAGATGTGCTAGCGTGCGGTATCTGCGCAGTACTAACATCCTGTGGTGGTTTCTGCGGTATACCCTGAGATGGTAATAATAGTGATCTGGACTGTGTCTGTTCAGCAAAGGAGGTTTTAGTTTGCTGAAATGCCTCCTTATTCTTCTGTAGATCAAGTGAGATAGGTTTTTCTGGAGCTTTGCGCACCCACTGCGTTCCTGTCGTTTTTTCCGCATCCTGCGATATGTTACTTGTAGAGAGACCACTGCGAGTTACAATATTAACTCGTGGTTCTGTTTCATTCTGCTCAGCAGCGATAAACTGGATATTCTGATTGGTTGCTGGCTTGGCATCCTTGATCTTAGCTATCAATATGGGACACTCCTCTATTGTATGATCATAAGATTTACAATACTTGCACGTTGTAGTAGGGTTCTGACAGTCTCTAGCGTAATGTCCTGTGCCTCCACAATTATAACAGGTTATAGGTCCACGGCCACGGCCAGATTCATAGCCTCCTCCGCGTCCTCGGCCTCTAAAATTTCCTCCACGGCCTCCCTGAGCCGGATCAGTTTGTGGAAGTACTGCTGGTCCAGATGCTTCTGACTGAACTCTGTAAAGGTCATGCTTTCTTTCTATCATTAACTCATAAGCTCTACAGTTGTTTTCGTCATGCCCCACAGATTTACAAAACTTGCAATATAGGTTCTTTGGTGTCTGCACATATTTCTGAAGGAGAGGACATTCCTGAGGACTGTGTCCTCTGGTTCTACAAATCTCACACCATGGCCCCTAATTCTGCATCAACGGGTTAGGAGCTCCACTGGCGATATAGTCAACAAAGACAGGGCAGTTATCCTTAATGTGTCCTTGCGCTTTACACTTAGTACACCAAATTTCATGCGCAACCTCCTTTCCTTTCTTAATTTCATGCAGCTGTAAGGTAAGGTTAGCTAGCTGATTTTGCAGATTAGTGATACCTGTACTAGTCTCTGCTAGAGGTGAAGCCTCTAGTTTCATTGCCATTTCTAATGCTTCATCTTGTGTGTTTAATTTCTGTTGCATTAGCGGAAGTCTGATGTGTGGTAACATTGCTGCGATAAACCACTCTTTATGCTGTTGAGGCGCAAGCTCAAAGCTTACCTGATCAATGAGGGTTTTGAATCTCTGGTCAAAATCCCAAACAGTCTCCGTAGGCAATTGCTTAATGTCTTTAAGTTCTGCTATGCACTGTGACTCGGATTTAGGTTTTTTAAACTCTTTGATCATAGCAGCTCTAACCTGTGCAAGCGTTCTGTTATGTCCAGTGGTATACTTCATATAACAAGTTAATGCTCTTTCTCTAAATGTGGTGGCCAGCTGGACAAGCTTGACATTATCGTCTTGTATTTGCTTAATGGTCCATATGGCTTCGCATAAGAACCAGTGCTGTTCAGGGTCCTCCGACCCTGTACCTTTGAATATTGGTAACTTCATATCATCTCCCATCCTGTTTCTAGGTGGTGGGTTCTGTTTTGCTGTATTACTACCACTCGGCGGTGTAGATGTAGAGGGTGTCGCGGTAGTATGCACTGTATGAGAGCTACTGGACGGGGTTCCTGCGGGATTATTTTGAGTTCCGACTGGTTTCTGAGGAGTCCTAGGGTTCTGAATCTGCTGTCTCGGGTTATCTGAGCTGTTTTCTTCAGAAGAGGATGAATCGTTGACTCTATATCTTTTGCCACTATGTGTATGTCCAAGATACTCGTAATCACTTTCAGAGTCTACTGACATTACAATATCATACTACTATTCATCTGAGAGTATATCCAGTACTCCTTTTTCATATAGTAATTGCTTAATGGACAGATTTAGAGAATTTAGGTACTTACCGCGATAACCCTTGAAGAAGTACCGTTCTGCTGCACTGAAACTCTTTCTCTGATCAACCGCGAACTCTGTGATGAAGCCTTCCAGCAAACTCGCAAGCCAGAAGTCTACTGCGCGTGAGATGGGGTTATCGACACCTTTCAAGGTCTGAATCAGCTCTGCTGTCCAGACAACTTCTCGATTCGACTTGGAACCGCTGTTGTCAGCAAGCTTTGATAACCAACCATATAACTCAATAGCATAGGTTACGAAGAATATCTCATGGAGATCTGTAAAAATGTGCTTCTGTAGCCAAGCCTCAGTGCTCAGTCTAGGATTCTTGTTTTCTTTTACAGCAAACTCTCTTTCTTTTGACTCAACCCACTGGTTAAGTTCTTGCTTGGTAGGATGCCAACAGAACATCAGCTTAATGTGTTCACAACCCGCAACGGAACCATTTGTTGATCTCTTTCTACTTTCTGGGTAGACCCGGGCTTGCGGTACCTTTTAGACCAACAGAACCCTTAGCTCACTGGCCCTTTCAGCAACAGGTCGCAGAAGCAACCTGAAGTCTCACCCGAAGTGATTCTAATGGGTGGCAGAAGACTCAAGTGTCCTCAACCAGGTTCTGAGGCATCCGGGGTGCTTAAACCCACCTTAGCCCTTTCCTTATAGGCTGACTTATCTCGTTCTATTACCCCAACTATATCACTAACTTATCGCATCGTGCAGGGAGTGCGATAAGTCTTCCCCCTATGCGAGCCCGTCTAGCGATGCTTAAGATATCACAGGTGCGATATATTCCTCCTTCTGTCCCTGCGGTACGTGATTCTTAACCACTCGGGCATATCGACCACCTCCTATTTCTGAACATAGTAATAGCATTTAATCTATAAGCATAAACCTCGCTACTGAGCTTGACCCTTGATATTTCGCAACGATGTGACTGTGTAAAGTATTACTTTGAGCACTGTTCTACGTGAACCATTCATGCATTATATTCAGTCCATACTCGCACATTATCCTTTGTTAGACAAATATCTAATCGCTAGGATTTTAGCTATGATTATCACAACTGTTATACATCAACCAGAACTTAACTGACGACAATATACATCATTTGTAACTGAAGGAAGCATTCATGTATAATAAAGATAAGTGAATGAGAGCAACAGCTACACAAATACAATCGCACTACTTAGATAAGCACATGTCACTCCCAGGAGGGGAGCTATGTCCACGGGAACTATGTTTCCTGTTAACAACTCTGAAGAGTAACACACAGTTCCTTTACAACTCTTTACAACAGAGGTCTTCTGGGAAACTCCACCTCAATGGGAGCCCTTCTCTATAGACCTCTCTTCTTCTCCTGCCTCTTACAATGTATTCTCTTTCTCCCTCACTCCCAGAGGGTTACATAATCTCTCCTTGGGTCGGCCCTTGATCTCTAGGGGATGTTCAGACTCTGTATCAACAAAGACTCGACTACCCTCTACCTAATAGCTCTTTTTACTATGTGGCCAACCGCCTATCATATAAAAAGACTCCTATATATAGATGGCCCGAAGGTCTCATCGCAGTTACAAAACTGTGGGCCTTATCCCAACAGTGACTCAACCCTAACCACTTACAGTCAACTAGCTGTACTTCCATAGCCGCCTCCTGTCTCGTCGCCGCTTCCTGCAGTCCTTAGTCTTTAATGCATCGGCCCGTCGCTTCCTCTTGGTTCAAGCAACGCTGACTGTAGTCCTTCTTCTTAATGAGGGTAGCTGAACCCTCTCTTCATCTTCGGCGCCTTTATTACGGTGGTTGAGCTCTCCCTTCGGCCTCTTCTTTGTACCACATGCTTTGACTTTTCTGTACCTATCGCCGTGATTCCCGTCGGAATTTGCGCTACGACGATATCTTTGTTTTACCGCCAAAATTGGTACTTTCTCTCCAAAATTGGTTAACTTCCCAAAATTAGCAGCTTTCTAAATGCTGCGGAAGTTCTCTCCAACATCACTCCCCCTTTCGAGGAGGATCCTTCTGAACTACACCAAGCTTGTCTCGGAAATACTCAAACTTTACTTGAGACAGAGGTTTGGTCAATACATCAGCAACTTGTTCGTCAGTGCTCACATACTCGAGCTTTATAGATCGTTTCTGCACCATATCTCGTATATAGAAATATCGGATCTCTATGTGCTTTGACTTATCATGGAACACTGGATTCTCTGTCATCTTGATACAACTTTGGTTGTCACACAGGATCATAGTGGGGTCCATCTCTAAGCCAAACAATCTTGAAAACAACTTCCGAAGACATATCGCTTCACAACTAGCAGAGCAAGTAACTATATATTTCACTTCAGCTATGCTGAGAGCCACACTAGACTACTTCCTGCTAAACCAAGAGATCATGGCAAATCCCAGACAATAACATCTTCTCGATGTGCTCTTCCTGTCTGATACACTTCCTTCCCAGTCAGTATTTGTGTATCCATACAATGTGAAGTCATGATCTCCAAGATAATATAGACCAAAGTCTATCGTACCCTTCAGGTACCTCATCACATGCTTTGCAACTATCAGGTGAACACGTCTAGGTTCCACTAGATACTGACTCAAGGTGTTCATAGAAAAGCATATATCTGACCTGGTATTCGTCAGATACATCAATGACCCAATAATTTGTCTGTACAGAGTCATATCCACTAACTCTGATGAGTCATCAACTAACAGCTTCAAGTTGGAATCCATGGGAGTGGCCATGACTTTGCATTCCAACATATCAAATATTTTCAAGATTTCCACAGCATACTTTCCCTGGTTGAGAAATATTCCTTTTTTTTTGGGCCTTGCCATACTTCCAAACCTAGGAATTAATGCATCAATCTAAGATCTTTCATCTCAAATTATGTAGCTAGCTTCTTCTTTCTTTGCATGATCTGTTTCTCATTCCTTGTCAGAAAGAGATCATCCACATACAATAATAGTATGACAAATTCATCATCCATAACCTTAAGGTAAAGGTTAGGATCAACTTTACTTTTGGTAAATCCCAAGCTTGTCAAGAAGCTATCAATTCTCCCTCTGTGACTGAACATCATTCACACTTTGCATTGAGTGATCTTCTGCATATCTTATCTGTGCCATCTCTTGTCAGATGTGTCTACTGATATGAGCCTCAAGATAATTCGAACTTTGTGGTGAGTTCCTTCTTGCATCCATCTAAGAGAAGAATTCCATATGTATATAGACACCATCTTCAACCTTGTAGCAAAGGTTGAAATCTGCATCACCCATGGTGATCATTAATCTCATCAAATGACTATCGATCCTGGGTACCCGTACATAGCTTTCTTCAATTGAATACTGGGAGTTTTCTCAATTTGTACTTTTTCTTCAATTACACCATTAAGAGAATGGTCTTATCTAGCCACTTGGAGCAAACATCTTGTCATGATCCTCTTCCTCTTTCTAAGAGAATCTTCTAGCCACGAGCCTTCTATAGTATGTTTGATTTGTAAGTCTTCTTTTTGAACATCCACCACTTGTTTGGTGTTCATCATTCTTCATGATCTTTCCTACAAATCAAAGTTAATTACATGATTAGTAATACTTCATAATTATCAAATCATGTTGACATGATAACCTATTATGCATACTGATATGATTCACATAGTTATGTAACTATCTTGACCAATATTTTGGCACAACACTTTTCCATATCCTGTATGCATGTAGTGGCTATCTAGATGCCTTCCATCTATACCAGAACATACTATCAAGAGCGTGCATAGATCTCAGCATGTCAGCAAAGAGGTTTCATTCTAGATAAACAACAATGGAATGTTTGTCCAACTTACCCATCATATGCATATTAGTAGTATATTGTTCAATGCTATATGAATGCTTACACTATGCATGATATATTCTAGGAATGCATACAACTATTACGAACAATATCATTAACTATTCAAAGATTCAAATAGCAACTCAAATACTTATCTTTTATGTTTGTGTGGTTGCCTCCCGCTTGATCTCTATTTTATGATAGCATCATTATATGTCTTTGAACTTCTATCGATTCTGTACCACTATGCATGCTTAAGTGTGCACTAGTGTCATCCTCATGATCTCATACATAATCATACATTCATTAGTATAATCTCAATACTATCAAAACATTATGCTTCTAAATAATCTTAAGTATGTATGGTCATGATTATTTCATACACAAATATACTTACCTAAGATACTAACACAAAGTAGGATTCTAACTTGATATAGGAAAACATACCTGGATTATCATGCTTGGTTATGTCTTAACATACCCAAACAATATATTCTTTGTTCTCTTCAATGATTTAGAGACCTTGTGCTAGAACCTGCATATCTCATAAGTTAAGCATAGTGGAATAAAGTCATACATACCTCGTAAGTAGAGCTTCTATGTGATCAAAGACTATGGATGAGTCTTTGTCTTCATGTAATCATGGTCATAGAACTTGATTTGTCTTTCTTGATGTACCTGTATCTTGTTAGCAGACAACATCATCCTCATACAACACCACAGGTGCATTAGTACAATCATAAGTGGCATAACCCTAATCAATGAATGTCTTATATCATTCACATGCATTCATACTTGTACTAAGGTGATCAGACAATCTAAAACTAATCATGATTGTACTAACCTCAATAATATGAAGACAAACATATTAGGAACTTAATCATGAAACAGATTTCAAAACATACCTGTATCTTCTCAAGTCATACCTATCGAGTAGTCTTCTCTATAAGGGTAAAACCCTAACCATCCAAGGTAGATCACTTGTAAAAATATTATGTATGTTCATGGTGCTAGGATGATAGAATATCAGTTCCATTTAAACCTTCTTCATCATTGCCCTATGAGTCTCCCAACTTTGCTAGGGTTTCTTCTTACTTGGAAACACTAATCTTCAATCTCCTTCCTCCCACAACATTTTGATGGAGGATTAATATCTATGATGAATGGATTCCAAATCCAATATCAAAGTTTCCAATGTTGCATCATGTGACTCCAACATCGTATCAGGTCCTTCCATACCAAAAAAAACTGAAAACCCTAAGTGAGAGCTTCTTCCTCCTCTTCCTTGATTTCCTCTATTGAGCCATTGCATATGTGTTGTATTGTTTCTGGTGTATCTCTGAAATTTCAGATCTACAGGGTTTGAAACTTCGACTTGTGGTATCTTGACATGTCATCTTTCCAACCCCATAGGTTTGAGCTTCAATGGATTTTCCATGAGAGAGATATTCTAAGTGTCGCAACATGACATGTTTATGGGATGAAACATCATAGTGAACTTGTATGGAGTGCCGCGTGTCACACTTTCAACTTCGGCCTCTTAAAAGTAGACCTGTCAAACTACAATCTGTGCCCTAACTATCAGGTTTTACGAAATTTCATTTGGAGCTTCCTAGCCCAAGATATGATCTTTTTCCCTAAGTCACCTGTTTAGGACTGCATTCTGGAAGAGGCAGAAACACTAACTTGTACGGATCATATCTTAGAAAGTACAATGAATTGGAGGCTGAGCTTCGGACACAGGGTACAGGAAAATTTCATATTCAGCTTGTAAAAGTTTCAGATCCTGAAACTTCTCCAAAATGGATTTATAGCGAAATTTCCACGATGACTAGGTTTTGCTACACAAAACACTAACTTTCAAATTGTCGCAAGTGAAACAAGTGTCGTAAGTGCCATACATTGCCTTCCTTCAGGCTAGCTCTGATACCATGTTAATATTTAATATGCTAAGATAGATAACATCAGTATTACATTTCATTTCACAACAATAGCATATACAGGATCACTGAAAGAACAACAAGCATGACATAAACACAAGAGACACAGATTTATCTTGGGAAACCCTCATGGGGTAGAAAACCCAGCAAAGCTTCCTCAGTATAGATGATTAACAAATACAAATATGTAGTCCCCAAACAAGAGCTCCTTCTCCTCCTATGCAGATATCTCTCTCTCCTATGCGCCAATCACAAGTGAGTGAGTGAGTGATAAATGAGGAACACACCTCCTCTATTTATACACCACTCCGACTTGACTTTTCACCCTAACAGGGCCGACTTCTCCTAGGAGAGTCTAATAAACCCTAAACAACTAACTCATGGCCGACCCCACTAGGGAGGTCTAATAACCCTAGTTACCACATTCCGACTGAGGAATAAACATCTTTGGATATACAATAAAGTCCCGGCGGAGGAACGAAACATCTATGGAATAATAAAGTACAAATATAATATTCTTAGAAGTTACAATATTTCAATAGTGAATGGCAAGAGTAGGAGACCGGTGGAGGCTAAAAGCTCCAACCGAAACTTTGAAGAAGAGAGACAAATAACCTCAATGAATATGGTTGAACTTTGAAGAAGTGGATAGATTGCAAAGACACGAAAATGGAAAACACTAACAACCATCACATGACTGCTCCAAAGAAATAGGTGTTGGTTAGAAACCAGAACAAGGCTTCGAACGGAAGAAAACGACATCAACCATCAAACAATCAATAAGGCCCATGGAAACTATAAGATCTACATAGGAAGTATGGTTGAAACTCTAAAGAGGATCAGGAAACCCCATAATGTCAATGCCATCAAAGATACTTGTAGAAATCCAAGTAGTAAATTTTGAACTCATGTGAGGCAATGAGTATTGAATTCACACCATCCAAATTGTTGAGGCAACAAGAGTTGAATGCACACCCCCAAAATAAATTGATCTTCTAGAACAAACTCCTACACAAAAGGCTTGAAGAGGCACTCATTTACAATTGAGAAAATATCATATATGTTGAGTGTCCCTATGGACGCCAATCCATCTCATTGGAGTGCATGGGTTGCTAGCCGCTGCAACTGCTGAGTTAATATAGGAATTAGTGTTGTGCACAAACCTCACTCCAGAGATGCTTGATCTCAATCTAACATGGTGAATAAAAAATCACCCGAGGAAGCATTGCATACCACCCCCCAATAATGTTGAACTAAGTGGTGAAGAAGATAACAATGGATGTCACAATCGATGGCGAAATTATGGAGTACAAGCTAAAGGCGACAAAGATGCAAAACAACCTAAGCAAGAAACACTCCAAAATGGCGAGCTCCAAGACATTGAGAAACAAGGAAGAAATTTTCCTAGTTACCCTCAAACTATCTACATAAGTGGCACGAAATCCACTACTCAAATGTGCAGAATGAGAGGCACTATAAAACCATCATGCACAACAATCTTCAATATGGGTCCTGGAAAACACAACCATTTTAGGTACCCATTTACAATTGAGGAATCATAATATATTTAATCGGTCACTGAGAAAAAACAAATATCTCGAAAAACCGAATGTGAATCTGGGTGACATGCAACCACTCTTTAGAAAGACAGAGTAATGCTCTTCGCAATGCCTCAAATGGAATGAGAAATTGAGTCTTGAATGAAGGCATGGCAAAGGTATTGCCAATAACCTCTTTACAATCTGGAAAGAAAAAAAGGCCTCCAACTAGCAAAATATCGATATCATGGAATTAGATCCCTGGTCTCTTCCATTAAAGACATGTGAATTAGCAACGCCACCACACAAGACATGTAATATTGTGCTAAGAGATGAATAAACTCTTAGCGTTGACCTTAAAAGTGAAACGACCACACAAATAGGCATTTCCACATTAAACTAAACGGCTATAGGTGTACATCCGCCAGCAATTGCTTTAGCAATTGGGAAACAAAACACAGAGAGTAATTGAAATCTCATCCATACGACCACGCAAAAATTACCTATCAGAATTGTTGTAAACACCCACAGATCTGAAAAAATTGTTGTAAACAATGGTGAGTGGTGCCCAATACGTAGATCTGGATCGATTTACGGTAAATGAAGGTGCCATCTGAGTATGCACTCAATATTTGAAGTTAAACACAAATAAGGCTATCATTTTGGTGTGGTGAAACTTATGTAAATCAATAAAAATATTTATTAATTATTATTTATGAATTAATAAAAAATATTATATTACTAAATCAATAAAAAATATTTGATATTATTTATGTATTGTGTAATTATTAGTTTTACTTTAACTTTAAAAAGCATCCATTAAATGATCACTTAGAATTTACATGCATTTACAATACATTATGTTGCTTATGTTCCATAATATGTGTGCTTTAACACTTGCAAGCAATCAAACTAAAAAAACACAATTTATTCATTAAATAAATCAACTTTTACATAGACACGGTGGTCTTTACTAGATATATATTCTTAAAAAATGAACACATATATCAATATTGTTTCATCAAAATGTCATGTTTCTAGGTGTGACATAAACATTTACATGTGGTCCATCATATACAAAAATATAGCCTAAATCCGAAGATGTCATCTTCATTCATTCGATGTGTATGTCGAAACTAAGAATTTATTTTATTCCATTAATTTTTTGTCCAGTGGAGTGTTCTTATTCATGCAGTAAGAGCGATTAATATAAACAACTAACCAAGATGGGGTCTTGGATCATGTTCTATGAAGATGTCTTTATCCATTTCCTTAAATTAACATAATCCTTTTGTTACCATTAATCCTTCCTTTGATAAATGGTCTGCCAGCCCATTTCTTTCCCTATAAATATGGTGGTAGGAAATATGCATAAATACCTCCTCATATATAGGTTGAAGATTGATATTTTTTTGGTGGTTTCTTTAGTCTCAGCCACTCTACCACCAACTTTAAGTCCCCAAATCGTTGAATATTCTGTGCATCCTTGGAGAGAGCAAGCAGAAGAACCAATTTGAAGGCCATCAACTCCGTGCGCTTATTGGAGCTCAAGCCCACACCAGTAGAAAATTGAATCCATTGATGATCACGAAAGTATAAGATACCTTCAGCCCTTCTAATGGCCGGAACCCCCTGTGAAGCACTGTCAAAATATGCCCAACACCCAGATTTATGTATAACCTCAATATCAATTCCCTGGGTCCTTTGGACAACAATATTTTTTATGGGAAGAGTTGAACAGCCAAATGTTTCGGAGCATTTATGGATGGATCAATATAAGTCTCATTGAACATGACATTGTTCCTTGCTAGCCAAGTATTCCACATCAACAAAGCAGGTAGTGCCAAAAGGTCCTTAAATTGTCCATTGTTATGCTAGTTCTAGAGAGCATCTTGAAGATCTGCCCCCTGCCACATGAGAACCATGCCTTTTACCTATGTGATATGTTCCCACATCCTCTTCATAGATGGACATAGGATGAAAATATGTTCAATAGTTTCATTTTTCTGATTTGCACAATGGGAACCAACCAGGCCTAAACCAATATATTTTAGTCATAATATCCCAAATCGGTACCTTATTATGTAGGGCCAACCAGAGAAACAACTTGACCTTAAGGGGACAACTAAACTTCCATAAAAGATAATTCCACCAAGGTTGGTCATGGGGATCTTCATCTTCCCGCAGAACTTGGTACCCTAATCGAGGAGTACATTTGCCACCTTCTTCATTACTAGACCATACTATGACATCCAATTTGTCAATTAACTGGATGTTGCAGTCTTGGAGATTCTTGATATAAGTATTCCACGTAAAAAGATCCTCATTTGAGAAAGAAAAATCCTCTGCACTCATCCACATTTGTTTCAACTAAGTTGTGTCCCGGCCATCATTGATATGGTATAAAAATATGTAACATTGTTCCTCGAGGTAATCTATCATATGTCGCAAGAGCTTAAAACCCCTAGAGCATCATGTCCATGGATTCTGTCCTAGGCGCAAACTACGACCATTTCCAATTTTCCGCATAAGCCAATCACCGATCAAATTGAAAACATGGATGAGGATCCGCCACGTAGGTGAAACGTCCCTGACATGTTTGTATAGCAATATGATCCACTCCTCTATGGTGAGAGGAGAAATGTATTTTTGAACCATGACTTTTACCCATAAACCATCTCCCTTGAGAATGTGCCATATCCCTTTCGCTACCAAACTTTTTGTAGAGTAGGTGGGATGTTTCAGACACCATACATTAAGCTCATTTGGCAAGGATATCTTCCCCCGGGCTATCCAGGAGAAGGATCTATCCTCAAAATTTCTTTTCCATAGCAACCTGTAACAAATCTTCCTGATTTGATCTAATATTCCAGACGGAACATAAGCCAAGGAGACCTAGTATACGGGAATGGCATCCAAAACATATTTTAAAAGTATCAGTATACCACCACGGCTATGCAATTTGTTACACCACAACGATAGTATGTTCTCAATTTTTCCGACTAGCCAAACCCAATCGCAACATTGGTAGTACATAGGTTTCAAAATTAAGCCTAAATATTTCAGACCATCTTGAAGATCAACTACAGAAAAATCAAATTGTCTGATGATCCATTCGGTACATACCTAATCCATATTCATAAAACATATAGTTGATTTCCTGACATTTATTAGCATCCTCGATGCATCAGAGAATGTTGTCAGAAGCTCTTTTATTTTTGTAATATTCCTCCTAGAGCCATCCAAAAAAAGCATTATATCGCCAACAAAAAGTAAGTGGGAAATGGAGATGTTCTCCCCAACTCTAATCCCTTTTAACATACCATTTATTTTTTCCTGTGCAATAGCTTTGCTTAGACTTTCCATAATCATAATAAAATGTAATGGGGCCAAGGGACAACCCTGTCTCATCCCTCTCTCATGTTTGAAGAATTGTGTTGTTGATCCATTAATTAAAACCGAGAAATAAATTGATTATACACGGGAAAAGACCCAGTCCACAAAAGGTAATTGAAAACCTACTTGAAGGAGCACAAGAGGCAAAAAAATCCAATTAACCCTATCATAGGATTTTGTAAGATCAACCTTCAAAATCACTACTGGAAGTTTTGTGATCTTAACAGAGTGAATAACCTCCTGTGCAGTCCCAATTGCATCATGTATTTGGAAACCCTTTAAAAAATTGAATTGTCCCTGTGAAACTGCGTGAGACGGGATGTTCTTCATTCTGCTAGCCACCACTTTAGCAATCATTTTATATATGCAATTACAAAGTGAGATAGGTCTGATTTGATCCCATTGTGACACATTATCCACTTTTGGAATAAGCACAATAAACGTTGAGTTAAAAGCAACAAGAATCCTCCTTGTAGCTCTAGATTCTTCAATGACAGCAAGAAGATCATTCTCAAATAAATCCATATAACCTTTAAAAAACTCCACCAACCAGCCATATGGCTTGCGGCTTTTGTCCCTCTGTGTCGATAGAACAACTGCCTTTAACTCCTCCAGTCTAACCTCATCCATCAGCTCTCCATTTTATTCTATTTATCAATATATATGGTCCATATCATAATAGAGTGATGTTCTAGGAGAGTGTTCAATTTAGGGTTGCTTTCAAGTGACAAAATTATAATATGTGGTAACTTAAACTTCTCCTTGGGGGAAGTTGAAATCTGGGGGCCTAAATCCCATAAGGATAATCTAAGAAACTATTTCATTAGTATAATGGATTAACAATCACTTTTTGATATCCCTCCGGTCAAGCTTAGACCTACCTGGCACAATATGAGAACCGGACAAAAAAGTATTTCTAAGCACATTGAAAAGTTCTTAGTCAATGAAGGCATCCTTAGTTCTGCTACTTACATTCACCAATGGGTTGGAGAGGGAGGAAACTCGGAACATTTCTGCATATTTATGGAGTTGGTGATGGCAGGGGGGAAACCTCCAAGCCCCTTTAAATTTAATTCCATTTGGATGGAGGATGATGACTATAAAGCCCTGGTTAGAAATCTTTGGATCCCTTATGATCGTAACTGTGTTGAATCAACCAGTATACAATTTTAAACAACCTCAAAAGGGTTAAGGCACGACCAATTAGTTGGGCAGTCGAGAGAAGAAAAAGGATGGATTTGAAACTACACAGAATTGAGGAGATTCTAGATACCATTCACAGAAACTACCCACATGGGGTTTTATCTCTCGACCACAAAAAATATTATTGCTCTTGAAGTTCGAAGGACACAAATCCTTGATGAGAATGAAGTGACGTGGTGGTTGAAGAGTAGGGTGATTTGGATACAAAAAGGGGATAACAATACACAAATTTTTCATAATTTTGTCAAGCATAGGAAACACACAAACTCCCTATGGAAATTGGAGGAATCTAATGACAGACATATTACGGGCTTCGGGGATTTATCCAATTCTAGAGTACAACATTTTTGGGCACTTATACAAAGAAGATGACAGAGAAACCATTTCTCAAATGCTTAATGTTGCTTTCGTTCCATATTCTATGTGTTGTAACATTTGCAAGCAATCAATTACTCTTATCTAGTTTGTTGTTTTCATTACATAATTTGTGTGAAAACTAGGTATGATATTTGTTTATATATGTTATAATTTTCAATATCACATTGATTTTACCAATAGTTCATTAAGATTGTAAAGTTGGAAGGGAATGGTGTGAAAGTTGTCTTTGAAGAGCTATGGGTTTATTGTAAGTATTACATACACTTTCATGTTATATGATGTTGAGAAAGGAATGTGATAGCAAAGAGATTTAATTGAGTAATTTATTTTCGTGGTAGGATAGGGTTGTAATGGAGCTAGTGAAAAATAAATTAGAGCATGTGTGCAATTTGTTTCAATTGATTGTTTTCAAATTATGCTCCTTTGCTCTCATGTGGTTTCCAAGTGATTGGACTATCCTAAAAAAATAGTGAGTATGGTCTTTAAGAAGTGTGACTTGAATAAAGTTTATTCAATGCTTTTGAAATGAAATCGTAGATAGTCAACATAGTATTAATATGTAGGAGTGATCTTTATGTCCAGTTATATGATTGATTCAGAAAATTAAGGAAGTTAAATGTATATGATGAATAATTATTATGAGGTTTTAGCAAAATCATTTTTCCCTATTTTGTTTTTAATGGGAGTTTCTAACAAAAGGAAAAAGTCAGTGAATAGAGTTTTTCTTTTTGGTGCACCTCAAACTGTTAAGGAGATTAGTGTGTTATGATAAGTATGTGTGCTCTACTGCATTTATATATCTAAATACACTACAATAATAATTCAAAAATTGCCTCCCATGTTTAAGTTTTGTAAAATACAAATATTAAAAAAATGTCACATATTACATATGAAATATGTAAACCCCTTAGTTTTCACTATCATATAAAACATATAAGTGTGCCATGTTACGAGGTGCATTGTTTTTGAAGTTAAATAAAAAACATGAATTTTATAAAGAGGATAATTTAAAAAAAAAATAGACAATGGTGCTTACTAGATCTATATCTGCAATAGTACATACAACACCATACACATTACATTAGGGTTAACATTTAAAAAAAAAATTATTATCAGTATGCCTCAAATATTTAACCACGGTGGTGCAGGTTGAAACAAGATGCACTATCATAGGGTTAAATTAAAAAAAAAAAAAAAAAAACTTTATTCAAATTTTGTAACACAATTTATTTAAAAAAAAATTGTTATGTGGTGCACAACACTAAACCTACAACTACATTGGCGTGTACTGAATATACAACCATTTCCATGTGCATTGTACTTATGTATCTTGATACAAGGAGCATCACGACTGGCTTGTACTATATACAACCATTTCCATGTGCATTGTACTTGTGTATCTTGATACAAGGAGCATCACCTTAGGGTTAAATAAAACCCATTGTAAAAGAAAATTATTATAAAAAAATAATTATCATTACATACTAAACATAAATGTGCATCAAAGCACAATACTAACATGTGTTTTTTTTTAACTTCTTAACATGAACCTATGCATTAGGGTACAAAGTTCTTTGCAGTAGTGTAAAATTTAAAAAATATATACCAAAACAAATTTTCATTTTACTATCCTTTATATCTTCACACACATTCAAGCACCTATATTCCCCATCTCCTTACAAACACTCGATTATCCCTTGCTACTAAATTGTTAGTATTTGCTAGTCCTCCCCTTCCTTTTTTTTTCCACAGAAAAAAACCCAAAATTTTTATTTCACAGATTACTAAAGAGTACAGAGATTTAACAAGAAATGCTTAACAGACCTGAGGACTCATCCTAGGCTGAGAAACAACAACAAAGGACAAAAATTATCAAGGTAGAAACTAGCTACGAGGATCTGCTAGAAAACTACTCTAAGAACATGACTGAGGGTGATAAAAAAACCAAGGATTGCCTAGCCATTCTGTAAAGGCCAAACAAATAGCGCCCCAAAAGAAAACACAACCCCGCTGGGTATCCAAGAAAAATATTGAATCCAAAGATGATCTATGAAACCAACCACGTGAACTCCCTAATCTCATACTAGAGAACATGATGAAGTCTTTACAACGAGACCAACCTCCTGATGCCCTGCCTAAACAGAGCTTTCCATCTCTCAAACCAAAGAGAAAGCTGGAAGATGTGAACATAGAAAGGAGACCGTACAGACCTCGAAAGAGGGGGGGGAGAGCACCCTTGTCAGAAAAGCCTGAAATTGTCATCGGCCAATTCAGTGCCATCATGGAGGAGAAAGATATGAACCACACATGGCTCTGCATTAATCCCCTTCTTGGACATAGAATCCGCCTAGTGATTATAACACTGTAAACATGGATGAAACTTATGGACTGAAAATAGAGAATGGTTTTTCTGACAGTAACCAACCACGATTCTAGAGATAGATTATTGGATGAGCATTGGCCATCTTCCCAATATATGATTACTTTGGAGTCTCTAAAAAATTGAAATTCATTGATGCCCATACGTCTAGCCACCGATAGCATGCATTAGAGACATAATAACTCGCTTTTGGTTTTGGATCCACTGCCACATCCCATCCAACCAACATAGGCATGTTGATTGTTGACTCTAATTGAGAATCTAGCTCCATATTTCTCCCCACTTTGTTGATAAGCCCTATCAAAGAATCCCACTGCAGAGGGGCTCTCGATCACCGGCGGGCTTCAGGTTTTGTTCACTGGCATCTGCTTAGGATTGAAGTAAGAATTATACTCACTCTGAGACAATCATCCTACACATTTTCGAATAGGAATAAGTTCCTTTGCTTCCAAACCTGCCAAGATAGGAAGATGGGTACCTCTAACCAATCATTGCTTGCCTCGGTCCATTTCTTTAGAGCCTCTTCATAGCAACCTTCTTTCCATTGAAGATGACACCCTAGAATTCTATTTACCTCCTCCCTAATAGTCTTTGTGAACAGAAAAGACATAAAAAGGTGCTCCATAGACTCTGGAGCCCCCTTACACAAAAGCGGTAGATGCTTGGCCCACTTCCACCACGCTTGATGAGATTATCCCATGTTAATAGTTTGTTTTCTAGCAGCAACCACATGAAGCATTTCAATTTGGTTGGAACATTCCACTTCCACAAGCGTTTAAACCACCATTTATGCTGAAGATTGTTTGAGGCTTGAATGATTGCTTCATATGCCAACCTAGAGTTGACTTGGGCATCTGATTTATTAAAGAACCGAATTAATGAGTCTAGAGAGTTGTTGAGTATGAGACCTACATGAAGAAGACCCTAAACAAAGGAGTCCCACTCCTCTAAAATTCCTGAGGACATACCGAGATCAAATGCAGAAGAACACCACTCCCCATGCTCATATTGATCGCTTTTGTAAACCTGGCGAAGGAGAATGAGCCCTTTATTCATTATATCCCATTGGAGTTGAGGAGTGAAGGTTCTATTACTCCCCACAAAGAGGTCTTCACCCAAGTTAATGTGCATTCCATTCCTGGGTTTCCAACGAGTCCATTTTTTTACTATGGGAACAACTTCTAAGAGAGTTCTCCATATAATTGAGGCTTTAGATGGACAATTTACCTCTCCCCTTAACCAACAATCAAATGAGAGGTGAAGCGGGTACTTTCTTTTCATAAGATAACTTCAAATACCATCTGAAAATAAACAATGTCAAAGCCTTGATGCTGCCATAGACTCCCTGAACATGTATAGGTTTTTGATTCCCCAACCTCCTACCTCCATGGGTCTTGCTAATATTTCCCAGCTTACAAGCTGGAAGAATTTTTTCTCTTTGAGCCTCGACCAGAGGAAAGAGAAGCATCTTTGTAGAATATTGTTTAAAATTGAGCAAGGAATCTTAAAGACTGAAATCCAGTAAAATGGTATACTTTGGAGCACCGATTGGAGCAGAACTAGATGACCACCCAAGGAGAGATATCTATAGCACCAATTCTCTATAATTTTTTCCACCTTCCAAAGAAGCCACAACCAATCTGCAACTTGATAAATGTTAGGCTTAAGAAAAAAAACTAAATATTTGAAGCCCTCATCCATTGGCTGAAATTTGTAAGGTAGGATCTCTGTTAGTTGATCAATGAAAGCTTGAGAGGTTCCTACTACCAAGAAAACAGATTTTTGGGAATTGATCGACATACCTAATGCCTCATAGATTCCAATGCATTTCATAATTTTTAAAACCCTCCCAATTTTATTTTTTTGATTTGCATAGCAACCATACCTTAGTGGTAAAGATGAGACTAAATAATTTTTTTGTTAAATTTATAGTTCCGTTATTTTACTTTTCGAATTTAGCTTTTCAGTTGAATTTTTTTCTTTTTTTTTAAACAATTTCATTAATGTGGCCCTGTTATTTTGTGTACATAAAAATTTGATGCATTTATAGCCCCACCACCTTACAATGTTATTTCATTATAAGTGCATTGATGATTTGAATATGATCATGCTTGAATTTATTACGCTTGTTGGTGCATTAAGGAATGTAACTGATAATCATTTGCAATGCACAATATACATTCATGCTCACCACACAACTATGGTAGCTATACCAGGAAACAACAATACAAATATAGATGAATCAACGACCTATTGAAGGTGCACCTGATTATAATTTAGCACAATGTCATTGTGCTATCCTATCATGTTAATGCACCATCATGGTGTTATCTTATCAAGATAGCTACACTTTCGTGCAAAAAAAAGCTACATTTTTTTAATAGTATTAAAGAATAGATTTTGAACAAGGATGGTTGATAGATATATATTGATACAAAACAGAAAATCTGAAGAAGAAATTATTGTAATGCATGCAATACAAGAGGAAGTCAAATGTAAGGCTCTTTCACCAAATGAACAATATGGTTCAAAATTTTGCATCGAGAGTAGCGAGGTGTTTACAACCCAGTATGGGGGAGATGTGTAATGTAATGTAACGTAACGCCATCAAGTTATGTACCAAAAATAACAAGTAATTAAAAAAAGCTATGCCGACTCATAAAATAAAAAATGAAAACCAAATAAAAACTAATTAAAAAAATCAATATCCGCTAATAAAATAAAAATTTTAAACCAAATAAAAAGTCATTAAAAAATTAACACCTCAAGAAACTAGATGTCTCTCGGTGCTTGATAGATCCGCGTTTAGGATGAATCTATGTTGGTTTGATAAAATATGTGCTATTGTAGGACCTCGGTCCTAGATTTTCTGAGTTTAACAATAAAACTACTCATTTATTTATGTTTACATACTGTGTCAATTTTTGTTTCTATTTTGTTGGTTTGTGTTCAATTTCAAGTCTGTAAAAAAATAACATTTACATTTACAGGTTTCGAAAATAAATGTATTTATTGTTTTATCTAACTCTATCCAGTTCTGTTTACGGAGGTGTAACAACATATAATTTTTAAATTCATAACTGGAAATAATAATTGACAAGGGTAGAAATGATAATTATACCTGCAGGAAAATACCTCAAACTAGCTAGTAGATTCCCCCTTTTTTTGTTGCTCTCCTTGTTTCCCTGCTTGATGTATGTCCTGCAGTAGCCCTGCAACCAAAATCTTCCCAAAACCTTTGAAACTCAACTAACCAGATAAGTATGCCACCCTTCCAACTAGCGAGGTCTCGCCAACCACCCGGCTCCAAAGGCACCCCTTTGGACCCCCGAGCCCAAACCGAGTACAAGCCAACCACAGTCTCTATCCCTCTGAAAATATCCAACAAGAACCCCCCTGTTTTCTTTCTGCTCTATAAAATTCTCCCCCCAAAAAATATCCTAATGAAAGATGATCCTCTTCTCCTCCTCTCCTTCTCAACATTATCCTCCTCCTTGCCAACTCTTTTCCTTCCACCATTAATAACCCCCATCTGTAACATAAATGTTCTCCCCCGCTAAGTCTTTTCTTGAGCCCATCCCATGACTCCATTAATAATTTAAAATATTATGATATGAATTGGTTGGGGATCACCTGTCAACCATAACTCCTTAATAAATAATCTTAACATATTTTATCATTGTTGACTTTACAATTGAATAATTCACCATTTTAATTAATATTCTTATTAATTAACTCAAATACAATTTAAAAACTTGTTAAATAGTGGTATATGGTATTATTTGTAATTTACACCATGGTTCTAAACAACTATGACATAATTATAATAAATTAAGTAATATATTAATTAAACCTTATCCCTATATTTTAATTAATTAATTAATATTGTTTGGTATGTAATTAATCTTACCCTTCCAAGTTAATATTATCATTACTAACATTACAATCCCCTTTTAACATTTAACTCTTAGCCTTTACTAATCAAACTCATTAACATTCAATTAAGCATTACTAACCAAATGCATTATTTACTACTAAATTAACCGTAACTTGTTTATTAATCAACAATAATCAATCATTAATGGACAATAATTAACATTAATCAACATCATTAACCTTAATCGACAATAATTAACTTTAATCTATATTATTAACATTAATCAACAATAATTAATTATTAATCGACAATAATTAACATTATTATTCAGCAATATTTCACGCAATTTTTAAATATGTAGGCAAGTTATGTAAGCGTAGCTACTGCTTACATACCTCACGTAAGTACACTAACAGTAATAATTCACACAAATCAATCATAATCACGAAACTTATTGTTTACTGACACATGTTCAACATAGTTTGCAAGGTACAATCTTTTATCGAACGACATTTTATTAAGTTACGACAATTCATACATTACTAAGTTACGACACATAATCAATCAAGGGTTTTCCACACACACAGTTAGATCTTGTTTTCATCTCGACTTCAAGCCACACCTATCTACCTACATCATCTACCTAAATCACAACCAAATTCCACATCCTATCATTTCCTCTGCTGGACTACCCTGAAGTGTCAAGCCATGACCGACTCCAGCTAGAACTCGTAAGCAGAAGTGTCGACTACATCGACCAAGATTCCCAACAGGAAACCACCAACCATCATCACACACCTTGGGGAGCGTGCCATAGCATATCCCTCCCACTCTGGGTTTCGGGGATAAACGGTGGGTAAATCCTCCACCCCCCTAATGGAACAAGGGACCATGTCTACCCGACATAATAACTGTGTTGCACTTGTACTCAGTTTGTCATCGTATAACCAATCTGGGCGGTTGAGTTTCCTGAAACCCTACCCCACCCATGTCATAATATACATCATAATAATAATCATGCAAAAGTAAATAATGCATCACTCGCATACCATGTATCTTTCGAAGTCCATGTCCCTGAGGCTCTCCCACCTCGTAGGATCCAGCTATTTCGTAGCCTTTTAACCTGTAAGTTATTCTTTGACATACAATCTATAATATCATGCATAAATCCTCAACATGTACACATACATTTCATCATAACATAACAACAATAAATTCATTTATTCACCATGCACCTGGCATAACATTCATTTATTCAACATATAACTGTAACGGTATCCACGTACCCATCATTCAGTAACTTGCATATATAATTAACACATGATACATATCTAAACATGACTACCGATCATAATACTAACATCACACATACACATATATATATCGGAAAAATAATAGAACCATATGTTCACAGTGTCGTCAAACCAACAAAGTCTCACAATCAAACAAATACAACATATAATAGTAGTTCAGGTAGTGATATCAAAACGGGGCTTTGCATACACCCACCCTTCAGGAAACTTCGTCCTGAAGTTATGGTCAAAATAGTGTGGGATAATCACGATGCATGGTCTCTACGTCCTCCCAGGTAGCCGACCCTATGCTATATCAGTCCCACTGGACCTTAACTTGGTTCACCAAATGATGCCTAAGTTGTCTAACCCTACGGTCCAATATTGTTAAGATTTAATATGCTAAGGCAGAAAATAGCAGCATTACATTCCATTTCACAATAATAGCATATACAGGGTCACTGAAGAAACAACAAGCACAGCATAAACACAAGAGACACATATTTATCCTGGGAAACCCTCATGGGGTAGAAAACCCAGCAAAGCTTCCTCAATATAGATGACCAGCAATATACAAAGATGCAAACCAAAGACATGATCTCCTCCTCCACCATAGCAGACCTCTCCTCCACAAGTGCGCCACTCTCAAGTGAGTGAGTGTGTAAAATGAGGAATACACCTCCTCTATTTATACACTACTCTGACTTATCTTTGACACAAAACATGTAGGTTCGTATTTAACCAATGGGTTCAATACCCCACTACAACTGACTGGGTCGACCCCTCTAGGGTGGTCTAATAACCCTTTGACCCACATAACTCATACAGGGCCGACCCCCACTAGGGAAGTCTAATAACCCGAGTTACCACATTCCGACGGAGGAATAAACATCTCCGGATATACAATAAGATCTTCATGGAGGAATGAATCATCTCCGGAATAATAAAGTACAAATATAATATTCTTTGAAGTTATAATATCTCAACACTACCCCTTAACGAGAACGATATTATAACAGCATCTGCACGAGCAAGGAGTCATCAACATCATACATGATACATCTATAAATCATTGGAAGCTTTCTCAACATCATCAGTAACTCAACCAGTTACTGGAACATCTTCAATACTGGGACATCAACATCTTTAGTACTGAGTCTTTATCTTCTGCAGCACTCAAACAGCTACAGCAATATCAACATCTGAATCCTCACAATCGTCAGCATCGTCATCACACGATCATCAGCATCATCATCACACGATCATCAGCATCGTCATCATACGATCATCAACATCGTCATCTAGATCAACATGATCAGCATCGTCACATCATCTCGATCTACAGCATCTGGTTCATCACGATCTATAGCATCTGGTTCATCACGATCTACAGCATCTGGTTCATCTCAATCTACATGATCAGCATCATCGTCATCTAGATCAACTCAATCAGCAGCATCGTCATCTAGATCAACACGATCAGCAGCATCGTCATCTAGATCAATACGATCAGCAGCATCGTCATCTAGATCAATACGATCAGCAGCATCGTCATCTAGATCAATAGTATTAATATCCACACCAATACAAGTATACACATCATCAATACAAGTATCCACACAATACAAGTATACATCATCAATACAAGTATTCACACAATACAAGTATATACATCATTAATACAAGTATCCACACAATAAGAGTATACACATCATCAATACAAGTATCCACACAATACAAGTATACACATCATCAATACAAGTATCCACACAATACAAGTATACACATCATCAATACAAGTATCCACACAATACAAGTATACACATCATCAATACAAGTATCCACACAATAGAAGCATACCCTGCAACACACACGATCATATTACAGGATGATCAATCCTGCTCTTTTTAGGACATAGGTCCATGGATGATGCAATCTTGTCACGTACCTTTTGAACCGAATTCCAGGGATGATCCAGTCCTATCATGTACCTTTTGAACCGAAATCCAGGGACGATCCAGTCCTATCATGTACCTTTTGAACCGAAGTCCAGGGACGATCCAGTCCTATCATGTACCTTTTGAACCGAAGTCCAAGGACGATCCAGTCCTATCATTTACCTTTTGAACCAAAGTCCAGGGATGATCCAGTCCTATCATGTACCTTTTGAACCGAAGTCCAGGGATGATCCAGTCCTATCATTCCATTCTCGGAGACCTCTTGTCTACGGCTCACTTCACAGGACTATGGTTTGAGGACGATACAATCCCCTTACCTGTTCATTCAGGATTTTGTTCTCAGAGACATCTTGTCTACGGCTCACTTCACAGGACTATGGTCCGAGGACGATACAATCCCCTTACTTGTTCATTCAGGATTTTGTTCTCGGAGACATCTTGTCTACGGTTCACTTCACAGGACTATGGTCCGAGGACGATACAATCCCCTTACCTATTCATTCAGGATTTTGTTCTCGGAGACATCTTGTCTACGGTTCACTTCACAGGACTATGGTCCGAGGACAATACAATCCCCTTACCTGTTCATTCAGGATTTTGTTCTCGGAGACATCTTGTCTATGGCTCACTTCACAGGACTATGGTCCGAGGACGATACAATCCCCTTACCTATTCATTCAGGATTTTGTTCTTGGAGACATCTTGTCTACGGTTCACTTCACAAGACTATGGTCTGAGGAAGATACAATCCCCTTACCTGTTCATTCAGGATTTTGTTCTCGGAGACATCTTGTCTACGGCTCACTTCACAGGACTATGGTCCGAGGACGATACAATCCCCTTACCTGTTCATTCAGGATTTTATTCTCGGAGACATCTTGTCTACGGCTCACTTTAGGACTATGGTCCAAGGACGATACAATCCCCCTACCTGTTCATTCAGGATTTTTTTCTCGGAGACATCTTGTCTACAGTTCACTTCACAAGACTATGGTCCAAGGACGATACAATCCCCTTACCTGTTCATTCAGGATTTTGTTCTCGGAGACATCTTGTCTACGGCTCACTTCATAGGACTATGGTCCGAGGACGATACAATCCCCTTACCTGTTCATTCAGGATTTTTTTCTCAGAGACATCTTGTCTACGGTTCACTTCACAGGACTATGGTCCGAGGACGATACAATCCCCTTACCTGTTCATTCAGGATTTTGTTCTCAGAGACATCTTTTCTATGGATCACTTCACAGGACTATGGTCCGAGGATGATACAATCCCCTTACCTATTCATTTAGGATTTTATTCTCGAAGACATCTTGTCTACGACTCACTTTAGGACTAAAGTCCACGGATGATACAATCCTCTTCTTTCTCGGAGACATCTTGTCTGCGGCTCCTTTTAGAACATATGTTCAGGGATGATGAAATCCCCTTATCACCTTAGACCCTGTCTAAGGACCATCCACCAACCTTTCTGTCGGCATCACCAATATAGTTATCCACATCATTGACCTCACTGTTGATGTGGGAAATCTCATCATAATTGAACACATCACTCCCCCTTTCGAGGAGGGTCCTTCTAAACTATATTAAGTTTGTCTTGGAAAACTTTACTTGAGGTAGAGGTTTGGTTAGTACATCGGATCGGTAGAGGTTTGGTTAGTACATCGGTAACTTGTTACAAATTCAACCTGTATGGTTCCTTTCTGCACCGTATCTTGTCATATCTCTATGTGCTTTGACTTATCACGGAACACTGGATTCTCTGCCATCTTGATACAACTCTGTTTGTCACATAGTATCATAGTTGGGTCAAACAATACTGAAGCCATACTGCCTCATATCTTAGCAGAGCAAGCAGCCATATATTATTCTTGTGCTAAGAGCCACACTAGACTGCTTTCTTCTAAACCACAAGATCATGGTTGATCCCAGACAATAACATCTTCTCGATGTGCTCTTCCTGTCTGATACACTTTTTTCTCAATCAATATCTGTGTAGCCATCTGAAGTCATGATCTCTAAGATAGCATAGATCAAATTCTATCGTATCCTTTAGGTACCTAACCACATGCTTTGCAACTAATAGGTGAGCACATCTAGTTTCCACTAGATACAGACTCAAGGTATTCACAGCAAAGCATATATCTGACCTAGTATTTATTAGATACATCAGTGACCCAATAATTTGTCTGTACGGAGTTATATCCACTAACTCTGAAGAGTCATCCGCTAACAGCTTCAAGTTGGAATCCATGTGAGTGGCCATTCCAACACATCAAGTCCTTTTAATATTTATTAGCATATTTTCCCTGGTTGATAAAGATTCCTTCTGAGCCTTGCCATACTTCCAGACCTAGGAAGTAATGCATCAATCTGAGATCTTTCATTTTCATTTATGCAGCCATCTATCTGTGCCATCTCTCATTAGATGGGTCTACTGATATGAGCCTCAACATCATTCGAAATCTGTGGTGAGTTCCTTCTTGCATCCATGTCATCTGTGTATAGAAACCATATTCAACCTTGTAGCAAAGGTTGAGATCCACATCACCCATGGTGATCATTAAGCTCATCAATTTACTATCGATCCTGGGTACCCATACAGAACCTGATTCATACTTCTTCTTTAATTACATCATTAAGAGAATGGTCTTATCTAGTCACTTGGAGCAAACATCTCGTCATGATTCTCTTCCTCTTTCTAAGAGAGTATTTTAGCCATGAGCCTTCTATATTATGTTTGATTTGTAAATATTCTTGTTTGAACATCCATCACTTGTGCGGTGTTCATCATTCTTCATGATCTTTCCTACAAATCAAAATTAAGTACATGATTAGTAATACTTCATAATCATGAAATCATATTGACATGATAACCTATTATGCATACAGATATCATTTACATAGTTATGCAATTATTTTGACCAATACTTTGGCACAACACTTTCCCATATCCTGTATGCATACAGTGGCTATCTAGATGCCTTCCATCTCTACCAGAACATACTATCGAGAGTGTGCACAGCTCTCAACATGTCAGCAAAGAGGTTTCATTCTAGACAAGCAACAATGGAATGTTTGTGCAACTTACCAATCATATGCATATTAGTAGTATATTGTTCAATGCTCTATGAATGTTTACACTCAGCATGATATATTCTAGGAATACAAATATGCATACAAGCAATATCATTTATTATTTCAAATAACAACTCAAATACTTATCTTTTATGTTTGTGTGGTTGCTTCCCGCTTAATCTTCTATATGTCTTTTGAAATTCTATTCATTTTGTACCACTGTGCATGCTCAAGTGTGCACTAAACAATCTCCCATAAGTAGAACAAAGATTATGGATGAGTCTTTGTCTTCATGTTGTCATGGTCATGGAACTTGATTTGTCTTTTGTGATGTACCTGTATCTTGTTAGCAGACAACATCAACCTCACACAACACCATAATGCATTAGTACAATCATATAGCCCTAATTAATGAATGTCTTCGATCATTCACATGCATTCATACTGTTACTAGGGTGATAAGACAATTCTAACATTAATCAAGATTGTACTAATAAATAATATGAAGACAAACACATTATGAACTTAATCAAGAATCAGATTTCAAGACATACCTGAACCTCCTTAAGTCATACCTGTCGAGACTTCTTGTAGTCTTCTTATGTAAGGCCTTAGCCTCAACTCCCCCTGAAACTTGACCTGGAGCATGATTAGGGTTTACTAGAGAAACCCTAAAAATTCAATCTTTGATTTTCACACTTCTGAATGGATGGAAGGATGTGTCTTGCTAGCATACTTCAATTTTGAAATCTCCAAATTTGACCCCTCAAAATTGCCTTCGAAACTTCTGGATATTCTGGACAGGAACCCAAACTAGGGTTTGATGAAGCCCACCCTTCTGTCCAATCAAAAGGTTCGATCCAAGGCTCTAAACTCTTATTTTTCTGAGGAGCTTCTAACTGTGGTTACAAACTTAAAAAATTCCAACTTTTGTTGAAGCCCTAATTTTTCATCTTTCCGATCAAAATCCCGAACTGGGGTTTGATCAAGCCCGGTCTTCTACCCAACCAAAAAATTCGATCTTGGTCTCTAAATTTTGATTTTCCTGAGTAGCATTCAGCCATGGATTCCGATTCCAAAAATTCTAACTTTCTCCAAAACCCTAAATTTCGGAAGCCATGAATAAAGGTGCTCCAAAAATAATTCTGTTTTGACAGAAATATGTACCTGATTGTTTTTGCTGTAACTCCAAACTTTATGCTCCATAGGGTCTGAAAACTTTTTTTGTGGTAGCCTGACCTGTCATATTTCCATCCCGATAGGTCTGACCTCAATTGGATTTTCTGAGAGAGAGTTATGCCAAGTGTCACAACGTGACCTGTTTATGGGATAAAAAAAGAGAGTGCACTTGTACGGCGTGCCATCTGTCACTGGTTCAACTTCGGCCTCTGAAAATGTTTCCTAATATAGTACAATCTGTGTACTACCTGTCACTTTTTACGAAATTTCATTTGGAGCTTCCTATCCCAAGTTATGCCAAGTGTCGCAATGTGACCTGTTTATGGGATAAAACAGGAGAGCAAACTTGTACGGCGTTCCACATGTCATTGGTTCAACTTCGGCCTCTGAAAAGGTTTCCTGAGATAGTAAAGTCTATGTACTACCTGTCACTTTTTACGAAATTTCATTTGGATCTTCCTAGCCCAAGTTATGACCTTTTTTCCTAGGTCACCTGATTTTGACTGAGATCTGGAAGAGGCAGAAACCCTAACTTGTACTGATCATAACTTACAAAGTACAACGAATCTAAGGGTACCCTTTGGACACAAGATACCTGGAGATGTTATCTACGGCCTGTAAAGGTTTCAGATCCTGAACCTTCGCCAAAATGTATTTATGGCGAAAGTTCCACGATGTTTGGTTTTTGCTATATAAAACCCTAACCTTCAAATTGTCGTAAGTAAAGCAAGTGTCGTAAGTGCCATACCTTGCCTTCCTTCGGGTTAGATCTGATACCATGTTAAGATTTAATATGCTAAGGCAGAAAATAGCAGCATTACATTCCATTTCACAATAATAGCATAGACAGGATCACTGAAGAAACAACAAGCACAACATAAACACAAGAGACACAGATTTATCCTGGGAAACCCTCATGGGGTAGAAAACCCAGCAAAGCTTCCTCAATATAGATGACCAGCAATATACAAAGATGCAAACCAAATACATGATCTCCTCCTCCACCATAGCAGACCTCTCCTCCACAAGTGCGCCACTCTCAAGTGAGTGAGTGTGTAAAATGAGGAATACACCTCCTCTATTTATACACTACTCTGACTTATCTTTGACACAAAACATGTAGGCTCTTATTTAACCAATGGGTTAAATACCCCACTACAACTGACTGGGCCAACCCCTCTAGGGTGGTCTAATAACCCTTTGACCCACATAACTCATACAGGGCCGACCCCCACTAGGGAAGTCTAATAACCCGAGTTACCACATTCCGACGGAGGAATAAACATCTCCGGATATACAATAAGATCTTCACGGAGGAATGAATCATCTCCGGAATAATAAAGTACAAATATAATATTCTTTGAAGTTACAATATCTCAACAAATATATGTAATGGTTCGACCCTAATGGTCCCCTTGTTCGAAACCTGCAGTTCCTTCCAAATTAATTTATGAGAGTCATCAACTACATAATGTCGTAAAATAGATACATGAAAAACATTATGATTTTTGTGCAAATGGGGTGGCAGCACAAGATGATACTCGATGGGTCCAACCTTCTTTAAAATTTCAAAGGGTCCTATAAATCGTGGCGACAACTTTCTCCCTTTCCCAAACTTGATAGTACTTTTTCTATGCCTGATGCGGACGAACACTGCATCACCAACCTTATAACTTCAGTCAACCCTATGCGCATTGGCATAGCTCTTCTGTCTATCTTGCGCTTCCTTTCACCAATGTCTAATCTGAAAAACATGTTCTTCCATCTCCCGAATCAACTCAGGTCCTATAATTACTCGATCTTCTAACCTTTCCCAACTCAATGTTGTTCTGCATGGCTTCCCATATAATGCTTCATATGGAGGCATCCCAATTGAGCTATGGTAACTGTTGTTGTAATCAAACTCAACCAAGGGTAAGTGATTCTCCCAATGAGTTTGCTGATCCATGACATACATCCTAAGTATGTCCTCCATCACCTGATTCCATCTTTATGTTTTCCCATCTATCTTTGGATGGTATGCGGTGCTTAGGTTCAACTGAGTACCCAACGCTAACTGCCAACTTTTCCAAAACTTGGACGTAAACTTGGAATCTCTGTCTGAGATTATATTCTTGGGAAACCCATGGAGACATACTACTGTTAAATTTTGAGCATTAATTCACAATACTCTTGGATCTTTACTGAGAGAATAACATATACATAATATCAATGCATAACAATCACAATAAGCATGACAAGCATCACAAGAATCAAAAGCATGAGAGACAAGAGACACAGAGTTTCCGTGGGGAAAAACATAAGGTGAAAAACCCCACAACTTCCTCAGAGATAGAGAGAGCAATGGATCAACCAAAGTACAACCAAAATACACTTGAGATAGTCTCCTAGAGTAGATGATCCTCCTCCTCACTAGTGCGCCACTTTCTGAGTGAGAGAAGTGTGTCTTTTCGAATGATGCAAATAGAGATCTCCCGATCTCTATTTATACTTAACCTGTTTTCCCAGTTACACTATGGAGTCGACTTGTCTATCTAGATACATCCACAATATAATATATATTTCAGGGCCGACCCCACACATGGTGGTCTAATAACCCATCGGCAAGTACACACACTTGCGACACTTGTCAATCCACATGATGACACTTCCTTATAGAGGAATAACACATGTCTTATAAGGGTACAATAAATATATATGAAATACATAGATGAAATACATTCCAAAGTTACATATACATCAACACTCCCTCTTAACTAGGAAGGTATTTCTCGACACAATTCTGCTAGACAAGTCTTCTTCTCGGGATCATCATCATCATTATCGTCACTGCTGCTGCTATCTCAACCAATCTCTAACTCTACTCGTCATAGGAAGTTCTACAGAGCCAGTCCTATTTCATACTGGATGTAGGCCCACCACCTGTAGGTCTTCATCATCTGTGCAAATGGTCTAATAGAGGTGGCCGCTCAGGACTAATTTTATGTGCGGATGCAATACCAGAAAGAGTATCCCAGGAACATTTATGTGCCTAAGCACGACTGGCAAGATCTCCCAGGAATGATTACATGCATATCCTCCACAATACCTTTAAAGAGCATCCCAGGAACATTTATGTGCCGCAACACGACCGACAAGATCTCTAAAGAGCATCCCAGGACTTATTACGAGCATACAGCTCAACCTCTCAGATCTCCAGGAATGATTACATGTGGATAGACAAAACCTTTTAAAGAGCATCCCAGGAACATTTATGTGCCACAGCACGATCGACAAGATCTCTAAAGAGCATCCCAAGACTAATTACGAGCACACAGCTCAACCTCTCGGATCTCCAGGACTGATTACATGTCTCCGTAGTAATATCTCATCCCGGGACTAATTACGAGCACACAACTCAACCTATCGGATATCTGAGGACTGATTACATACTACATAGAAATACCAGAAAGAGTACCCCAGGAACATTTATGTGCCACAGCACGACCGGAAAGATCTCCCAGGACTGATTACATGCTATTTGCACAACCTGCCACATATCATCTCTGACCTCCAAGTATCAATCTGATACTCATGATCCAATGGATCATCATTGCACTCGGCATCATCCTAATGCCCATGATTATACTAATCATCATCACTGTACCATCCTGGTACATATCATCTGGAGCAACATCCTGAAGCTCATCATCATGAAAAACCTAATCATACAATGCATCCACCTGATGCATACCAAGTATCTACCTGATACATATCATCACACATGATCCATCTGATCATATAGTGTATCCACCTGATACAAATACAAATATATGATACATATCCACATACATGATCTACCTGATCATACAATGTATCCACCTGATACATATACAGATACATGGTCCAAGCATCCAACATGATGCATATACAAATACATACAAATGATCCAACCGATCATATCCAGCATCCAACATGATGCATATACAAATACATACAAATGATCCAACCGATCATATCCAGCATCCAACATGATGCGTACATACATATAAATGATCCAACTGATCATATCCAGCATCAACACGATGCATACATACATACAAATATAAATGATCCAACTGATCATATCCAGCATCAACATGATGCATATACAGAGCCGTAACTGGAGCATCGTCCTGATGCTCATCATCCAGCGCTTACATCCATAGCCATGTGAAGGATCCTCCTTCCAACATGCTTGGAATGGCTTCAGCAAATGTGTCCATTACTTCTTCCTCGAAGTGTCGTCGATCTGAAGAACACCAAGCCTCTCCTTGAAGTACTCGAAGTTTACCCTGGCTAGTGGCTTCGTCAGCACATCTGCAATCTGCTCGTCCATCGCAACATACAGGAGCTTCACAGCTCCTCTCTGCACCATATCCTTGATATAGTGATATTTGATCTCTATGTGTTTTGACCTGTCATGAAACACTGGGTTCTCAGATATCTTCACACAACTCTGGTTATCACAAAAGATACCAGTAGCATCCAGTGGGAGATCAAATAACTCAGACAATAGCTTTCGTAGCCATACTGCCTCACAACTAGCTACACAGGCTGCAACATACTCTGCCTCAGCTATACTCAGTGTTATGCAGGACCGCTTCCTGCTAAACCAAGAGATCACACCTGATCCCATACTGAAGCAGCACCCAGATGTGTTCTTCCTATCTGCAGCACTGCCAGTCCAATCTGAATCAACATAACCCTGCAGGTTAAACTTTTGATTCACTTCATACTTGAGCCCATAATCCACTGTACCCTTCAGGTACATCAGAACATGCTTTATAGCAACCAGGCGAACACTCCTCAGATCCATCAGAAACTGGCTCAATGTGTTCACCGCAAAGCAAATATCTAGTCTCATGTTCGTCAGGTACATCAAGGACCCAATCATCTGACGATACATAAAGACATCAACCAGCTCAGATGAAGCATCACCTAGAAGCTTTAGATTCGATGCCATGGGTGTGGCCATGGCCTTGCAATCCATCATCCCAAATCTCTTCAGGATATCTACTGTTTACTTCCCTTGACCAAGGAAGATCCCACCTGAATTTTGCCACACCTCCATACCTAGGAAATCATGCATCATTCCCAAATATTTCATATCGAACTCGGCAGCAAGCTTCCTCTTAGTATCTGCAATCAATCTGTCATCTCATGTTACAAATAAGTCATCCACGTACAGAAGTAGAATCACAAGATTTCCTTCCTCAACCTTGTAGTAAATATTGGAATCCGCTTTACTCTTGGTAAAGCCCAAACTAGATAGGAAACTGTCCATCCTACTATACCAAGTTCTGGGGGCTTGCTTCAAGCCATACAAGGATTTCTTCAATCTGCACACATAGGACTCCCTATCATGTATTTCAAAGCCGAGTGGCTGCTCCACATATACTTCCTCTTCAACTACACCATTCAAGAACGCAGTCTTGACATCCATCTGGTGTATTTTCCATTTCATTGCTGCAGCCAGGGAAAGTACTGTTCTGATGGAAGTATACCTGGCTACAGGTGCAAAAGTTTATTCATAATCTATTCCCTCTTTCTGAGAGAAGCCACGAGCTATGAATCTTGCTTTGTATTTCTCTACACTGCCATCTGCAGCATGCTTGATTTTCTAGATCCATTTGGAAGTCACAACAGACTTCTCTTTAGGTCTCGGGACAACATCCCAAACATCATTTTTCATTATTTATTGGTATTCCTCAACCATAGCATCCTTCCATTCTTTCTTTTCCGCTGCTTCTTCATAACTGGAAGTTTCTTTGTTCATAATGTCATAGAGTAAAGCAACATAGCTGGTATGTGATCTGGTTCTTTTCTTTGCTCTGTGTTCTTCTTCTGGAATGCCAAATCTTTCTGCATCTTGAATGAGATCTCTAGCCCATGCAGGTTTCCTCTTGTGAGAGCTATCCTCACGGGGTGGATCTACAGGTTCTTGCGGATCTTCAAACTCACGAACAACTTCTAGAATTGCTTCAGTCATGGTAGTGTCTTGAAATCTAGTTTCCATAGGTTCTTCATAAACTTTGATAGGTGCCTTCCTTGATTTGACAAATGCTGAGTTTTCATCAAATGTTACATCCCTGCTGACATCAATCTTCTTGAACCCTGGAAAGTATATTCTGAAAGCCTTCGAGCTTTCACTGTAACCCACAAAGATACCCTTCTTTCCTGAAGGATCTAGTTTGGTCCTCTTTTCCTTTGGGACATGAGTGTATACTGGACAACCAAATATTCTGAGATGGCTGACTTCAGGTTTCTTACCAGAAAAGACCTCTTCTAGTGTCTTGTTGTCCAATATCTTGTGGGGTGTTTTGTTCTACACATATACAGCTGTTCTAGCTGCTTCTTCCCATAGATGCATAGGTAGATCTTGGTCATGCAACATTTCCCTTGCTGCTTTCATGATTGTTCCGTTCTTCCTTTCTACAACTCCATTCTATTGAGGATTATAAGGAGCATCCAACTCCCTCTTAATCCCTGAATCACTGCAAAGCTTCTTGAAGACACCTGAGGTGAATTCTCCACCATTGTCGGATCTGAATGTTTTGATCTTCTTGTCAGTTTGATTCTCCATCAAGGTTTTGAATTCCTTGAACTTTTCAAACACTTCATCTTTTTTTTTCAAGAAGTATACCCAAGTATTCCTGGAGAAGTCATCAATAAATGAGACATAGTAAACATACCCACTTAGAGAACTGGATGACATAGGACCACATACATCTGAGTGGATGATTTCCAGTATATCTTTTGCCTTGCTTTCACTGCTTGGGAAAGCCTTCTTAATATTCTTACCTTTTGCACATCCTTTGCAAACACCTTCATGTTTGGTCTTGATTTCAGGAAGACCCTCTACATCCTTGCTTGCACTTGGAAGTGCCCTATAGTGCATATGAGCAAATCTTCTATGCCAAAGTTCACTTGGCTCCATGGATTCATGCACCATGGCATGTTCAAGTTGTCCTTTTAATTTATACAAACCTCCCTCTTGCTCTCCAATCACAACTGCATCATCTATGGTCTTTCCCTTTGGCCAGATTAGGACTTGGCCATCCATAAATGCAACCCTCATACCTTTTGCATCCAATGCAGAGATGGAGAATAATTTCTTCTTGAGCCCATGTACATAAAGGACTTCTTTCATCTTCAAAGATTTTCTAGAATCTAGGTTGTAGGAGGCTTCACCACTTCCTTTGATGGGATATTGATAATCATCCCCAAGTTTCACTCTATGGAGTGATTCATGTTCATACATATTTACAAAGGATTCTTTAAAACCAGTCATGTGTTTGGAAGCCCCACTGTCAATTAACCAATCATTACAACCATGAGAGATAGTACCTGTGAGAGAAGAGATTAGAACATACTCTTCTTCACTTGATGAGTCATCATTATTATCATCACTTTCTTCCCTAGCCTTCTTCTTTGGAGGTTCATCATCTTCAGCAGCATGAGCATGGTACCTTATTTTGTTACCCTTCTTCTTCTTGCTGGAGTTGTTGTTGTTGTGGTTGTCCCTTTTGTTCTTGGGACATTCTGAAGCAAAGTGACCCTTCTCATTACAAGTGAAACACCTTAGATCTTTCTTGTCTTTGTGAAAATGATGAGAAGATTTCTTCTTGTGATGGGATGGCTCCCTATTGAACTTGCCCTTCTTAGTGTGAGCTGTGAGAGCTTGATATTCATTTCCCATCTTCTCTTCTCTTTCCACAAGCCTTGCTTCTTCTTGAGAACATTCCTCCCATAATCTGCCGAAGGAGATTAACTTCTTTCTGGCACAGATCCCCTGGATAAAAGAGTCCCATGACCTAGGTAGGCCATTCAAATTAGTCATAACAATTTCACCATTCTCCACCATTTCATCTACAGCTTCAAGTTGTTCCTTGATCTGAGAGACCTTGGAGAAATTGGATTGAATGGTTTCTCCATTCGACATCTTGACCCCTTTCAATTGATTCCGCAGGGTCATCTTCCGATTTATGTTCTTTCCTTCAAATAGCTTGGTCAAAGAGTCAAACATAGCCTTGAGTGTCTTTAGAGAAGACACATGGGGTATGAGATGGTCTTTGATAGAATTAGCAATGATTCTCTTTTCCTTTACCAAGTTCTTCTTATGCAATACCTTAGCCTCTTCATCCTCTGGGATAGGGATGTCTTCTTTTATATATGAGTCCAACTCATTCTCTTCTAGGATTAACCCAATCCTATACTTCCAAGCTCGGAATTTATCAGCACCTTCAAGCTTATCCTCAAGCTTGGTGTGGTGAGACATCTTAAAGAGTACTTCAAATGGAAATAGAAAATATTTAGGTCTTACCACTTAAAATGCTGAAAATTGGATCTGGTCCCGGATAAGGGTTTGTCGAAAAAACCCTAAAAATTCAAAATGTGAATTTCAACTTTCTGAAAGGATAGAAAGATGCACCTTGATGAGCTGATCAGCCTGGTGTATTCAAAATTTGAGATCATCAAAGCTTTACCCTTCAAATTTACCTTTTTGTCCTCCCGGGTTCACTCGGGAGAGCCCTGAATTAGGGTTTGAGTTTCCCGGACATCTACCTAGCGAAAAATCTCAATCCAAAGCTCTAAACTTCGATTTTTGCAGGGAGCTTCCAGCTATGTCTTCAGATTTCATAAATTCCTATTTTTGTGGAAACCCTAATTTTTAGGGCCAAATCTGAAAATGCTCAGAATTGAATTCTGATTGGACAGATAGATTATCCTTGATGAGTAGAGTCAATCTACTATACTGCTTTTCCAAAAACTGTGGAGAGAAACCCAATAAACAAGAAACTCAAGTTTCTATCACTGCAAAATGTCTTCTTCTCAAGTTAGGTCTGATACCATGTTAAATTTTGAGCATTAATTCACAATACTCTTGGATCTTTACTGAGAGAATAACATATACAGAATATCAATGCATAACAATCACAATAAGCATGACAAGCATCACAAGAATCAAAAGCATGAGAGACAAGAGACACAGAGTTTCCGTGGGGAAAACCCTAAGGTGAAAAACCCCACAACTTCCTCAGAGATAGAGAGAGCAATGGCTCAACCAAAGTACAACCAAAATACACTTGAGATAGTCTCCTAGAGCAAATGATCCTCCTCCTCACTAGTGCACCACTTTCTAAGTGAGAGAAGTGTGTCTTTTCGAATGATGCAAATAGAGATCTCCCAATCTCTATTTATACTTAACCTGTTTGCCCAGTTACACTATGGGGCCGACTTGTCTATCTAGATACATCCACAATATAATATATATTTCAAGGCCGACCCCACACATGGTGGTCTAATAACCCATCGGCAAGTACACACACTTGCGACACTTGTCAATCCACATGACGACACTTCCTTATAAAGGAATGACACATCTCTTATAAGGGTACAATAAATATATATGAAATACATAGATGAAATACATTCCGAAGTTACATATACATCAACAACTAATTCGTTTATGAACACACGAGTCACATCTGTGACATCATAGGTCTCCTTAACTGGAATAAAGTGAGCATTTTTGGTCAGTTTGTCGACGTTGACCATAATGGTGTCATGCCTATGAGAGGTAAGAGGCAATCCCACCACGAAGTCCATGGAGATAACCTCCCACTTCGACATAGGAATGTCATGTGGCTGTAAAATTCCTACCGAGTGGTGATGCTCATCTTTTACCTACTGACACTCAAGGCACCTAGCGACAAATTTGACCACGTCGCTCTTCATCCCTTCCCAAAACAAGAGTTGATTCATGTATGCGTACATCTTCTTTACACCCGGGTGTGCGCAATACACTTCTCTGTGGGCCTCCTTAGGGATATTCTCTCTAATACCTCCCTCCTCGGGAATATACATCCTTCCTTGATACCATAACAAACCATCGGCTTCCAACTCATAGCTTTCAAACTTAGGTCCCACCGGTTTCCCATTCTGGAGTGTCGATGTGGCCTTTAGGTACCAACTATCCCCGATTAGTTGTCCTAAAACTCTTTCCCTCAAATACGCCTTCAAAGGTATAAGAGGGAAAAGTCTTGGTTTTCTGCGTAAGGCATCGGCTACCACATTCTCCTTCCCATTGATGTATGAAATCCCAAAATCATACTCACTCGTGAATTCACTCCATCTCCTTTGCCTAGCATTCAGGTCTCTCTGAGTGAAGATATACCTTAAGCTTTGGTGATCAAACATGAGCTCAAAGCTTCGTCTAACAAGGTAATGTCTCCAAAGCTTCAAATCTTGCATCATCACAGCCAAATCCAAGTCATGGGTAGGGTAGTTCTCTTTGTGTGTTTTTAACTTCCTCAACGCATATGCTATTACCCCACCTTCCTGCATCAACACTGCACCCAAACCTTGTCTTGAGGCATCTGTGCAAACTGTGAATTCCTTCGCCATATCTGGAACTCATAGAATTGGTGCACTTGTCAACAGTGTTTTCAACTCGGTGAACGCGACATCGCATTCATCCGTCCATTCATACCTAGTGCCTTTACGTTGTAGGGTAGTTATGGATTTTGTGATTTTTGAGAAACCCTAAAAAAACCTTCTATAATACCCGGCTAACCCCATGAAGCTTCTCACTTCATGCGCATTCCTTGGCATAGGACATTCCATTATGGACTTCACCTTCTCAAGGTCAACTGAAATTCCCTCACCGGAAATTGTATGCCCTAGATAATGGATCTCCTTCTGATAGAACGAACATTTGGACAACTTACCATACAACTGATGCTCCCTTAAGCATGACAACGCTATCTGCAAGTGTTCCTCGTGTTCACTTTCATTCTTGGAGTAGATGAGGATGTCATCCAAGAAGACTTGCACAAACGGATCTAAGTATTTTCGAAACATGTTATTCATGAGAGTCATGAATACAGCTAGGGCATTGGTGAAACCAAAGGGTACCACTACAAACTCATAGGGCCCAAACCTTGTTCGAAAATCAATCTTAGGTATATCTCCTTCCTTAATCCGTAGCTGGTGGTAACCTGATCATAAGTCAATATTGGAGAATACTGTCGCCCCTTTCATCTGATCAAAGAGATCATCAATTCGAGGTATCAGGTACCTATTCTTCATAGTGGCTATGTTCAAATCTTGGTAATCGATGCAAAGATGCAAGGAACCATCCTTCTTCTTTACAAAAATTACTGGTGCACCCCACGGTGAAATACTTGGTCTGATGAACCATAGATCTAGCAGTTCCTTCAACTGCATTTGTAATTCACAAAGTTCTGGGGCCATCATCCTGTAAGGTGTCTTCGATGTTGGCTCCGAACTGGGTTTTACCTCAATGGTAAAATCAAGTTCCCTCTTAGGAGGTAACCTAGGTAATTCCTTTGGAAAGACATCACTGAATTCGGCTAATACTGGGTACTCATCAAAGGAGGGTCCCTTCTCATTGTTTACCACTTCAACAATATACAACTGACATCCCTGTCGCATGCATAGCTTTATGTTCATTGTGGATATGAAACGTAGGGACACCTTCCATTTGATACCCTGGATCTCGATGGCCTCTCCGTTGTCATCAATGCAAAGAACTTTCTTTCCATAACAGACCAAGAAAGCTCGATGTTCCTCAAGCCAATTCATACCTATGATGAGATCATAAGTTCCGAGGGTGGTGATGTACACTTTGACATGTGTAACACACACCTTGAGATCCACTATGCACTTGTCGACACTAGGTCCTACTGCTTGCTTTACCTCTGAATCCATTTAAACTAAGTGGAAATCGTCATGCTCGTAGGCTGCCAACACACATTTGTCTAATGCATATGGAGAAATAAAACTATCCGTAGCACCAGGATCAAACAATATTCTAAGCTTAACATTATTGAACGTACCTGATGATTCCACTACAGTGGATTGGTGCTCTTCCTGATCGTTGTTTACTGCAGCTAAGATCAGATGCCTGCTACTGCCACTCCCCATTGGAGCCTTTCCTTCTCGATGCACTATACTAGATCATAATTTGGGACAGTCACACTGATAATGTGGACATCCACATCCCCAACAAGAAACCTGTAATGGAGTAGGAAAAATAATCTGTCCAGACCTCTGAGAGGGACCCCTTCCCATGGGATCCCTTCCCATGCCGACTAATCCTCTAAAATTTCTCACACCCTGGTGAGTTCTTGTGGCTGACGGGGGCACCACCCTAGTTGCCACTGATCTGTCTACCGCCGCAAGCCTTGGTGTGTACTTGTTTCTGTAGGGAGGTGGCTTCGCATATCCTCCCCGAGGGTAGCTTCGAGGGGCCTTCCCCGCAAACCCTGATTGCTAAGAGTTGAATGACCTGATGGTATTTGCACCCAACATCTCCTCAATGTAACGAGTGCAATCCACGGCTTTGGAAACCGAAGTCGGTTTCCACATCCGTACTTGGGCCCTAATCTTGGTATTGAGCCCATACACGAAGCACTCAACCTAGCGTTCGTCGTTGTCTAAGTGTGGAACATACTTGACTAATTCCATGAACCTTTCTTCATACTCCTCCACAAATAGATGCCTTTGTACCAAGGCATGAAGAGCCCTTGCTTGTTCTTCCTGGTAGGATGCGGGTAGGTACTTCCCTTTGAAATTTTCCACAAATAGTTCCCATGGAACCGTGTCAGGTGTAAGGTGTAGCTGCCTTTCTTGGTGCCCCCACCAATTCAAGGCGACCCCCTTTAGTTGAAAATTTGCGATCTTAGACTTGGACATGGAAGTGTACTCCTGTAAGGTCAAGCACCTGGTCATCTCTTCCAACCAAGACTCTGCTTGTATCCCTACTCGACCCCCTGAAAATTTTGGAAGCCTTATCTTCTGAAGCTCCCTGGTGATATCCTGATGCGGAGGTCTCAATACCATACTCACTTCTACCACGGGAACTTCCTCCCTTAGTGGAGGGGCCTCCACTTCTACCTCTGAGGTAACACTTCCTCTCTGTAGTCCCCGGAGTGTTTTGTTTATTGCTTCCACCGAGCGCAATATAAGGATGGTCTCTGGCGATGGTGTAGGCACATTCGGCTCAGGTAATGCCGTCGTCTGACCTCACCCATGACCTGCTCACGTTCTACCATATTTATCCCTCTAACATGGCATAAGATGATAATTAGCATAAGACGACATCATGACTATGTTACTATTAAACTCAACAGTTAATTCAAAAAGTGCGTCGGGCGATTGTTTTTACGAGATTTTTTACTCTAAGAGCTATACTTATGGGCATTTCATTCAATCCATCTTGAGGCCACCTGGTACTAAGTCTACTACAGTAGTTCTACGTAAGTCATGTATCGGGTTCCACAAAATCCTCATTAGGTCGCAAACTCTACCCTATAATAAATTCAATTAATGTGTATTGCCTCATTTCTCATTAATAATTCATAATTTAGTAATTTAATAATAGCATAACTTAAGTTTTAAGTCTAGAGTCGTGTTTATCAAACATTTTTGTCATGGAGTAGAACTAGTGTCCTAGCGATCAGCTCGTCATGTTGGTCCTTGTGGTGTCTCATTTTTTAGATTATGTGTCCGTCTTGCCCCTTCGACTATACGTCGAAGTTTTGGAAAGGACCATTTTCAAGAAGAAAATAAACTAACTAATGTTAATTTCGACTTGCCATTAATGTTATCTAATGGTTATGTATTTAATTTACCTAACATGTAAATTTTAATTATCCTACGTAACCGAGTTAATGATCAATAATTAACCTATGCAATTGAATTCTATTCATCTTAATCTATGATTAAAACCTTAATTAAATTAAGTTAATTTAGTATATAATCCATCTATGTTTAAATTGGCCTAACATAAAATAAAATAATAATAAAAATTAAAATACATCTTTATTTTAATAATTAAGTATAATCAAAATGTAAATTATTTAAATTTTAAAAATATTCAAAATTAAAATAATTTGATTTAACCTTATTAGCAAATTAAATAAAACAATAATAAAATAACAATTTGAATATATATATATATATATATATATATATATATATATATATAAACTTAATTAATGTAATAATAAAATAAAATCAAATAAAATAATTAATAGTTAATAAAATTAGTTATAAAACAAACTATTAAATTTAATAAAATAAAATAAATTTCGAAATTATTAATATATATATATATAAAATAAAATCAAGCCTTAGTCGCCTTAACCTAAGCCTTAACCTAACCCTTAACCTAAGGCTTACGGCCTCTCGTGGGTCATCCGGCCATGCAATTAAATAATATTAATTTTTTCTATAAACTAAGTCAAACCCTAGCAGCTTTCATTTTTTTCCCACAGTTTTCTTTTGTGAGTTTTGCTCTGCTCCTCCCATGGTGCGCGAGTTCTGCAACTCCGACACCGAGAGCGAGCTCTGCAACTCAGCCATGGCGAGCTAGCATATCGCCCTCTCTCTCGGTCTCTTTCAGGTTGCAATATTTGTATGTGTGTTATTATTGTTCTTTTATGTATTTTTTTTTTTTATAGGTAGGTCGGCTGCATACTCGCCACAGCACAGGCTGCTGGTCGAGTTGCACCCTAGCCGCACCCTATGGGCTGCTGGTCGGCTTCCATGGCCGCAGCCGGTATGAACACTCAGGCCTTTTTTTTTGTTTCGATATAGTTTAAAAAAAAAAACTTCATATATTTTCTATATATATATTCTTGTTTTACAAAAAAAAAATCAGCAATTAATGTGAGCAGGAATAAGCACAATGCAGCACACGTCCACGGTCATGCCTTGTTGGGTTGCTGGTTGGCTTTCCCACGATTGCGCTCTGTTGGGATGATGGTCAGCTTCCCCAAGCCACGCCCTGCTGGGATGCTAGCCGGCTTTCCCAGGACGATCCCTGCGGGATGTTGGTCGGGCTGCCATGGTCGTGCCCTGCGGGCTGCAGGCCGGCTGCCATGGCCGCAGCTGGCCACACCAGAACTCACGTTATATATATATTATTTTTAAAAAGAAAAAAACTTTTTTTCTTTAACCCTGTGGTTGTTGGTCGGGCGCACCCAAGGCCGCAGCTCAGCTGCTATCCCAGCCGCCCAAGGCCGCGGACTGGGTGCACCCAGGCCGCCCTGGCCACTAGCCACGCTGGCCAAAACGTTACAATGTATTTTTTTTTAACAATGTATACCTTTTTTTTTCAAAGAAATTTTATATATGTGTGTTTTATTTTTAAAATATTTTCTTCGTATATGTTTTTTTTGTTAGTTTCATTTTGTAGTTTTTTTTTTAAATATATGTAAAAAAACAAAAAAATTGGATACCTATATATAGCATAATTTATTTATTTTTTTATTTTTTTCATACATACATTAAAAAAAAATTGGTTTTAAATTTCATTTTTTTTTGTTATATATGCGCACTTGTATATTATTTTTTTTTTCTAAGTGTAAATAAATCCTTTTTTTTGTATATATATACATATTGTTCTCCTATATAATATTTTTTTTTCATATATATATATATATATAAAATAATTAATTTTTTTTAAAACCCTACTGTGTTTTTATAAAATTTCGTTTTTATTACCTTAATTCTATGTTGTCTCTCTTTGACTTTGATAGGTGCCGAATTAGTCCAAGGCTTGTTGCAAAAGTTGCTCGGCACTTTGTTGGTGTTTTTTTTTTACACAGAATTTTCCGGTGAATGTCACGCTAATTAGCAATTAGCCTATTGTAGTGTAATTCCCTCATATATATATATATATATATATATATATATATATATATATATATATATATATATATATATTACAAGTCTTTTCACTGTAGTGAGCCCTCTGGTTCCAGATTTGGAACCATGGCTCTGATACCATATGTAGGACCTCGGACCTAGATTTTCTGAGTTTAACAATAAAACTACTCATTTATTTATGTTTACATATTGTGTCAATTTATGTTTATGTTTTGTTGGTTTGTGTTCAATTTCAGGTGTGTAAAAAAATAACATTTACATTTACAAGTTTTGAAAATAAATGTATTTATTGTTTTATCTACCTCTAACTAGTTTTGTTTGTGCAGGTGTAATAGCATATAATTTTTAAATTCATAACTGGAAATAATAATTGACAAGGGTAGAAATGATAATTATATCTATAGGAAAATACCTCAAACTAGCTAGTAGATTCCCCCTTTTGTTCCTGCTCTCCTTCTTTCCCTGCTTGATGTATGTCCTGCAATAGCCCTGCAACCAAAATCTTCCCAAAACCTTTGAAACTCAACCACCCAGACAAGTATGCCACCCTGCCAAATCGCGAGGTCTCACCGACCACCCAGCTCCAAAGGTACCCCTTTGGACCCCCGAGCCCAAACCGAGTACAAGCCAACCACAGTCTCTATCCCTCTAAAAATCTGCAACAAGAACCCCCCTGTTTTCTTTCTGCTCTCAAAATCCTATCTCGGCTCTGTAAAATTCTCCCCCAAAAAAATATCCTAAGGAAAGATGATCCCCTTCTCCTCCTCTCCTTCTCAACCTTATCCTCCTCCTTTCCGACTCTTTTCCTTCCACCAATAATACCCCCCATTTGTTGACTCAAACCCAGTCGACAGGGGTTTCCATCGTTGGCGACACCAACCCACCGCGATCTCCCTGAGCACCGGCCCAGACGGGTTTTACCGCGTCCAGCAACACCTATGGAGCAGATGAGGTCCCACCTGAGGCGTTCAAGGGAGAGTGGACGAAACCATGTTTCCGTCGAATGAAGGAGGATGTTTGCGGAAACAAATACTTAACTTATTGAACCATTCAAAGATAGATACATGCATTCAGATTTAACATCATTCATGTTCATAGCATCATTCGACAGGATCTTTCATCGTAACAAGTATAACATTAAGAAAACATAGCATCATTCATGAATCGCGACATGCATTACCAGAAAAGATACACAGGGAATTTCACCAATTGGTTCCATCATGTCATATTACCTAAGCAAAACCCTGATACAATATCTCCACAAAACCAGATCTCACCAATATCTCTTGATCTCATAAACGGACTCAAAGACGCATACATCAACATCCAAGGGTCCCTTTCCAAGATTATTCAACACTTACAACTTATGTCTATATATAGGCTTCCGCCTTTACAATGCTTGTCCACTTACTAACAACTTCCTAACCGACAATTTGGACAAATGACCCAAAATCTAACTAACGCGGTCCAAATGACCCAGAAAACCCGCATACTGTGGTACAATTGACTAAAAAATGCATAAAATAATCTTCTTTGTGCCTAGGTTTCCACCTTCTGCGACATATTCTGATGTGTTGCAGCATCGGTGACGCTCCGATGTTACTTTACCAAACCGCCTTCCAACAGGCCCCCAACACAATCTTGTGGCTCGTCCTCGAGCCATGTCAGCAAGACATAGTGTACTCTTCGGTATTGACTAAACTTCATTTCTGCAACTGTTCTTGTTGTCTGGATCGCGTTATGTGGTCCTGCTCCTTCTGCTATGCGAATCATCAACTGACCGTCATGTACCGCTCACCCGAAAGTGGTCATTCCCTGGCTTGTCGTTATGGATCCCGTATATTCATCTTCCAGACTCGAGGGATCATTGCAGACAGAGGAGAAGTTTACGAATAGCGTCGAGGGGCGAAACAGGCCAGCGGTTCTGGCACATCTGTTTCGCATCGGTAAGCACATACTACCAGGACCTGAGGGCTGTCACCCCCATCCTTTTTGTGGTCACAAGGACCACGAGACTTCAAACTATCACCAACTTCCTAGACATCTCGGAAGAGACTTCATGCTTGTAATGCCCGAGTGTGTGTGGCGCGGCTTGCTCCGGGCGCTCATGCACACTCATTGTTTAGAGCCTCAGCGCGCCTGGTGTGCTACCACACGAAATGAAGTGAATCATTTCCGAAACCTCCTTGGAATTCCTAACTTAGCTAGATACCTGGACATCTCGCAGCATAACACCTCTCAATTGGAAAACCTTGGTGCTCTACTATCCTCTGGTTCCTATATTTATACCTCGCATTCAGCCGATCATCTGCCTCAACAATCATTTACACCACCTGCCATGTTAGATGCGAATCATATCCTTCTGCTATTTTGTGTGAGTGTGAACCAAACTTTTGACGGGCGTCATGGCAGCCATACTATCATCGGTCGCCATTCGTACCAAGTGTGCAAACCATCACCCCAGGCTCCATCGGGCATGTTTCCACGATGTATTCCTTGTGCCAACCATGTGTGCCTCTGGCATAATTTGAGTCGACGAACAATCATACCTACCCAAAAGGAAAAATTTCCATCTGCAAATGATTTGTAATGATTTCTGATTTGACCCAGTCGCGACCCTGCAACTGCCACTTGACGCGAACCGTTCCTAACTTGCAATACAAGCCTCCCTACCTGTGCATTCTCATCTCTGTTGGTGCGCCATCCTACCACCGATCAACCTGCATTTTTTTTCCCCAATGCGACTCAGGCATTGTGTTGTTCCAAGCCCAATCGATAGGACTTCAACCTTCTACCATTAATCAACTTTGGGAGCATCACTCCGTCTAACTGTTGCAACTGTACTGCGCCTCCTGAAGTGATGCTACTGATGCGATATGGACCAAGCCAATGCATCTGCAATTTTCTTGGATGTTTCATAAACTTACTGTCATACGACAACACCAAGTCAACTTGCTGAAACTACTTGTTTTTTATGTGGCAATCATGCCAAGCCTTCTGGTGATCCTTCTCCACCCCCTGGTGGAATCCTGCTATAAAACGATCTTCCTCCAGCTGTACTAACTGCGCTAGACGTTCTTTTAATGATGTTGCATCATCCATACCTGTCACTTCCGCTATGCGCAGACTCGGAATGATGTACTCCATTGGCATAATCGTTTCTTGTCCATACACTAACTTGAATGGTGTCTGACCCGTCAACCTTTTACATGTGGTGCAATATGCCCACAACACTTTTGGGATTTTCAGATCCCAGGCATCGTAGTTCGCATTGCACACCTTTTTCAGTGCACGCTCCAATACTTTATTGAAAGCTTCCACCATTCCATTTTCCTGTGGATGATATGGTGTGCTCTTCTTATGTTGTATCTGCAGTTCCTCTATCAACGTGCTGATGGTGCGATTGAGAAAGTGGCTACCTTGATCACTCAACAATATCTTGGGGCAGCCGAAGCGAGTGATAATGTTATCAAACAAGAACCGCGCTACTCTGGCCATGGAACAATCAACGATGGGTGCCGCCTTCGCCAATCTTGTCAAATAATCTATCATGGTAATGATGTATCTTGCACCAGTGCACTTCCTCGGTGGATTGATAGGTATTACGAAATCAAATTCCCATTTGTCAAATGGATGCAGTGTTAACTGAGGCATCAGTGGCATCTCATCCCTCCTGGATGGCTTCCCAGTTCTCTGACAAACATCGCAGGACCGCGCATAGTCTATCGCATCGCTGTGCAGTGTGGGCCACCAAAGCCCCACCCGCAGCACCTTCCTGGTAGTCGCCTGACCGCCATAGTGTCCTCCAGCCACTCCTACATGTGCTTCTGACAAGATGTGCTCTTGCTCATGTGGAAAAACACACCATCGCAATATCTCATATGCGCATAATTTGTACAACTCACCTGCAATGAGCTGGAAATATGTAGCCTTGACCACCAGCTACTTCTTATGAGTAGTAGTGAACTCTTCTGGTGCGGTAGCTATCGCCAGAAACTGAATGATTTCTTCAAAATAGCCATCAGCTACTCCAACCTTAAATAGTTGCGCATCAGGCAAATTATCTTCAATGTTAGTTGGCTCCTCTCCTGTTTCAATCCGCGATAGGTGATCAGGGCCAGCATTCAACCGCCCTGGCTTCACAATTATTTCAAAATCAAACTCCTGAAAAAGAAATAACCATTGGAAGATCTTCTCCCCCCAACACATGCTTATTGACCAGGTATTTTAACGCAGAGTGGTTTGTAAACATCTTAAAATGTCCTCCCAATAAGTAGTGTCGAAACTTCTACAGTGCATAGACCATCGCCAGGCCTTCCCTCTCCATAGTGGTGTAGTTCCTTTCTGCAGATGACAGCTTCCGACTTGCGAAAGCAATAGGGTAATCAAGATCCCCCTCTCCTAGTTGTGCTAGTACCACACCGAGTGCAATCAACAATGCATCGACATGGAACTGGAACTCCTTACTCCAGTCCGGAAAGACTAGTATCAATGCCGAAGCCATATTTTCCTTCAGCTGCTCAAAACTATCCTGACATTTAGGGATCCATTGAAATACCGCATCTTTCTTCAATAGCTTCTCCATAGGGGGCGGTGATCGCTGCATATCCCCTGATGAACTTGCGATAATACCCAGTATGCCCCAAAGTCGCCCTCAACTGCTTAACAGTAGTCGGCGGTGTTAAGCTCAAAATGAGCGCAATATTTGCTGGATCGACTAACAACCCTTGTTTACACACAATGTGACCCAACAATATCCCAAATGGTGCACAAAAGATGCACTTCTTCAAATTCAGCGATATCTGATGTTGTCGGCATCGCTCTAGCATCAACTGCAAATTGGCCAGATGATCGTGGATCAAACCATAGACTGTCCAATCATCCTTGTATACTTGCAAAAAATTCTGATTAAAGTCCCGGAACGCAGCAACAACAACCCACGAGAAGATCACAAGTGCATTCTTCAACCCAAACGGCATCACGGTATACTAAAAACAACCCCATTCTGTCACAAAAGTCATCTTGTAGCAGTCTTCCTTTGCAATGCGGATTTGATGATAGCTTGAGAACCCATCCGTGAAAGAATACATCTCCTAGCCACCCACATCTTCGAGCACTTCATCAGTAAACGGGGACGGAAAGGGATCACGCAAGAAGGCATCATTAAACTTTCGCAAATCAACACATATGCGCACCTCGCCAGTCTTCTTGTCCTGCACCACCATAGGACTGATCTATTCTAACTCTTCAACTGGTTCAATGATACCAGCATCCAACATGCAATCAAGTTCTACCTTGACCCTCTCCTTATGTCACGGATTCAGCCGGTAGGGTTGCTGCCTGATCGGTTTAGCATCTGGTTTCAAGGGGATCTTCATCTCACCTAAATCGCCCAAGATACCTTTCATTTCTGAACACTTTGTACGAAAGAGGTCTTGGAATTCATGCAGCAAATCAGTGACCTTTCCCATCATCTCATCATCCCAATAATCTCCAACATTCGCGAACTTGGGAGTGGCCTCCATCCCAATATTGATCTGACGGAGCTTCAATGGCTGGCTAATCGGATCACTCGGTGCATCAGGTGCTATCACATCGTGACTCCCTTCAGACTCGGGAATATTGACATTCCGCGGATCGTCACCATCTTCGGGCCCACCGGTGATATTGTAATATTCCATTATGGATTGCATATGGAAGTGTGCATGCGGATCCGCTGGATATGCTACGGGGACAACCTTCAAAACTACATCGCGGATGAGTTGCAAAGGATTATTGACATCAGGGTTGGCATCCGCGAAAGTAAACATATGAGTGAAGCAGACCGTCAACTCCACCCAAGTGGTAATTTCTCCTCGCAACTCAGCTGCAGTATACCATGAGCGCGGAATCTCATCTAAAGTATGGATAAAGGAATGGACCCACTCATCTCACGGTTGCGATGCCCATAATGTCTGGCACTCCCTTAGATGACTGCCAGGGTTATTCCGACCATCATGTTTCCCTATGTGGTAGACTTCGGAATTGTTGAAGCGAACCGTCATCAATCTTCTACACTGTGAACATCCATTAATTGATTTCTTATGTGTCTCCCACCAGCGTGCTGGAGCCACCTTCAATGCTTCCTCCAATGCCAGCAATCACTGTGGTGCAGACACTCTTTCCTCAAACTCCACCAAAAAGTTGGACAAACCAACCAACCCCTCATAGACTGGTAGTGTGACCATTTCCATTGCAATGCAGCATAATGACTGCGTGACTAATCCACATTTGCGGAGCGATACCTCATGCAAGCGATCCGCCAGTGTTCTAACGCGTCATCGGAGCTAGAAGACGTAGAGCTCTCACTGCGCCATCCCAGCTCAGCGTTGGCAGTCGGATGAATATATTCTTCAAAAATGTTGAATGCATGGTCCCATCCACTGGGATCTTCATCCTTTATTGGCTCAATGTATCGGCGTCCTTTAGCTGGATCCAATGGGGCTATGACTCTAAGATCACGGTTTTCGAAAGTCATCATCCGCCGCTTGAAGTTGATTACCGCTCCATTGTCATTATCCCATCTGATCCCCAGCAATGGATATGAGCTTCCTCCTTCAACCACTTCGATGACATCGAAGTTAGCATAGGTCTTCATGCCCTCAATGTCCACCACCAGACATGGGACTCTCCCAATCAGTGTCACTTTAGCGTGATTAGCTAACCAGAGCTGCATAGTAGACTAGCTCAATGGGGGGCTCCAGATTTTCTGCCATTCCTGCTTGGTCAAGATTTTGACATCCGAACCAAGATCCAGAATAACTAAATCCACATCATAGTCCCCGATTTGTATATTCATTCACATCTCCTTACCTGTCTTCCGCCGCTGTAAGGAGTTTACCACGAACTCCTGCCATTCCCTAGTTAGTCACTGCAACAACCCCTCGATCTCAGCTAGAGTAGCCAGATCCCTTGCCAGCAATAAGCAACTCTCAAAAAATTTCTGCAAGGTTCCAGACGTCGCCGACGGACCTACTTCTGAAGTGGCATAAAAAATAGGGGGCATGTCGTAGATGATGGCTTTACCGGGGTCCGGGTCCATCACACGATGCACCTAAAAGAACGTGTCACGCTCGGCCTCAATGTCAAATGATACCTTCTTCTTCCTGACCAATCGAACGTCCCCTCCTGTTGCTGCACCGCCTCGCGTGATGACTGCGACAGCTGCATCTCGTGGTCTTGGCTCCGCAGAAATTGTTGCAACACTCGCGCCTTGATTCTGGTTCAGCGGTGGATTTCCTGGATGGTTCATGTTCTTATTAGCATTCTGATTTGGGTGTTGGTTCTGGCTCTGCCCCGGTGGATGCACCTGATTCTGTACTAGCTGCTACACCCGGTTCTGATTCTATAACTATGGAACATTTCGTGCCTGCCATCGTGCAATCAACTGCGGGCAGTTCTCTACTGTATGGTCTGTAACAAAGCAAAATGTACACTGTGTCTGCAATAATGGGCAATCACACTAATAATGTCCCCATACCGCACAGTGATAGCATTGCACAAGTCCACGACCTCTTCGTCCTCCTCTGCGACCAAATCCTCCACCGCGTCTACCCTGGAATCCTCCACGGAATCCACCCTGCTGTTGGTACTGCGGTTGGTTTTGCTGTTGCTGCATAGGAGCTGGTTGCATGCCCTGCCCTTGTTGCGCATAAGGTAGTTGCTGAACATACTGTGGCTACTAGGGAGCCATTTGTATCAGAGCATATTACGGCACGAACTACTGTGGTTGCTGTTGTGGTACGAACTGTACCTATGGTTGAGGTAGCGTCTAGGCTACCTGCGGTTGCAATTGTTGTACGGCATGCTGGTAATCCTTTACATAGAATGCATCGTACGTTCTCTCATGAAGCAACCCATATGCCCGACAATCTTTGTCGTCATGTCCCACAGATTTACTGAAAGTACAATATAGATTCATCGGTTTGGTGACCATCTTCTGCATGTATGGGAATTCCTCATGGCGGTGCCCAAATACCTGACAAACGCGACACTATGGCATGTCACCACCATTCAACGGGTTGGGTGCCCCCGAAACCAAATAGTTGTGGAAGTCAGGGAAAGTGTCCTTAGTATGTCCTTCCCCTCGACATCGCGTACACCATACTTCTTCGCGTTGCTCCTTTCCCTTCTTCAGATCTTGCAGTTGTATGGTCAAGTTAGCCAGCTATGTCTGTATCTGTGACATCCTAGCTGCATTTTCCCCAATCAGCGACGCCTCCAACCGCATCGCAATCTCCAGTGCTTCACTGGGCGTCGAGATGTTCTGTTGCATCAGTGGTAGTCGAATGTGCGGTAGCAGTGCCGCGATGAACCACTCTTTGTGTTGGACAGTGCTCATATCAAAACTAACCCTCGCCATCAGCGTCTTAAACCGCTGATCAAAATCCCACACCGTCTCATTGGGATACTGCTTAATTTCTTTCAATTCTGTAATATATTTTGCTTCATATTTGGGTTTTCTGAATTCTGCAATCAAACCATCCCTAATTTCGTCTAGTGTCTTCTCCGAATCTCCTGTAGGGACTAGAACAAACTTCATAAACCAATCTAATGCACGACCTCACAGAGTTGTTTCTAACTGTCCTTTCTTAGCATTATCATCGGTAATCTGTTTTATGGTCCATACTTCCTCACATAAGAACCAGTATTGTTCAGGATTGTCTTTTCAATCTCCATGGAACAGTGGAAACTTAGCATCCTCGCCCGCCATCCTGGGATTTCTTCCTGCTTTCGCTGAACTACTAGCAATCAAATTTTGTTGACCCTGTGGGGTCGAAGTTGTGTTTCTTACCGGTTGGCAGATAGTGAGTCGAGGTGTGGGTACGTTGCTGCTGGGGTTTGGTCCTGCCTCTATCCTGGGCGTATCCTGGTTGTCCTTTTCAAACTGTGAGGTTGCTTCATCCCGCGTGGTCTTCCTTCGCAAACTTGCGGTTCGATCGCAGCCAGACCTTCTCCTATCCTCTGCCTCTTTTCCTGTCGAAACCTAGCTCCTCCCCTTGTAAGACCACTCTCTTCCTTGACTTCGCTCACTGTCCCGTCATGACCTACACCCATTTACCACTTATCAGTCCATGTACCGCCCCACAGCCGTCGCGATACCCACGGCCTCCGCCCACCAGGATTTTTACTTTTCTAGATGCATTTTCAATATACCCTTCTCACAAATAAGCATCTTAATGGACAATTGAAGCGACAGCAGAAACCTTCCTCGGGGTTCACCAAATAAATATCTTTCAGCTTCACTATAGGACTTCTGCGTATCAACCGCGAATTCAATGATATATCCTTCCAAGATGCTATCAAGCCACAATTCGACAGCCTGCGACGCTTTGTTGTCGACTTCCTGTAGTTCTTGGATCAAATCCGGGGTCCAAGTCATCGACTCACCGCCTTGGTGGTTCCTCTTCTGAAATGTCAACTTCACCAACCACTCGAACAAAAGGACCGGGAATTCACAGAAAAACCATTGGTGTGGACCGTCGTGAATATATATGTCCACCCACTAATCTACTGTTAGTCGAGTGTTACGGCTTTCCTCTTCAGCGAATTCCTGCAACTTCTATTCAAAACAGCTTTGTATCTCCGGTTGCATCGGATGCCATGACATATCCTCCTTTCACTTCACACACGGTCCCAATAACGGAACCATCTGTTGACTCAAACCCAGTCGACAGGGGTTCCCATCGCTATCAACACCAACCCACCGCGATCTCCTTGAGCACCGACCCAGACGAATTTTTCCCCATCCAGCAACACCTGCGGAACAGATGAGGTCTCACCCAAGGCGTTCAAGGGAGAGTGGATGGAACCATGTTTCTGCCGAATGAAGGAGGATGTTTGCGGCAACAATTACTTAACTTACCACAACATTCAAAGATAGATACATTCATTCAGATTTAACATCATTCATGTTCATAGCATCATTTGACAGGATCTCTCATCGCAACAAGTATAACATTAAGAAACCATAGCATCATTCATGAATCGTGACATGCATTACCAGATTAGATGCACAGGGAATTTCACCAAATAGTTCTGTCATGTCATATTACTTAAGCAAAGCCTTGATACAGTATCTCCACAAAACCAGATCTCACCAATATCTCTTGATCTCAGACACAGACTCAAAGACGCATACATCAAAATCCAAGGTCCATTTCCAAGATTATTCAACACTTACAACTTATGTCTATATATAGGCTTCCTCCTTTATAATGCTTGTCCACTTACTAACAACTTCCTAACTGACACTTTGGACAAATGACCCAAAATCTAACTGATGCAATCCAAATGACCCAGAAAACCCGCATACTGCGGTACAACTGACTCAAAAATGCATAAAATAATCTTCTTTGCACCTAGGTTTCCGCCTTCCACGACATCTTATGATGTGTCACTGCATCGATGACGTTGCGATGTTACTTTACCAAACCGCTCACCAACACCATCTCTAACATAAATGTTCTCCCCCCCTAAGTCTTTTCTCGAGCCCATCCCATGACTCCATTAATAATTTAAAATATTATAATTTGAATTGGTTGGGGATCACCTGTCAACCATAACTCCTTAATAAACAATCTTAACATATTTTATTTATTTTATCATTGTTGACTTTACGATTGAATAATTCATCATTTTAATTAATATTCTTATTAATATTCAAATACAATTTAAAAACTTGTTAAATAGTGGTATATGGTATTATTTGTAATTTCACCACGGTTCTAAACAACTATGACATAATTATAATAAATTAAGTAATATATTAATTAAACCTTATCTATGTATTTTAATTAATTAATTAATATCGTTTGGTACGTAATTAATCTTACGCTTCCAATTTAATATTATCCTTACTAACATTACAATCCACTTTTAACATTAACTCTTAGCCTTTACTAATCAAACTCATTAACATTCAATTAAGCATTACTAACCAAATACATTATTTACTACTAAATTAACCGTAACTTGTTTATTAATCAATAATAATTAATCATTAATGGACAATAATTAACATTAATCAACATTATTAACCTTAATCAACAATAATTAACTTTAATATACATTATTAACATTAATCAACAATAATTAATTATTAATTGACAATAATTAACATTATTATTCAGCAATATTTCACGCAATTTATAAATACGTAGGCGAGTTATGTAAGTGTAGCTATTGCTTACATACCTCGCGTAAGTACACTAATAGTAATAATTCACACACATCAATCATAATCACGAAACTTATTGTTTACTGACACATGTTCAACATAGTTTGCAAGGTACAATCTTTTACCGAACGACATCTTATTAAGTTACGACAATTCATACATTACTGAGTTACGACACATAATCAATCAAGGGTTTTCCACACACACAATTAGATCTTGTTTTCATCCCGACTTCAAGCCACACCTATCTACCTACATCATCTACCTAAATCACAATTAACTTCCACATCCTATCCTTTCCTCTGCTGGACTACCCTGAAGTGTCAAGCCATGACCGACTCCAGCTAGAACACGTAAGCGGAAGTGTCAACTACATTGACCAAGCTTCCCCAGTAGGAAACCACCACTCATCATCACACACCTTGGGGAGCGCACCATAGCACAACCCTCCCATGACTCTGGGTTTCGGGAATAAACGGTGGGTAAAGCCTCCACCCCCCCTAATGGAACAAGGGACTATGTCTACCCGACATAATAACTGTGTTGCACTTGTACTTGGTTTGTCATCACATAACCAATCTAGGCGGTTGAGTTTCCTGAAACCCTACCCCACCCATGTCATAATATACATCATAATAATAATCATGCGAAAGTAAATAATGCATCACTCGCATACCATTTATCTTTCGAAGTCCATGTCCCCGAGGCTCTCCCACCTCGTAGGATCCAGCTATTACGTAGCCTTTTAACCTGTAAGTTAGTCTCTGACATACAATCTAGAATATCGTGCATAAATACTCAACATGTACACGTACATTTCATCATAACATAACAACAATAAATTCATTTATTCTCCATGCACCTGGCATAACATTCATTTATTCAACATATAACTTTAACGGTATCCACATGCCCATCATTCAGTAACTTGCATATATAATTAACACATGATACATATCGAAACATGACTACCGATCATAATACTAACATCACACACACATATATATATCGAAAAAATAATAGAACCATATGTCCATTGTGTCATCAAACCGACAAAGTCTCACAATCAAACAAATACAACATATAACAGTAGTCCATGTAGTGATGTCAAAACGGGGTTTATAGCTATGATCTTTTTCCCATGAAAAAACAAATCTTGTCAAAATGACACACCGCCATACCATTTTTGGGGGTTTTGTAAGGCATGCAATGTATTGTTCTGTAATAGTAACACCTTTGTAAGACTACTTTGTATGATTAATTGTACCAAGGGAGGTTCTTCTATCTCCTATTGATGCACCAAATGTTGTATCATGTATTCCACATCCTGTAGTTCTTTGAGGAATACTAGCATTGTTCACCAGTGTTACCTTTTTTCAACCGAAAAAAATAAAATAAAATAAAAAATATTCTTGCTATTCATAGGGTGAATCAAAGAAACTACAATCATTACCTATCCCTCGGATAGTATAAGTGTTCACATTCATCTTTACAATTTAACATATAAGTGTTGAATTCTGAAATCTGTCCTTTAACAATATATCAACTATATCTATTTAGTTACATTGAGTATCAAATATAAAAAATTCACATATAACTACTATAACAATAATGTCCAAAAATTATGTTGTTCAAGTAACAAAATCAAAAATATTCTAAGGCTAAATTCAATAGATCCAGACTCATCCCTCCTCCACCAACTTCTTATCAACAAAACAAGTAAAATGTAGTAACCCTTCTCCAAGGATCAATCCCTTTTTAGAAAGAGAATTTGCTCTCTAATTATAAATCCTGGAAATGTGTTGAATGAAAAATGGAGAATCATTGTTGTAGGAGAGCATCCTCTGACTCCAATGCTCAAGTGAAGCCACCTAAAGAAGTCTATAGCCTTTGACCCAATCAATGATAGCTATTGAATCAACAAAAATATGTAAATCCTTGAAACCTCTAGATAAAGAAAAAGTAAGTAATCCACATAATTCCAATAATTCAGCTCTGGTGTTGTTTCCCCTACTGGAGCCTATGGAGACCTCATAATATCGATCCATTGAAGCACAAAGAAGAAACCCTGCACCACAATAACCTCTCTATTTTGCACCATCAAAAAAATCGATTGGGATCATATCAATAGGACTAGGATGGAGCATTCTTTTAACTATTATGGTAGGCCCCTTCTCATTAGTACTTGATATGAACCTCGTAATATAAGAACAAATCTAGTTACAGTTGCACCTGAAGTTTTCGAAAATTATGAGCTTCCTTAATCTCCAAATTCCCTAAATGAAAAATAGAGGAAATGAGGAAAAGGACCTCCCCTGATGATACCACCCAACTATTGTTGAATCCAAGTACCTCAAGTTCCAACAGTAATCAATACCCCAGCACCCAGATAATTCATTCCAGATCTGCAAGGTGAACTAGCATTGTACAAACAAGTGATCCATTGACTCCGCTGCCCGATAATAGAGTGGGAATCCATTGGGGCCCATCCCCCCTTGTCTAATGAATTTATCCCCTGTAATAATATTATTTCTTAGGGCCAACCAAATGAAGCATAGTATTTTTATAGCATCTAACCAACTCCAAAGCCAATGTACCCACCAATGTTGTTGTAATGGAGAGTGTAATGAAACAATAGCCAAATAGGCCAAACCAGTAGTAACATCCCTAATCAAATTGTTCCATGTCCAAAAAAGTGTATCAGACTGATTTTGCAGCCTAATCCCGCTGTGATTAATATCTAAAATATATGAGTCCCACTCCCTAGCCTCCTCACCCACCAGTTCAATGTCCACTGCCGACAGCCGGTAACAAAAAGTGTTGGTCATTGAGTCATTCTTAGTGTGATTTAAATAGTAATAGCCTTTAGAATGTAGCAATTTCCTAGTTTCCAAGGATAAAATATAATGAAAACCATCCATCGTATCCACCCCCAGTCGCACCTGAAAACCATCACCAACCTACCAAACCAACCTTTTGTTTAATAACATAAATACCTCCAGTAAACCTCTCCACATATTTGATACTCCAAATGAATTTTTATGTGGTCTCCTAATCCATTTAAGGACGAATTGATTCTTCAGGTACTTATCCCTCATCACAACTCCCCACAGGTTGGGATGGTTTAATCGCCCTCCACATACTTTTAAGGTGCAAAGCAGAATTTACCCAAAAGATATTCCTGATACTCCACCCACCTGTTTGTTTCGAGCGAGCAATATTATCCCACGCTACCAGATGTGCCCCTTGTTTATCTAGCACTGCTTACCACATAAAATGATATGAGATGTGTCTAATCTGGTGTAGAATTCCCATTGGCACTTTCACCAAAGATAACCAATAGATGGGTAAGTTAGAGAGAACCAACTTTAGAAGTGTAAGATGCCCTCCCAAGGATAGTTTACAATTATACCAGATGTTGATCTTTTTGTCGAATTTCTTTATAAGCCAATGTCAATTAGTGATATTATAATCATTTGGCTTTATGTAGTATCCCAAATACTTCAATCCAATGTCAATCTCCTGAAATTTTAAAGTAAAAGGAGAGTGGACTTGATTCCTAATCTCTTCCTCCATATTTATATGATAGAGACTAGACTTGTGTTCACTTACCACCATTCCATAGGATAAATAGAAGAGGTCCAGAAGTTCTTTGTAACACTGCCACTCCCCAAGGTTACCCCTACCAAAAAGCAATGCATCATCCACAAATAGCAAATGAGTAATAGTATGGTTTTTGGATACCTTAATCCCCATGATATTACCTTTGACTTTCGCCTTATTAAGTAGTCTGCTCAAACCTTCAATCACAAGCAGAAAAAAAGAGTGGTAAAAGGGGGCAGCCCTCGAGAAACCATGAGAACCCTTAAAAAATAGGTAGGGAATCCATTAACAAGTACTGCAAAATTGGAGGATGTCACACAACCAAGAATCCATTGTGTTACTTCAAAGTTCAGACCTGAATTCAATAATATAAGTCAAAGGTAAGACCAATCAACCATATGATATGCTTTAACCAGCTCGAGCTTGAGAATGACAGAATTGCACCTATTTAATTTAGAAAAGTGTAGTGTATCTTGTGCAAGCCCTATTTTGTCAAGGTAACCGGCCTGCCTACCTGATCACTCTCTTCCTCCGAGAAAATCATGGGCATACATTGTAAAATATCCATATGTTTCTCCAAGTTATGTATATTGGACTTGGAAAAATATTACTAAAATAGTTGGGTGCCGCATGTTGAATATCGACCTGAGATGTCACCTTCTTGCCCCCTTGATCCACAATCTCCCATATAGCATTGTTTTTCCCACAGAAATTGGCATGTGAATGGAAAAAATGGTGTTACAATCACCCTAAGTAATCCATAATGCACGACCCTTTAGTCGCCAAATCTACTCATCCAAACGCAAAATCTCCTCCTTCTCACCTTCCAACTCCTTAATGACTACTGCATCTGGATCTTCCACTAAGCACAATAATGGATCAAAATGATAGTCTTTAATAAGTCCTTCAATATACAAAAGTTGAGCTCTCTACGTATGTTTTTTATGTCTAATCCATGGAGAAACCACCACCTTTAATGACCTCAGAAACCCAGGAAAATCAACCATCATTGAACCGTGTGCATGGTTATAATAGCTTAACCACTGACCACAAAACAAATCCTGAAATTCCAAATCACCAGACCAAACCAGACAGAATTTGAAAGGGAATCTGTATAATTTAGGACCAATACCCAATCGCAGAACGATAGGAGTGTGATCCGAGATTGTTGAAGGTTCAATATATGAAGAACACTATCTACAAGTCTAAATAATGAATCACTCATAAGAAATCGATCGAGTCTCTTATCAATATAATCCATCCCGTTACAACCATTCCTCCAGGTTGGAACGATAGGTTTCGGAGCAATGTTTATAAGTCCATGATTCTCAAATAAATTATGAAACCACAACTGCAATGGATCCAATATCTCTTTGGCTCCCCAAGACTCACCTGCATTCAACGCCAGGTTTAAGTCCCCTACTAAAATAAGTGAATTAAGATCCAAAACACCACTAGATGCCAACCTAGACCAAAAATATTGGCATTCCAAGAAATGACCGTAACAGTTAAACAAGTGAAAAGACTCATACAGTTCTCTGCTTTTCCCCACAAGAAAAATGCCACCCCCAATATTGTAGGACCGCAACCGAAGTAACTGGGGATTCCATGCTGACAAAAGGCCCCCTGAAAGACCAACTGAATCCAATGTACTACATTCCTTGGAGGGGAATAACTACCAAATAAGTTCTCGATATTTAGTTCCCAAAACCATCGTCTCTTGAAGCAAAATAATATATGGTGAGACACTCTCCATCAACCTTTTGAGGGCACACATATTAGGGGCACCCCCAACCCCTCTAAGCTTCAAAGACAGAAGGATCATCTAGTAACCATGGACACGGTCTAAACTAATCTAGGTGGACCAAAGGTATCAGAAAGTGAGGAAAAAGTATTAGAAACAGGTCCTAAAGGGGAACAATTGTTAAACTTGGCATTAAGAACCCTATCATCCCTAGCCGAACCTCTTGTTATTTATTTATGCCTCCTTCCCCTGGTCTTCTTTCTAATGGTAACATTAGGGTTAGCACAGGGGCCAGGGTTCGAATGGGAGACTAACCTCTTATAGAAAGCAAGGGGGGGCTGGAATAAACCCTGTGGAGGAATAACCAGAGTGGAAGACTCCCCAAAACCTAGGACACTAGACTGTTCCAGATGTCCCATGACAGTCAACTCATCCTCTAAGAGTTGAGAATCATAAATAGGGAAAAAATGACCAAAGTCCCAGATATTCCCCTACCAAGTACCGGTTTTGGAAAAGGACCCCCCTCCTCTGTCAACTCACAAGAAACAAGAGTCACCAAACCCTCCCCAATAGGGTTTGAATCCACAGCTAAAATACTAGAATGGTCTGAAACCGACAACGAAGCAAAAAAACAGGTAAACAGGGACTTTAGCTTACCCGAGAAGGAAACCGAAAGTTCCAAATACTGAGGAGAACTCTTCACATCGTCACCTTTCACCAAAGTACCTGAACGCACTGCCGCAATCGCTGCACACTCACCTGAGGGAGACACAAACTTCCTGTTGGCTTCTCCAGAACCCTTCGACGGAAACTTAGCCTTCAAATATCCTGCAATCCCGCACAAATGGCACCTAAAAGGTACCCTCTAGTAATACAAAGGTTGCTTAAAGGATTTATCACCCCATTTAACCATCATAATCACTTCTAGCAAGCCAATCTCAGCGTCCATTTCAATTAATACCCACACTGTCTGTTTGTCTTCGTGATAGAGAGACTTGTCATCAAAGCAAATGAAGCGTCTGATCCTGTTAGCTAAATTAACAAAGATATCACGTGACCAAAGCTCGAGTGGGAAGCCTTTAAGTAAAACCCATAAATGTGTCCTCTTTAGAGTCTCCATTCGCGGGTTGAAATCTGTGTGCCACCTCTTAAGACACAAAGACCCCCTTCCAATCACCCATGGATGCGCCAAGATTTGAGCCGCATGGTCATCATCTAGGAAATGAAAGACAATCCAATTGTTTACCAAAATATGGATTCACGGACAATAGTGTATAATAGGTTTCCAAAACTTAGAAACCCATGCCAAGAGTACTGAACGACTGACATTGGTAAAATAGACCTTGCCTACCAGTTGTTGCACCGACAGTCTCAAGACCCTTCCCAAATGAACATCCCAACCAATAGTCATATCTGGTTCCTCTGCGTGAAGCTTATAAACCTTCTGAGCATGATGAGCCTTGGCCTTCTATCCCCTGCTCCTAGAGATCCCTCCACCTCTCCAAGGAATCTTATCAGGCTCAAAGTTGTTCGAGGTTTCCGAAGCAGATTCAGATGCAATGTGTGGTTCTTCTCCATACAATGAAAGTAAAGGATCATCACAAAAAGGGGATCCCCAACACAAAGGCCTCTAGAACCCTCCATAGTCTGAGGCCACCGAACCCACCAGTGGGAACAATGGAGTCCATCTGACAATAAATGTCACTTCCCCGGGACAAAGTAGGTCAGAGCAATAATTATTCACACCCCGGCTCAATAATAGAGGATAAACACCGTGAAAATGGAGTGTAACATCCCAAAAATTCATAAAAATTTAAAATTTTCTAAGTAGCATTAAATGCTTACATTCGTTATGCGGAAGTATAATTAATGATAGTTTTGCTTATTAAATGGTAACCTGATTTTGTATTATGACTACATCTTCTTCATTTGGTTGTCAAAGTTAAAACCAGTTACGTCAAGTACATGCTATGTTTGTCATAAATGTTGGATGTCTTAAGATCATTTGTGATTTTAATTAAAGATGGCTACTTCTTTAAAAGTATAAACATCGAAGATTAGCTATGGTACTGTTTTATTTATAAGTGCTAACTGTTTGTTTTCTTGATGATGAAGGGGTCCTATGGGCACCCCAAGGCTTACTTAGCTATTTAGCTAATGCACTTGAACTTCTATCGCAGATCGCAGGTAAGAGCAATACTTCTTTCCAAGCATTATGATGTATGTAAAAGGGACCTTTTAAACTCCAATTAGTCTCTGATTTTAAAAATATAGATTTAGTTTGTGTAAGGGTAAGACCTACCCTAGCTATGGTCATACGTAACACACATACGTCGTAACTATTTATTTATGTTTTCTCTCAAGTTTTACTTCATAATCAAACATCATGCTTATGCCATCTTTATTTTAATTGTAATTTGGTCTGAGTTAAATGTGTTCAATTATCGAATATAGCTTTTATATGCACAAGCGTTCATCAACTTATATTATCCAAGCTTTTGTATAACACCTGACCCTACCTTAAGGGTTCTACACAATGTGATATAACCTAAGGGTTTGGACTTTATGCACAATATACTAATTATTAGATGTTATAATGCTTAAGCGCATTATACCATATGCTAGAGGTTATCACCTTTGTGCACATTATAATTTTATACTATATGCATAGTATGACTATTTGAAAAGGTTCTACGTATTTCACTACGTGTTATGACTAATGTGCATCGACATACGTTATGTTTTGAGCATAATGGAGACAATAGTTATAACTCGGTTGATCTCTACGTTGGCAGTCTTATGTGCATCTGGTAGCTATGATACTTAAATGCTATTAATGGAGTTTGGGTGGAATGCCCATTAGCATCCCTTGTGGCAGGTATCCACGTGATGATTCTTGGTAAAAGTTTTAAACCCTAACTGCACTTTGAACTACTCGTCGATACCATAACCTGGAGCATTCATTTTTGCATAGAGTGAGGGTGGAGAGGCCGACAGGCTCTCAGGTTCTTAGGGTTTGTAACAAAGGTTTGTAGCATCTCTCTCGGGGTTCGATACTGAGACCTGTAACTTACACTAGTACTAAATGAGAGATAAATGACCCAAAAAATGACCAAAATCCACATATAAATGACCACTTTTGAGTTGGTGACCACTGGTAGCAAATTAACGGTCATTTATCACGCAACCAAAAATATGGTCATATTTAGATTGGTCATTTATAGCTTATCGCGTGGTCATATATTTTTTCATTAATTTGGTCATTAATTGTCACAATTAATGACCACATTTTTGTCACGTGATAAATGACCGCTAATTTGCTACCAACGATTGCCAACTCAAAAGTGGTCATTTCTATGCATATTTTGGTCATTTTTTTGGTCACTTATCTCTCATGTTGTACTGGTAGTTGTTTATATGCAAATTTTAGTCATTTTTTATTCATTTATCTCTTTTTAGTGGTTTCAGAATATATATAGGGCACGGAGGAATCAAACCACCAATCTCTTGCCTATAAGGCAGGTGCTCTAGCATTAAGCTAGCACCCTAAAATAGAATTCCTTATGGATTTATATGAGAATAAAATTTCCAACAGTTAACACCATCTTGCCAAATTCTGGAAAAGGGTCACATACCTAGGTAAGAAACAAAGATTACCCAATAGTCACCAAAAATGGTCATGTTAATGAGAACATTATTTTGCCAAAATATCTCAAAAATCAAGAATGCAGTTATATTGTCAAATTTTTCTCCGAGTGGTACCAAATCAAGAATCGCAATTGTCTTTTCCTGATCCTAGGCATCCGCATTTTCTCCCATTATCCTTACTTGGATTTATTTCAAGAAGGTTCATGCTTCTATCTATGCAACCAGCACTGAAACCAATGGGAAAAAAAACATAAAGTGCCACCCCAAGCTCAATCTCCACTTGCATTGGATATACACAGCCACATGGTGCATGATGATCAGTAGAAGTCAATGGTTGAGTGCAAGATACTTAACTGAAATCTATACAAATAATGCATCAAGTTAGTCACACATAATGTATCTTGATCCTTTATACATAGAAATAAGGTGAAATCTAAGCAGATTGATCTTATATGCATGGAGTAAATTTATTTGCAAATCAAATGATAACAATTACAGAGAAATCCAACTCATGATAACAAAATGAATGTTCAAAGAATAACAAAATATATCATGTACTTTAGCAATGAGTATAAGCTTCTTAAAAAAATAGAATAGTTCATAATGGACCCTTTTAATTTCTTATAACATGAATTTAATCAACCAGAAAAAAGAGAGGACAAATTACCCTTATAAACTCTTGTGTATTCATAGTTTTGTCACAACCACTCATGAAGCACAATAGGGTAAAAACATTACCGAAGAAAAATGAAAACCGATGCTAATTACTTTAAAACTTTATAGTAAAATAGTAAGGAGTCGCAAGCGTAATCAACTCAAACAAAGATGAGAAATTGCCATTACAAACTCGTTTACATTGAAGTGTATCAGAAGTAAAATAAACTTATCCATCCTACACATTCTTGAGCCACATCAAACAAGTGAATTATGAGAAAAATTACCACAGATATACCCTTGATGAGGAGCATATTTACAAGAGATGTTCGAACCAGTTCACCTTCAACGAGAAAGTCAAAAGGTTGAGGTTTTTCTGCCCAAAAAAAGAGAAATTTCAGCTTAGGAAAAAAAAACTCAACTCCAACTTCCCATGAAAATATACAAACTGTGACTTTGTACTACAAACAATTCTAACTTTTTGCACCATTTGTAGACTAGTCTTGGATAAAAGAAAAAATTGCATTCATTAGCATATTAAATTTGTGGAAGTTGTTTAAAGGAAATACTAGAAAAGTAAGACAACAAGAAAAACATATTGGCACTGATTTTCTATCAATGTATGGTTAGAAACATTATCGTGGAATCCTACAGCAAAGGTATTTCTTGTCTGACATAATAACATAATAAATTTGATCATAACTTCCAACAGTTCAAATCAGTCTAGAGTTCTAAACAAACATGAATTCATGCATATCTATATTACTAAGCCACAATAGTCTACAAAATTGGCAAATGAATGTTTGTGTGAGAATGCCACAACCCCTTCTCCCTTGGTTTAAAGTCTAATGGTAAGTGGAAGAAACAACAACTAATTTATTATGATACATAAATAGATATGGATGCAAATTCATCAATTTTTAATATTTTGGGGGATTTTTATCTAAAATGTCAAAAATGTTATTTCAAAATAAAACTAGAATTCGTCATTCTAGCCAAGGGATTCCCCTAAGCATATGTCAACCAAATCCCTTGTGGAAATATACTAACAGAGTAAGACGAGACCAAAGATGGAAGGGGTTGAGGGGCCGGAAAAATTTTAAAAACCAATGTACACTAAAGGTAGTTATACAAGGGTTAGAGCCAATTTCATGCATGCTCTAGGCTCACTTTAAACGCCATGGAAATGTGTAGTACAATATCCATTGAATTTCAATCCAAATTGAGAAAATTTATATCAAGCGAGATATTCACAGGTAAGGATCTAAAATGCCAGATGTAGGTCCCAAAAGAAACATAGGGTATCCATTGCACTGGAAGAAGAAGCCTTGGCTCGTCGTAGCTCCGGAGACAAATATAAATATTCCATATTGCATGTAATTCCATAATAATGTTTGGACTTAGAGTGAATTCAACCAACCATGCTCCCAATGTGATAAAAGAATAATCGTCATATGTTCCTAGCTGGCAGACGCATATGAATACGGAGCTAGGGCTGATATTTAACATTATATGTAAAAAAACAGAGCATTTGGGGGAATTGATTTGGCTTCCATAGGTGGCCAAAAGGAGGATATAGGATAGCCATCCGAATCTAGTCTTTCAGAGTCAGATACTTGGGTAATATTTTGATAAAAGGATAAATATCCTATTAAGGTCCACTAACCAATTTGGTTTTTCGGATGTGGTACTGGTATGTCCCTTTGATTATGGAGAGAAACCAACTCCGGGAAGTCAAATACCTTCTTTCTCACACACATACAAGGGCTCTACACCCGCTAGGGTTTGAACCTGGGTTGTTTCAATGGTGGTGCCCTGCCCAACCACCAAGCCATTTCCTGACTGATAGAAGCTTTGACCCAGGCATGTGAGAGCATGGTCTAATTCTCCAAGCAAATAAATTTGTCTAGCTTTATAGTAAGATGTGATAGAAAGTTGCAAAAGTACACCAGCATCATAGGGAACTTGACCCAGAATGGGAACCCAAGGAAATAATACGGTTGACTGAAAAGAGGGGTTTCCAGTGTTGGAAAACCACCAAAATGTTCCTGCTAAAACTTTGTCGATGGGAAACAATCTCATCGACAGATGAGGCATCCTCAAAGATAAAGGAGAAAAAATCCTTTGATAGGTTTTCACAAATGAAAGGAAATTTAATGGAGATTATGCAAAGTAAATGTGAAGGAATATAAGGATATTTTCACCTAATCCCCTTCTCATCACTCTTTGCTCTCCTCTTTCTCTCTCAAGTTGTGTTGCATGCCGCCTTCAACTCCTATCAACTCCTATAATTAGATCTCATGAACATGTGAGGTCTAGTAACCTTCTGTAGTTTAATGTCAATGGATAATTCTCAGGGGAATTTTCTGGATTCATGCCATAGCAATGGGTCACTGTGCATTTGAAGGATGTAGAAGGTCTGAGAAATGTGGGTCACAACCAATGATGTATCTCAGGTTGGCCTAATGTTTTTTCAAATTTTATTCTATGGGTGCATTTTCTGTTTGTTTCTATATTAGTCATGTGCAGAATGGATCAGAAAATGTGACATATGAATAGCTCTAATAAATATGAAAGAATTTCTTTCATCAGGGAACCTGTTGGTATTCCAATTCTTTGGTGTTTCGCTGAACAAGTTTTCTATTAGGTTTAAGTGAATCTACCTAGAATAAAATTATTAGAATTTAAAAAGCTAAATTTTTTGATGGAATCCTATGAGTCAAAGCCATACTTTTTTTATGTCAAAATATATCTAAAATTAAGCATGTTTGCCTCATCCAAAACCTGTGGCCTTACAGATTGCTCTTGTTAATGCACCTGATGGCACTGCTTCGACGGATGCATGGAATGTTTGGATGGATGAGCACATAAATGCTATTGGTAAGGTTCCTCATGGAAATGAATCTGGTAACACCACATGGGTAGAGAAGAGACAGGCCAAGCCTAGTCTTCGTCTTACACCTGGTCGACATGTGCAACTAATAGTGACTTTGGAACAATTGATTGATAAATTGGTAAAGGAGAATAATATAGTTTTCTTTATTAAAGGTTCAAGAACTACTCCACAATGTGGATTTTCTCACAAAGTATTGACAATATTGAATGACCAAGGGGTAGATTATGAATTGGTTAATGTGCTAGACGAAGATTACAGTCATGGTTTGAGGGAAACATTGAAAGTATACAGTGGTTGGACTACATTCCATCAAGTGTTTGTGCAGGGAGAGCTTGTAGGGGGTGATGATATTCTAATGGAGATGAAAGAGAAAGGGGAGTTCCAAGAACTCCTTAAGAGAAATAAATAGGGAACTTAGATGTTCTTATTAGAAGGGATATAGAAGAGAGGCATATAAGTAGAGAACGATTATTATGGCCTACATTTATTAAGCCAGCATGTTTAGTGATCAATTTTTTTTCTCAGGGTGCTAGAATTGTCTCCCTTGCTTCATTATTTTGTGCGTTACAAGTGAATGGGTGTAACTGTTGACATTTTATTTAATCAAATGGGCTTCACAAAAACAAAATGGCACTCAATCCTAAATAGACTATGCTTTTATGAATTTACATTTTGCGTCTCACATATATATTGACACAGATTAGGTCAGATTAGGTTAGATTAGATCTCTCCGCTGGTTTCAAATGTGTAAGTAACCTTTTGATGTAAAATGTTGATATGGAATTTGGAAATTTATTTACCCTTATGGGGAGTTTCTTTGTTTCAACTAATGAGAAATTCATGCATAGAATTGACTGAGCTGGTAGAATAAATGGTCGTTGGTAATAAACTGTATCATGTATAAAGTTACTTAGGAAAAATACTAAATAGTGGCATTGATGATAGGAACATAATTTATAGGTACATATTATACTTGATAACTTAAATCTGTGTTTGAATCTTGTAAACAGTTTGACAAGTAAAGTCTCAAAAGTTTGCCAGAAAAAAGTGATCGCTATCTTTACCTTCCTTCACGCCATGCATTAAATTTTAAGTGCCTTCTGCATTCTAGAAATACTGGTTTAGGGATGGGAAACCTAACCCAAAACTTAACCAGATCTGAGAATCGTAATATAGTAGTATCTTTCTTAAATCTGAATATCCTAATACTGTCTGGCTCGAGTAGATTAAGATTTGTTTCCAGGACCCTTCTAATTACAAGTGTCCAATAATTCTACAGAAGAACGAAGCCAAAGCTTAATTATTGTCCTCAAAGGCAAAAGAGATAGTTTGACAATGAAAGCAGTTATAGTGGAACCTCGGACTTGTCAGTTTTATAATTGATTAATACTGTGAACGGTGATTAGGAATGGGCATATTTGTGTTATCTTATATACTCATCTGTGTGGAGGTCAAAGACATCAATGGGGGATGTATTCTTTATGCAAATAATTTGCTCTGGATACACTTGGATTTAATGATAAGATTGTCATTTTTTGTGATCAATGCAACAACAAGCTTCATGTTGTCTGTCCACGTAAACATAAAGAGATTTATTTAAAGAAGGTGTCGCGTGCTTGTAATGATGATTGTAATGAAAGTAGCAAGAGAAAGTCGATTCTATCAACAACATTATCTTATCTTGCTGTAAAAAGGGAGGGGAAAAACTGATTTTGTGCCATATCAAGATTTTCATTATAGCCCCAAGATCATGAAGTCTAGATAGAGCACTTGGCAAACTTCGAGAAAAAATGATAAAGAAAGCTCCAAATATTAAGATATTTCAAGTCGCTATTATTTATTATTTGTAGAAAGAAATCCAGTCCTGGGAAATCTAAATATCTTGAAGAAGAAAAGCGCATAAATCGCCAAATATGAGCAAGATATCATGGAAGAAATCGTGAACATTAATAAAGCATGAAGTCTTCTTGTTTAGAATTGTTTATAAAAAAAATCATTTTGCATCAGCCAGGGGAGAGGAGCGGTCTATGTAGATCAGAAAAGGGAATGCATTTCTTTTTCTTCATATTCCACATTTTGTAATTGTGTTTTGGAGAGGTAGATGAAGGAGGCAATGTCACTGCGATGAGGAAGGGAGCCAAAAGTTGATGGTCACCAAGATGATCAAACCCTTATTAATATATTCCCGAATAAAGTCATAGATAAAGTAATCAAGGAAAATATCCACCATCTGGACAACATACGAGAAGGACGACCTCTCTGAAGGATACAGACAGTATAAATATATAAAAAACCCGTGGGACCAAAGAGGTGGCTGAGAGAATAACAGAGTTTCTAAACGAACATGAAGGTGAACTATTAGAAAAGAAAAAATACATAATTGCACAACAGTTCATTATTTCTATATAAGAAACTACATAAGGCATCTAGGGACTAATCATGAATATGAGGACCGCACATAAATTCTGGAATGGTTGAGATTTTTTTTTTTACCAACAAACGAATGAAATACATAATGAACTAATTCTTTATATTTATGTTCTATATTGATGATTGTAATATCTTTTCAACAATTAATTTCTTCATCTTTTTCTAGTAATTTCTTGTCAAAATTAAAGCATATTTATGTTCTATATTAGTGATTGTAATATATTTTCAGCAATTAATTTCTTCATCTTTTTCTAGTAATTTCTTGTCAAAATTATTTTTGAGATGTTGATTTTCTCATTTTCATTTATGATTGAAGTATGTTTCTTCCATGATTCATGTGTGCTATTCGTTTTGGCTTGTGCTTGAACAGTTACTACTGGACCAAACCTTGGTTCCTTGGCTAGACGGAACAGTTCCTTTGAAAGCCTGGACATTATAGAACAAGTTACTTATATAGCCTCATGGGATTGGATGGCCCTAGTTCTATTAATGTTGGGAATGATTCTGGTTCAAATAATTACGGGAATTAATGATGACCGTGTTCGAATGCCCTCGAACGATGTTAGGATTCTGGTTCATATTATGTTGTTGGGCACTCTCCTTCAGACTTATTGTCTACTCTCTATACCCTTCTTTTATCTTTTAGAGTCGCTTCGCTCCCATCAGATTGGGTTCCATCTTTTGACATAGCTTCAGGAAGGGTCGGTACAGAGAAAATATAGTGGACGTGTAGAGATATGATAGTAGATTGAATCCAAACCATAGTGAGTTAATTATATATGAGCGTACCAGAGATATCAACTAAAAAAATAGATAGAGGGAATGCCTTACCTACCCTTAGAATTGGATTAAAACCATATCGTACTTTGTCTCAATATAATACTGTGATATGTTACGCTAGATAGAACATGATCTTTACTAATAATATTATTTCTCTTGTATAAATATAACTATCTTTAAGACTTACCTGGGGGCCCCTATAACACACCTATACACTCAACAAGTAACACAAGGAATAAAATTACAATGGCATACCGAACCTTATATTAGCTGTTGGATTGATACTCTATGAGGGTAATATTATGTTGTCCGCTAAGGTTTGTTGCTTGCCGGTTTACTGCTTCCCCCATGACGATACCACTGATCGCAAATGCTTGCCTTCTTTATTTTGGTCAATGCACTCGATTCAGGTGTCGATTCACTTGATTCAGCTACTCGATTCAGGGTTTTAGGCTAGTTTTTGAGCCCAGGAGGCAATTCCAGTTATAGATGGGGGGATGAACGAACAGTTCAGAACAATGTGATGTGTTACTTACGATCACCTTAGGATCTTCAACAGAAACATCGTGCTTATCAGGTGTAGGACAGTCAAGGATGTGGATTATGTTGGAAATAAAAGTATTTATCAATTGCCCACATCTTAAGATATGGGTTTACCCATGGATGAACAATTAGGACTAGCCGGGAGACCTAACTAGGATGGAATATGAGCCAGGAGGAATAGTACGTAGCGCAGACATACCTAGAACCCCTTACTCAAATTGGACCCTCGAACGATACAATACCAAATCCTTTGGAAAGTGTTCTTACCTCAATGCGATGGAATACACGATTGGGCAGGCTGCTTGGCTTGGACTATATACTTTGATACTTCAGCTACTGCGTTGGGCTGGGCTGGATACAGTGATCAGTGCCAGGAGGTATATGTTTGTATATTTTGAAAATAATGGAAGACATATTCTTTGATGTTTTTCAGCACTATGCACAATCTCTTACTTATTATTCTATCTGGTGGATGGATCAATACGGGGATACCATTAGTTTGATTCAGATTATTTAAAAGAAGAGTGAATTTTAAGGACGAAGCAAAGCTAACAGAGTTAGATGTTAAACTAGTCATTTATGATTATGATCTAGTTGATGTTTTAGTAGGTTTATAAGTTATTGATAGTGATCGGGGTCATAAACTTAGTGATCTAGGTGAAGATTTTTAGTGTTATGGTAACAAGATATATTAATTCTTTCAAGATTGATATCTATACCTTAGTAATAAGGGTTCAATCTCTCAGGATCGAAGGGAGCAAAATCTAGTTTCTTATGATGGGCATGGTCTAGACCTTCATGATTGAGAACCATTTCCAGAATGAGATCCAATTTTTTATAAGCCTGATGCAGCTGATCGAGACTAATACCCAACATATCCAATTCAAGTAGCATATCCTCCATCACCAGCTTATAGACTAGCAACACCATTAGTTGAACCATCAACATCAGAGCCATCATCTCATATAGATACATATTACTAGTAGCAAATCCAAATATAGTAGAAAAAGGTAAGATTAATAGCAATTGCAGAACCAGAAGCATATCTAGCTTCATTCGCAGTTCAGAAGCCATAGGTACTAGTTCCAGGTCCACTAGCAGAAATACATAATGCATTAATGCTTTATATTTATGTTATGTATTGATGATTGTAATGAAATACATAATGCACTAAAAGTTGGATGAATAATGGACCAAAAAATAGGTTACCTCATTTATGTGAATCTCTACGCTGCATGTGGATGAACACTGGTACAAGGAGGAAAAGGGCACATTGTCACCATTAAAGAAAATCACGCCTATAAACCTAATTCGATGCCAAGTCACCACAATTTTCTTTAACCAAAATCTCAAGTAGCATGTTAACACCGTCTAACCTGGCACACGAGAATATGGAATTAGTTAACCCACTGAAAGAGATAATTCTTCCATGAATCAAAATATTTGTTAGGGTCGTTTCATGCAATTAATATGAAGAGAATAAAAAAAATCACTAGATCGTGTGGATGTTCACCATGTTTCGAAGTTCATGAAGTTCATCATAAACATCGTCGAGTGCTTGTTCTGTCCGTCAGTATCGGTGTAGAAAGAGGTCGAGGTCTATATGACTGTCTCTAGCCGAGTAGATCATCTTACTTGCCACGATGCGTATCCAAGGCAAGCAATCGATTAGCCAAGTCGATTATCCCAACAGCTGAGTATCCAAGCCAAGTAGTAGAGTAGCTCAACTGAGACCAAACCCTAAGTAATTCAAAATAAATAGCGGTAGTGTAAGGAACCCACAAAAAATTATTTAAGGAAGCTGCATAAAGTAATTAAATGGGAATTCTATGCTGAACTGGTGAATTCATGTTGTTTGTGTGGGTTTTAAGTCAGTGCGGTGATTTCCTACCATCCTGGAGAACACATACAATATAGTCGGCCGTGGTAATAAATCTAGCTAGTTTTCCATGTCGTGTTTGTAAACCCCAGAAAAACATTTAAAACTCAGAAGACAAACAACTATCCATGCCGTGATTCCAGTACCAACCCCTGGCATTACTCAGATCTACCAAACCCTCACATGACTTATATCTATTGAAGTTTTATAATTTGAGTTATTTTCCCAAATTTTCTGTCTCAATCTGGTTTTTAATTTACTCAATTTTCGGCTAATTCACTTTTCCCTCTTTTATTTTATTTTTATTTATTTATTTATTTTTATTTAATTTTCCTCTTTTTATTATGTTTGTTTCTTATTTATCTTTTTTTTTTTAATTTAATTTCCCTCTTTTTACCGTATTTGTTTTCTTATTATTATTATTTTTTTTAAATATGTTAATACTAATATTAATATATTATATATACTAACTATAGAAATATATCTAATAACTATATAATATATTGATATATTATATATGAGTGAAAAATGGAATGTTTACAAGAACATAAATAAAAGGAAGGTTTTTAAGAAATTGTTTACTTTAAATGAGAAAGGGAAAGCAAACGTATTAAGGATTATAAGTGAATAATAATAATATTATTATTATTGGAGATGGGAACGAAGGTATTTTAATAGAAAGAGAGTTTTTTTTCTTTTCAAAATGGAGAATATTAGCGACTTTTTGTAGGGGAGGGGCCCAAGGGGGACTTTCAAACTTTTTGAAATCAGGTGCGAGGAGAACCATGGTGAATGGATGCATATGGAGAATTAATGGAGGTTCCGAAATTGACAAGTTTTAGCTAATAAGACGGAATATATATGAACTTGCCGAAACTTTAAAAAACCATCGAGAGGGTCAAACGATGACAATTTTGTTCAATCAAAATATGAACGCAACCAATATGACAAGCCGAACACAATGACACCAACTTCACAACATGACAATGTCGAGAGGGAAAGCCGAAAAATATCAAAGACTCAACTCAACCACACTATGATGATGCACATGATGCAACTTGGTGGATTTGTCGAAGGGATAATACAAAAGAAAAATGGTAAGATAAGATATGGACATATAGATAATCACATTGAACAAGATAAGGTGCCTTTGCTTCTAGGGTTTGAGCTCGTTTTGATAAAAACATGTTTTTATTGGGTCTATGATAAACCCAGATTCATTAATGTTGAGTTGTGACACATGAGAGGGTCTACAATTTACTAAATTCTAACACTGAGGGGGTCTGGGTCTTTGAATCCACCTGCAGTGTTAGAATTTAGTAAATTGTAGACCCTCTCATGTGTCACAACTCAACATTAATGAATCTGGGTTTATCATAGACCCAATAAAAACATGTTTTTATCAAAACGAGATCAAACCCTAGAAGCAAAGGCACCTTATCTTGTTCAATGTGATTATCTATATGTCCATATCTTATCTTACCATTTTTCTTTTGTATTATCCCTTCGACAAATCCACCAAGTTGCATCATGTGCATCATCATAGTGTGGTTGAGTCGAGTCTTTGATATTTTTCGGCTTTCCCTCTCGGCATTGTCATGTTGTGAAGTTGGGGGTCTTTGAATCCACCTGCAGTGTTAGAATTTAGTAAATTGTACAAATTCATTGTCAAAATTGTAACTTTCCATTGTCGGAGTGACACAACTAAAAATGACCAAATAAATGACCAATTGTTATGTGATCATTTTTAGTCTAGTTATATCCCGTGACCAAATTTTGTCATTTAGCTTGGTCTTTTTTAGTTTAGTTTTTATCTCGTGACCAAAAGTGGTAATTTATCTTGGTCTTTTTTAGTTTGCTCACTTAAAATTTATTAATTTTGGTCATTTATCCCTTGAAAAACCTGTGGTGACCAAATTTTTTGGTCTCCTGGTCACTTATCTCTCATTTTGTACTAGTGTTACATTTTGTCACTAGCAAGCTATATGAGCTGAGATTTTATTGAGTTGTTTATCCTTACTGGATTCGATGGTGAATCCGAGCACCTCCGGTGTTGATGTTGAAAGCTTGATACGTCACAGACGAGTTCAGGCGTGCTACGAGGGTTTTGCAGGTAATGTCAAAGGTCAACCCATTGTGCTTCGTCGAGTGTTTAATATTATCAATGTTTAAGTTTTAAAGTCTGAGCGATTCAAGGTTTAACCACAGATTTGTTTGATCTTCAGGCAGGTTCTTCCTCGGCATTTGTTTTAAGTTTAGCCAAACCAGAAAAGAGCTTGAAATCCCCGGTAAGCCTCGGTGACTCCCTTGTGGGCATCTATTGTACTCATAAGATTTTTGGTGAAACTTTGGCACAATGTCAGTCTTCGTTTGGTTAGCCGAGGGTTCGGTTTTATTTAAACTTTGGTTTTTACTATCAATTGTAAATCTTTATAAGCCGTATGGCATTTTTGGTATAGGGAGGATTGAACCCTCGACCTGTCCTAAGTTGGTTTCTCAATGTTTTGCTGTATAACTTTTTAATGATAAATGCATATGGTTTTATATAAATGGTTTTTTCTGGAATCAAATGGAGTATGAAAATAGAAATCCTGAGAGAATGCTCTCGGCATTCTTTGTTATTTTGTATTGAGGCTTGATAAACAAAAGTTAGGGCAATGCCCGACGCTGTTGGTGAATGATTATAATGTTCATTTTTTTAAATGTTGTTTGTAAAGTGTTGGCCACAAGGCAAGGTGATAAACCCTACCAAAACTGTGTAAAGGTTTTGCGAGTGGAATATTAGGGGTTTCGAACCCCGAACCTGTTATGTATTTATGTTTTAAAAACTTAAGAATGTGTGGTATGTTGGGTGAACCCTTCGGGTATCGTACCCTGGTCTCATATTACTCCTTCGTTTTGTTAGATGAATGAAATGTTATCATAGTAATACTAAGGGAAGTTTATGTACAGGGTTTGAACCCTGAGATGGCCGATCTATTCTTTAGAGTTATTAATGCTTATTTAAATTCTTAGTATGCATAAGTGATGTTTCCTTTGATAATGTTTTTACAAGAATTTTGTGTAAACAAATTAAGTGAAAAGTGTGGATATTCAAATGACTAGGGTTCTGTAGCAAAAGTTGTTTATACAAGAGCTGGATTTACAATGTGCTTCTATACTTGTTTTAAACAATAATTCGATGATGATATTTATAATACTACTGTTTATAATCTATTTTGCAATATTTAGGCTAAGAGAAAAATAGGTGATTCGAAGATTATCATTTCTGTATAAAAGAGATTTATTTAATAATTTTAATTATTCGAATCTAATTTTAATTCCTCTTCCCTATACTAGAGTACGTCACTTAAATAATGTGTGAAAAAATACAGGGAAGCATTTTCTAATCTATCATTCATTTAGCATTTTTAACCTAACAAGTATATGGATTTTTCAGAGTAGATAATATTGTAGAAATAGATCATTTAATCACAGTCAAAAGATATCTAAGATTAAATAGACATCTGATAACATAACTACATTCATTTCCTTGGTAAATAATTTGGCAGAAAGTAAATAAAATAACACAATTTGAACCTGGTAACTGTAGAAGAGACAAACAGCCAAAGGAGCCCGTTCCACCCAACCTTTTCCTGAAGACAACCAAGCTACATGCCTTAGGACCCCCGAGCCTGTTCACTGAACCACCAGGACGAATATGCTGTGTGGAGAAATGGAATAAATTCCTTTGCAACTCAGCAACAGTACTTGACAGTAGTACTTCTGCTTTTAGCAATATTGAACTTAGCAATGTAGCTGCACTAGTTCAGAATGCAGTCTTAACTCACTCAATCACTTCTAACCTTCCCCTGATCGAATCTCTTGTGCTCTCTCGTCTTTCACAATTTAGAAATTATCAGAAGGTAGGAATGAACAGCCTCTTGTTGAATTCGATGGGTAGATAAGCATGCCTAGGTCTTTTGGTCAGTTTCTTAGTTAATAAGCCACATGCTCAGTTCCATTTTCTTGGGGAACATGACCATAAAATTAGGGAAGTTGCCCCCTGCAACAGTTAGAAGTGAGTTGAGGATGCTGCCAAGTGTCAGTTTTCTCTCCACCCCGGTCCATTCCTCCTAGTGGGTCAGTGAACACTCATTGAACATTCTCCTTTGGATATTTGTCTCATCTTTTATTTATAAATAATAAAATATTCAGAATAATTAATTACAGTCATCCTTGACCTCACTTGGTCAATAAACATGAAACTTTACAATAACATAAAACATAATGTTTTTCTGACAACATAAAATGTTCAGAATTTGGGTATGTGACATGGAGGGCATAAATGATGATCCAGAGAAGAATACCCCGAGGAAAATCAGGACTCAATACACCGAAAACCTCGTTGTCACCAAAAAAGACAGCTAAAAAACACCACAACGCACCAGTCCACGCACTAGTACATATGGGCGTATTTTTCCACGAAATATTTCCACGTTTCGAACATTCATGGAAAAATACAATGAAATTTAAGATGTCTTTTCATTTTTTTTATCATGGCGGAAAAACCGTGTCAATATCGACGTTTTTTAATTTTCGACAAACTTTCGTCTCTATATCGACGAACTATGGCTATATTTGCACACCCGCCAAACCAATGCCAGTTTCCAAGTACGGCTCTTGGATTTTTACGCGCGGGTCAACTCATGCATTTGCGTCGATAGATCGATGATCGTCGATCTATAAATACATACTTTAAGACAATATTCGACACATTTGCTATAGTTGCGACAAGGTTCCTGGTGATTGATTAAGCCTGGATTTTGAACTTGCGACAAATTTTGTGGTGATTGTTTGAGCTCGGATATTCTACATAGCTCGGATTTTGAACTTGCAAGATTAGTATTTTTATATTTTTTTGTCTATATGTTAAGAAAAAAAAATTCAGGATTTTTTTCAACATGCATGTTTGAACGAAATTTAATTTTTTTGTTTTTTTTTTAAATTTAGCATTGCTACATATATTTTGTGTGATTAATTAGTTATACTTACATGTTTTTATAGGATTTGCATATGATGATTATATATTAATTACTAATTAAACCTCTTCTTTTTTCTATAGTTCTATTAAACCCGAAATAAGAATTGAAAACCACCTCAGTAGTATCAAAGAACTTCCAGTTATGCTTGTGATTGCCTTGGATTCTTCAACACTTGAACTGTGAGCTTCAACTGTGTCACATGGTTCTGCCGCCCTTGTTCTTTTTTTTCTCTTGTATGTTTGTCCAATAATATAAGTCATATAATCAGATACCAACAACAAGTGTTTCCTAAATACATTCTTTATCAACCATATCCAAAACTAGAGAGAGTCATACTCAACAATCATCTGGTAAATTCATAAAAGGTAAGCATGCATCAAGGCCAAACTATCAATTTCTCATTGTGAGAAAATCAAAGGCCATTGCACAACACTTGTTAGCATCAATGAAAACTTCAGTCTTCATGTTTTTCTTTATAGAAATTGGTATATAATATATTGTATTTAGAAATATACGTATATCTAATGTATTTGAAAAGTTACTGTTTGGTATGGTGTAGCTAAGACAATTACTTCTCACTACAAGGATTTGTCACTATGAATGAAAATGCAAGGAAGCTTACTCAGTTTAGAGCGGCATTAGAGGCGAGGGGAGATGGAAAATGTTATTTCCCTTGCTCTGATTGCAGGGGCTTGCAAAGAAGAAGACTTTTAATAACAACCGCTGAAAGACATTGTAGGGAGAAGGGGCACGTTGAAGGGGGTTATGAATATCATCCCTTGGTAAGAGGTTATTCAATTTTTAATGTATTCTCTGTAATAGTCATCATGTCATGAATTGCAGTAAAATGTCTTATCATTTTATTATATGTTCTATACACACTAATTTTAATACGTTTTTTGTAAATATATAGACAATGCCCCCAAATTGTCGCCCTCCAGAGAATTATTTTCCAAGTACTAGCAGAAATACTCATTTACAGGGTGACAAACATCTAGATCAGAATATTGAAGCTGATCAATTTCTTAATGATGATATGGATGGAGATAACGTTAGTGATACAAATCAGGAAGATGAGATACATAGATTGATCCAAGACACATTTGCTCCAATGGATGAGGACAACTAGGATGATAGTCATGATGTTGATCCTCTACTCAACAAGTCACGTCAACCTCATTATGAAGGCTCAAAGACAAATCTTCTATCTGCTATATTGTTGTTAGTGAACTTGAAGGTTTTGAATGGTTTATCAAACACCTGTCTCACACAGATACTAGGGTGTGTAATTTGTAATTATTTATGTCTGCATGTTCACATGTACATAAAGGGTTGACGTTTTTCCTATATTTCTATTGTTATCTAATTTGTAAAGTATGGATGCGATATTGATGATTAATATTGTTTACATTGACTTATTCTTTTGAATTTTGTAGATTGTTAGGTGAATTTCTATTACCAACGTCAAATATTTTAACCACGCACATATCGAGAGATATATGTGATTATGAAAGAATTTGGAATGGAGTATCAAGCTATTGATGCATGTCCTAATGATCATATCATATACTATGGACAATATGCATTAGAAAATGAATGCTGGCAATGTCAAACAAGTAGGTATCGAACCAATAAAGTGACAAAAAAGGGGCCTCACAAAGTTCTTCGTTATATTCCAATAATTCCACATTTACAGCAGTTGTTCAGGTGTCAAAGTATAGCACAGTTTATGGATTTCCATGCAAAGAACGGAAGTCAAGACGATGTTCTTCGAATGCCTGCAGATGGTTCTGCATTGAGGTACATCGAAGAAAAGTGGCCAATTTTCAAGAAGAACCTCGTAATGTTAAACTTTCGTTGGCAGCTGATGGTGTCAATCCATTTGGAGAGCTTCGTTCTACCTACTCAGTGTGGCCTGTTTTTGTTATAAACAATAACCTTCCTCCTTGGATGTCGATCAAGAGAGAGCACACAATGTTGGCAATGATTGTTCCAGGTATTTAATTAATTTGTATTTTTTTACTTGAAAGTCTTATCACTAAATATTTCATTTCTTTGTTTCGTGCATGATAATTATGTCTTTTATATATAATGATCTATAGCTAAATATAATTAATCATGTATGTTGGACCAATTAGGTAAGTACCAGGTTAAAGATATGAACGTATATATTGAGCCTCTTATCGATGAGTTGTTGAATTTATGGGTCGGCGTCACTATGTATGACATCTCTAGACCAATAGGGCAAAAACAATTTCAATTCCATGGAATACTTGCATGGACAATTCATGATGCTTCTGGGTTAACACATTTTTGTGGTATATTGTTACTTTCTTTTGTTCTTTAATATTATATATATCTATTGAAAATATCATGCATTATTTCAAATGGTAATTCTAATTCGCTACACTAATTCGTATATCTTGTAGGTCTTCAAACAAAGGGTAAATTTGCACATCCATTTTGCGGTCCCGGGATAAAATCTCGTCGTTCAAGGAGTTTAGTAAAGGAAGTGTTTGATGAGTATAGGCACTTTCTGCCTAAGAACCATAGTTATCGAACTACAGACAAAGCAAAATCCAATGGTAAAGAAGAGAATGGAAAAAAACCACGAAGAATGACACCTCACCTATGGAAGTTGGAATATAATAGAAATCGTCAAGGTATGCCAAATTATTTATGTATTGTTGGAATATTGGTCAATACTTAGCCAAATTTATGAATATGCAAAACAATAGTTTTCCTACTTTGGGAGATTGATTTATTGCACATGTGACCATCATAAGGAAAACTAAAAGCATAGGTGGATAACCACTTCAACAAGGAACAAATCTCTGTCACCCTATGAATTTTATTAGCACAAGGACACCTCCTTGCATTCATTTCCAAATGGCCTTTTAATACTGCTAATTCAACACTTAGACAAAAATTGTCAAACCCTAGGGTAACATGAGATTTTTATTTTCACCAATTTTGAAGTGTGAGACACCCAATGGATAGAGGCCAACAAGGTGACTTTATCTAAACCAATTTCACCTCTTGAAGCCTCTTTCTCTCTCCTCGATGGGAATTTTACTGGAGTAGTGCAAATCAAGCTAAGAGGCACTTTTGGCAGTTTGATATCTTCCTCCTCAAAGACTCTTTGGAAAATATGAGACCATGATTGGATGCACCAAACAACATTCTAGAGATCCATACTCTCAAAATGATTTAAGACATCACACTCAAGACATGGCGGGCATTTTACTGAGGTCACTTAGGCATTTTTAGTGATTTTACACTTAGACACTTTTGCACTTTCCTAGACTTGGTACAATCTGCCTGAAACCATGTTTTGGAAGATCCATAACTTCTTCCTCAGACACTTTTAAGTCAATATGAGAACATGTTCAGGTAGACAAAACAACAACCTACAAGATGACCATATGGTGCGGGCATTTTCTTCAACCCACAAAATATGGCGGGCATTTCCCTGAGGCCACTTAGGCATTTTTTCTACTTTGTTGTAAAAGCAACCTGAAACCCTGTTTTGGTAGGCTGCTATCTTTGTCATCAAACACCTTCTGTGAAAACTAAGTCCAAAGTCAGATAGCCTCTTTGACAAGCTAGAGCATGATAGTTCCAGATAATTTTTATCATTCTCCCATGAGGTATGGCGGGCATTTTCCGAAGTCCACCTGGACCAGTTTTCCAACACTTAGCCATTTCCAAGAATTTCTCCAAGGTTTATCCTGAAACCCTATTTTGGCAGACTTATAACTTTCTCCTCAGAAATGATTAAGGCAAACTGAGACCATGGCTAGATAGCCACTTCAACAAGCTATAGCCTTCTATGCCGGTGCGGGCATTTTATTCAAACCATGAATTATGTTGGGAATTCTCTTAGAGTAGTTTTGACTACTTTTTCATATTTAGCCAATTTCCAAAGTTTCACAAACTTGCCGTATTTTTTCAAAATGATGTCAGATTACAACACTGACTTCCTGATAGCACCAGAACACCATCATGTGTCTTTCCAGCCTCATCATACATGCCAAATCATCATACTTGCCATGTCATTACTTCCTTTTTCATTCATTTGTCTTTCACTTAATTTACCCTGCCATAATGTCTTTGGTTATCCTTTTGCCATTCATTGAACTCCTTTGACATCAATGACAATCACATTCAACATGTATCATATCTTATATAAATCTTTGTTTTTTTTAGTGAATTATGTTCAGCGCGGTATGTACCTATATTGATTAATTAGTGTTAATTTGATTTTGTTGATGTTTCATGAATGCCATTAAGGCATTAATGGGCTTCCACGAGGAATGAAAATTTACCCGATGCAATTCAATAGGTTGCCATACTACGAGCACCTAAAAATAGTTCATTTTTTTGATACAATGCATATCGGGAAGAACATAAAAGAAATGTTATGGCGAATATTAGATGGAAGGATTGACAAAGAAAGAATTGGAAATATTTGTAGTGACATCCAAGAAGCTAATCACGCATTGCAAAGTGTGATCATTAATTCTAATGGTGATGGTCGTCAATGGAATATTCGTGCATGATAATTATGTCTTTTATATATAATGATCTATAGCTAAATATAATTAATCATGTATGTTGGACCAATTAGGTAAGTACCAGGCTAAATATATGAACGTATATATTGAGCCTCTTATCGATGAGTTGTTGAATTTATGGGTCGGCGTCACTATGTATGACATATCTAGACCAATAGGGCAAAAACAATTTCAATTCCATGGAGTACTTGCATGGACAATTCATGATGCTTCTGGGTTAACACATTTTTGTGGTATATTGTTACTTTCTTTTGTTCTTTAATATTATATATATTTGTTGAAAATATCATGCATTATTTCAAATGGTAATTCTAATTCGCTACACTAATTCATATATCTTGTAGTTCTTCAAACAAAGGGTAAATTTGCACGTCCATTTTGCGGTCCCAGGATAAAATCTTGTCGTTCAAGGAGTTTAGTAAAGGAAGTGTTTGATGAGTATAGGCACTTTCTGCCTAAGAACCATAGTTATCGAACTACAGACAAAGCAAAATCCAATGGTAAAGAAGAGAATGGAAAAAAACCACGAAGAATGACACCTCACCTATGGAAGTTGGAATATAATAGAAATCGTCAAGGTATGCCAAATTATTTATGTATTGTTGGAATATTGGTCAATACTTAGCCAAATTTATGAATATGCAAAACAATAGTTTTCCTACTTTGGGAGATTGATTTATTGCATATGTGACCATCATAAGGAAAACTAAAAGCATAGGTGGATAACCACTTCAATAAGGAACATATCTATCTCACCCTATGAATTTTATTAGCACAAGGACACCTCCTTGCGGTCATTTCCAAATGGACTTTTAATATTGCTAATTCAACACTTAAACAAAAATTGTCAAACCCTAGGGTAACATGAGATTTTTATTTTCACCAATTTTGAAGTGTGAGACACCCAATGGATAGAGGCCAACAAGGTGACTTTATCTAAACCAATTTCACCTCTTGAAGCCTCTTTCTCTCTCCTCGACGAGAATTTTACTGGAGTAGTGCAAATCAAGCTAAGAGGCACTTTTGGCAATTTGATATCTTCCTCCTCAGAGACTCTTTGGAAAAGATGAGACCATGATTGGATGCACCAAACAACATTCTAGAGATCCATACTCTCAAAATGATTTAAGACATTACACTCAGGACATGGCGGGCATTTTACTGAGATCACTTAGGCAGTTTTAGTGATTTTACACTTAAGACACTTTTGCACTTTCCTAGACTTGGTACAATCTGCCTGAAACCCTGTTTTGGAAGATCCATAACTTCTTCCTCAGACACTTTTAAGTCAATATGAGAACATGGTCAGGTAGACAAAACAACAACCTACAATATGACCATATGGTGCGAGCATTTTCTTTAACCCACAAAATATGGTGGGCATTTCCCTGAGGCCACTTAGGCATTTTTTCTACTTTGGTGTAAAAGCAACCTGAAACCCTGTTTTGGCAGGCTGTTATCTTTGTCATCAAACACCTTCTGTGAAAACTAAGTCCACAGTCGGATAGCCTCTTTGACAAGCTAGAGCATGATAGTTTCAGATAATTTTTATCATTCTCCCATGAGGTATGGCGGGCATTTTCCGAAGTCCACCTGGACCAGTTTTCCAACACTCCATTTCCAAGAATTTCTCCAAGGTTTATCCTGAAACCCTATTTTGGCAGACTTATAACTTTCTCCTTAGAAATGATTAAGGAAAACTGAGACCATGGCTAGATAGCCACTTCAACAAGCTATAGCCTTCTATGCTGGTGCGGGCATTTTATTTAAACCATGAATTATGTTGGGCATTCTCTTAGAGTAGTTTTGACTACTTTTTCATATTTAGCCAGTTTCACAAACTTGCCGTCTTTTTTCAAAATGATGTCAGATTACAACACTGACTTCCTGATAGCACCAGAACACCATCATGTGTCTTTCCGGCCTCATCATACATGCCAAATCATCATACTTGCCATGTCATTACTTCCTTTTTCATTCATTTGTCTTTCACTTAATTCACCCTGCCATCATGTCTTTGGTTATCCTTTTGCCATTCACTGAACTCCTTTGACATCAATGACAATCACATTCAACATGTATCATATCTTATATAAATCTTTTTTTTTTTTAGTGAATTATATTCAACGCGGTATGTACCTATATTGATTAATTAGTGTTAATTTGATTTTGTTGATGTTTCATGAATGCCATTAAGGCACGAATGGGCTTCCACGAGGAATGAAAATTTACCTGATGCAATTCAATAGGTTGCCATACTACGAGCACCTAAAAATAGTTCATTTTTTTGATACAATGCATATCGGGAAGAACATAAAAGAAATGTTATGGCGAATATTAGATGGAAGGATTGACAAAGAAAGAATTGGAAATATTTGTAGTGACATCCAAGAAGCTAATCACGCATTGCAAAGTGTGATCATTAATTCTAATGGTGATGGTCGTCAATGGAATATTAGTCGTCCTTGGTGCTTGACGGAGCAACAGAGCAATATTATAAAAGAGGTCATCAGAAAAATCAGGTTTCCGATGGGTTTTCGTCTAACATAAAGAATATCTTAACGAAAAAAAGTGATTTTGCTAGGGTTAAAACACATGACTAGCATACATTCATTAAGGTAATTATGAGTTTATAATATATTTCCTTATTGGTATACACTATTTTATTAATTTTATTCTCTTATTTGGAAATAAATAATAATTATGTGTTTTTTGATACAGTATGTTCTACCTTTGTCTCTCCCAGATGACTTTGACAACAACATAAAACAAATTATTTATGTTCTTGGAAAATACATGAGGTAAGTAATGTTTTATATGGAAAATGTACTTGGTCTATGATTTGTAGTGGAACTTTTTGACATATTATGTTTTTCCCGCAAAGTTTATATATGGCTTGATATTATTTTATTGCATCATTTGTCGATGGATTTCATCAAAAGAAACCCATAAAGAAGATATAAGGTATTGGAAGAGAGAAATTCCCCGACTAATGTGTGAAATGCAACAGTATCTAGCTCCAACATTTTTCAATGCACAAGAACACTACCTCATACACCAAGTTGAGGAGATTAAATTATGTGGACCAGTACATACAAGGTCGATGTGGATGGTGGAGAGGAAGTTGAAGTCATTGAAGGATTTTGTTAGACAAAGAGCACGTCCTGAGGGTTCTATGGTTGAGGGATATATGGTATATCAATGCATGGTGTATATTAGTGAATATCTACCTAAATTAACAGAAAATATGAACGTGCCTCGCATTTGGCATCTCAACTCCATGAACAAATTCGAAGGGGAGGTCCTATTGGGGAAAGGTACAATGAGGACCGTGAAAGGTAATTATTAGATTTTGTGGAATTAATATATTACACATGTATTTTTCCAATTTTATTTTATCATAGAGATTTTTTATTTTTTATTAACCCTGCATATTCAACTATATTAAACTATGCCTTTAATGATATCTAATTAATTATATTGAATTGTTATTTTTTCATATAGTTGCTCGAGTGTGGGATGCTTTACATTTATACATTGCAGACAACCTTGATTGGATGGAGCATTGGATAGAAGATTGTGAATAATATTTTGGTAGGTTATCATGGGAAGGGGTCAGTAAGATGATTAAAACAGCTCATCGTCATCGACATCAATTTCCTGATCTTACGTCTCAAAGGGAAGTTGATTTAGCCTATGGTTTAAAAGATAAAAAGGCAAGTAAATTGTTTACCCACATTTTTCTAGTTACTTCCCATTTTTTCAATGTATTTGGTTTGTTTAAGTTTTCAAATATATTTTCCAAGTCCTATATGACGTTTATTAATTCACAATGTATTTTTTACTTGTTGTCAATGTTGCAGTTGAAACATCACAATGCTATGTGGTGTAATGATCGTAAATTTCGTATCAAAATGTTGGATGATAAGATGAAAACCTCGGATTGTGGGATAACTGCATTGTTTAAGTTCACCAATGTTTCCTCTGGAAGTGACAGACATCCAGAAGAAGCTGAGAATAGGTACTATGGGCATTTGGAGGAGATAATTGAGTGTGATTTTAATTCCTTTAAAATTGTTTTGTTTGAGGTGAAGTGGTATAGGTTATGGATGCATGAACGTGATCCTGAAAGAACTGTTATTGAGCATGCTAATGGATTTACCATGGTTAATAAAAGGGCATTTGAACCGGGTACAGAGCCTTATGTTCTTCCAAGTCAATGCAAGCAAGTCTTTACTCATAGGTACCATGTAAAGCAGGTTGGTCATACGTTGTTAGATACGACCCAAGAGGAACACCAATAAAGTATAATCATGTAGATGATGAAGATAATCACGAAGAAGAAGATGATGATGATGATTCAGATCAGGAGCAGGTGGCTGCAGTCGATGTGTTAGATGAAGAAGTTGAAGAGTTTGATCATCCAAATGTAGCAGACGATGATCTCATTGACAATGTCGATGACTATATTAGCGAAGATGACATTGATGATGATGATGTTGATGTGAATGAGCCTTTCATCAATATCTATTCTGAACCAGAACCTGATACAGATGTTGAGTTGGATGAAGAAGAAGATGAATGATATTTGATTGTTGAAACATAGAGGTATGTGTTTATATATTTTATATCATGATGATCTTTATATGTTTTTATTTTGTATAATAGATTATGTTGCATGTTCTTTAATATTTCAAATTGGGTATGGGGAAATTGAGAGTGATGTGAAGGAGGGGGCATAATTAGAGATTCCACCTTCACGTGGTTTCCCCTATTTAGTAGAGAATGAACTATTCTCGAAACCAAGAGAAGCTCAAAATTGGGGTGTATACTATATATAGCTGAAATTTGACATGGTTTCGAATGACATGTTGGAATATTGGCCAATACTGAGGGGCGGATGAATCAGTATTGTTATCTTTTTAAGAATTTAAACCACTGTTTATATTAATTAAAACATGGAATCAACAAGATAAATTTGATGTCATCAGGCTCATATAAGTCCTGCGGGCATGTAAGTCTACGGGCATGGCCTGCGGGAATTTCCAAGTGCCTGTGGGAATATCTTTAAGCCCCGTGGGCATAATCCCTTGAGGGAATAAGCCCTTCCTTTGCGGGAATACACCTCTTCCTATGGGAATAGGTCTTCAATCCCTTCCTTGCGGACATAGAATCCCTCCATTGCTTTCTTGCAGGCATAAGTGTTCAATCCCTTCCTTGTGGGCACGAGATTTAGCCCTTGCGGGCATATGCTTCTTCATGTGTACATTCCTAAGCCCCTGCGAGCTTTAATATTAGCCCCTGTGGGCATAATAAATCTCTTGGGAGATTTTTATTCCTTAAGCCCCTTGTGGGAATTCCATAAGCCCTTGCGGGCATATCATAAGGTGTTATTAAACCTTATTTTTCACCTATTTTGGTAGGCCAAAATATCGCACGTGAGAGCACCAAATAGCCAGTTCATCAGAAATAATACCATGGCTAGATAGCCAGTTCATCACCTGCTTCCATGACCTGTTCCTTGTTGAAGTGGTTATCCATGGCTAGATAGCCAGTTCATCAAGGAATAATACCATGCTAACTGATGAATTTTATCATCAAAAAGACACCTCTTTGAGGGCATTTCCAAATGCCTTACCAACCTACATTTGAACAAGAAAAAACCTTTTTCTCATTTTGGCAGGCTTCTATTTCGCACGTGTGAACTCTAGAGGAGAATTTGAACCCATGACTAGATGACCAATTCATCAAAGGACAAGACCATGCCAACTGATGAATTTTATCAGCACAAGGACACTTCCTTTCGGACATTTCCAAATGGCCCCTTAGCCTTGTGAATTCAACACTTAACCAAATTTCTGAATATGCAAAACAATATTTTTCCTCTTTTGGCAGATTGATTTCTTGCACATGTGACCATCATAAGGAAAAGTGAAAGGATAGGTGGATAACCACTTCAACAAGGAACAGATCTATGTCACCCTATGAATTTTATTAGCACAAGGACACCTTCTTGCGGGCATTTCCAAATGGCCTTTTAAACTGTTAATTCATCACTTAGACAAAAATTCTCAAACCCTAGGGTAACATGATATTTTTATTTTCACCAATTTTGAAGTGTGAGACATCCAATGGATAGAGGCAAACAAGTTTACTTCATCTAAACCAATTTCACCTCTTGAAGCCTCTTTCTCTCTCCTCGGCGGGAATTTTATTGGAGTAGTGCAAATCAAGCTGGGAAGCACTTTTGGCAAATTGATATCTTCCTCCTCAGAGATTCTTTGGACAATCTGAGACCATGGATGGATGCACCAAACAACATTCTAGAGATCCATACTCTCAAAATATTTTAATACATCAACCAAAAGATATGGCTGGCATTTTACTGAGGTCACCTAGGCAATTTTAGTGATTTTACACTTAGACAATTTTTTGCACTTTCCTAGACTTGGTCCAATCTGCCTGAGTGCCTGTTTTGGTAGATCCATAACTTCTTCTTCAGACACTTCCAAGTCAATATGAGAACATGGTCAGGTAGAAATAACAACAACCTACAAGCTGACCATATGGTGCGGGCATTTTCTTCAACCCACAAACTATGGTGGGCATTTCCCTAAGGCCACTTAGGCAGTTTTGCTACTTTGGTGTAAAAGCAACCTGAAACCCTATTTTGGCAGGCTGTTATCTTTGTCATCAAACATATTCTATGAAAACTAAGTCCATGATCATTCTCCCATTAGGTACGGCGGGCATTTTCCCAAGGCCACCTGGACCAGATTTCCAACACTTAGCCATTTCCAAGAATTTCTCCAAGGTTTATCCTAAAACCCTATTTTGGCAGACTTATAACTTTATCCTCATAAATGATTAAGGAAAACTAAGACCATGGATAGATATCCACTTCAACAATCTATAGCCTGGTATGATGGTGCTGGAATTTTTCTCAAAACATGAATTATGGCGGGCATTCTCTTAGAGCAGTTTTGGCTACTTTTTCCATACTTAGTCAATTTCCAAAGTTTCACAAACTTGCCATACTTTTCCAGAATGATGTCAGATTGTAACATTGACTTCATGATAGTGCCAGAACACCATCATGTGTCTTTACAGCTTCATCACACATTCCATGTCATCATAGATGCCATGTCATCACTTCCTTCAACGCCTCACTTTGTTGACAATGCTTCTACAATTCAATTGGCCAAGAATCCCAAATTCCATGATCGAACCAAACACATCAACACTAAATATCACTTGATACGACATCATGTTGAGGCCAACAACATTCATCTGACACATTGTTCTACTTCATATCAAATTGTAGATATATTTACTAAAGCACTGGGTCATGAAAAATTTGAAAAAATCAGAATGCAGCTTGGCATGTCAGATGTCCCTTTAGTTTAAGGGGGTAATGTTGACTAATATTTCGGGTTAGTTATATCATTTATAGTTAGTTAACAATTTTATTTAGTTAATAAGTTACAGAGACATAACTATCTCTTCTTGGTTTTGTATGTATATAAATACTTATGATGTTTATCAATAAAATGTATTACATTGTAGAGTTTTATTTCTCACAATGTGTTTCAATTGAATACCTATGAGCTAAAGAAAAAGATGGAAAAGATGTCAATGAAAGTTGTATTGGAATGGAAAAAAAGAAAGAAAAGATGTCAATGAAAGTTGTACTGGACTAGAAAAATGAAAGAAGAAAAAAAGAACTGCTCATTAGAGTGAGACTCCACTCAATCATTGTACCTTCACTTTACATTTCTTCATTTCAAAAAATATTTCTGATTTAAATTGCTTTGAAAAACAAAATGTTTTAGGCTTTCAAATACTAAAATCATATGCCAAATTTTGAATTTAAAATATTGTAAAAAAACATTAAGAAAATAATGGAATGGATAACATTGAAAGTAAATGCTCACAAAAACATAGATTGCAATGCAACAATTGGAAAAATAAATATAAGCTACTCCTGAAGAAAAAATAATGAGCCAAAGAAAAAAGATAAAATGTGTTGGAGCTGAAAATTGTACCTCAATTCTTATTTCTCTTCCTTGTTTTTTTTTATGTTTCATTTTTGATGTTTTTTACTTTGTTATATCATTCAAACATTAGCTTAATGTTATATACTTTAGTTTTATTATTTACTCCTTAGTTGTATTATTTACTTTTATTTGTGATTTAAACATTGGCTTATAAGTAATTTATCTTCCTTTTGGTCTTCAAAACATAAGTTAATATTTTCCTAACCTTTGTGTTGAGATTGTGTGAACATTTCAACTATGAAATGTAACTTAGTACATTCCGGCAGCGCAATCGTTCAGCTTCATGCATATGGGCACTATCGGAATCCTGAAATCATTAAAGAGCACGATTGGCACCTGTCTAAGTTTATGCACTAGCTGTGATGAGAGATTGCCCCGAGGTTTTGTCATGCAGGATGTAACATCTGTCAAGTGTGATCATTCCTTCACGAATGTTTTGAGAACAGAGAATGCCATGCATTAACCCTATCTCTATTCCACCTTCACGCCATTTGTTCACCGGTGAAGGAGCTCGTTTCAAGCATAGCAAGCATGAAGAAGAGTGGCAAGCTGTGTATATTGGAACCAGTGAACACCGAATGGGCGAATGATTTCCTTAAGTGTGCATAACTGTTTAGGTTCGTATTTTTTGAGAAAGTTACAGGTTACAATCTGGAGGTCACTCGTTCTTTCACTCAGAACTGTTTGAAATCCTATGTTAATTTTCAGACCCTAAAGTTTGAATTGATGGAAGAACTGAGAGCCAAGGCAACTTGTATATCCATTGAGGGGGAGCGTTGGTTCAAGAAAATTCCATTCGAATTTGATCCAGGATCATTTTTGTTACCCGGTGTCAAATCTCTTGACTGGAACAAAGGCATTCATCTCAATACTGTGAAACCTGAATGGCAGGAGGTCATTGGCACTGTGCAACGCTACATCACATGTGAGGGAAGCTTTTCCACATTTTACAAGTGCCACTTCAGGTTCCTATTGCATTTGAATGGTCAATTAAAAATGAATTTACCCTTCTACCTTTTAAAAAGCCTCATAAAAATTTCTAATAGGGTAAAGGGTCATTTGGATCATACGAGCCAATATTTCTTCCATCATAGCCTGGTTAAGTTAATAGTGATAACATAGCTGGAAAGGAGAAATCATGGTTGGCCACATTTCTTATTTTGGTCAGGGTTTGAACCAGAGAAAAACACGGATCTGGAAGAAGCCGAAATATTAGTTAGTATGCAGAAGAATGAACCTGGAAGAAATCCTTTTCCAAGAAGACAACCTAGCATCATAAACATGTTTTAAAAGGAACATGGTCGAAGAAGTACATCAAGTTGAAGAGTGTAGTTTGTAGGAAAAGTTTGTAAATATGAATGATGCAGAACAGAAACATATATCAGAGGAAGAACCCTTGGCCTCACATGATAAAGAGATTTATCATGCCCCCGATACTCCTTATGTTACCAAAGAGAGACTTATATAGGAAGGAATGTTTCCTTCTCCCAAAACTGATGCTGATATCCAGACTATAGTTGAGCCCGAAGTTCCCAAATGGATACCTAAGACCAGGGAATCAACAAGTTCAGATTGAATAGGAAAATAACTCTAAACCCTAAGTTGGAAAAGGAAAAAGTTACTGCAATTCAGGATTCTTCAAGTGATGAAGAATCGAAGGCTAAAATGGTAGAGTTAAATCCACAAAAATTCTTTGAAGATACAGAGCAAAATTACCAGGGTTTGATAAAGCCATTGAAAAAGTGTTGTGAATTTTTTGAGGAAGAAGCCATTCAAAGCTTTGAACCTGGATTGAGCTCAAAAACTTTCCATTTGGAGGTTTCAACAGAAGAAATAAATGAAAAAGATTCAGAGAAGGGCTATGAAGCACGAGAGGAAATTATTATTACAAAGCTATAAACTCCATCAAGCTCAATTAAAGATCCAGTACATCAAGAAACAATTCAGACAGATTCTGAGATTGAAATTCTCAAAAAATCATTGCAAAAGTATAAAGCACAAAATGAATACTTCAATGATGTGAATGATAAGCTTATGCAAGCTAATAGAAGGTTAAGGGAGGATCTGGAAGAGGTGAATGACCATTATCAAGAGCTCATTTCAGCAACTAAAGAGGTCTTAAAAAGGAAAAGGAATGCACAAGGACAAATCGAAGAGATAACCAAACAAAATGGAGACCTAACCAAGCAAAATGAAGAGTTGTCAAACAAGGTTCAGGTCATGGAAGCATAGAAAGCTCGTCTCCTCAAGAGGTCACAAGCATTGGATGGATTGAACATTTGGCATAGGCAGCTAGAAAAATCTAAGATCCAGATGATCCATCTTACAAACTCCGAATGACACAACTTTGGAGATAGATACGAATTCCTACTTTTGAGAATTAGTTATACTATTTTTGGAGATTCATTTTTGTATATAAATTCTAGCATGGATTCAAATCCTCAAAATTCAAACTTCCTTCATGTAATTATAAAAATACCAATGAAAGGAGGGATCAGGATTGGTTTTTTGTTCTGGAAAAGGGTTAGAAGTGCTGAAGCTATTGTACTGAAACACATATGATACACTCTCATGTAAGTTTTTGAAGACTGAATGTTTGGACTGAAATATACTATATAAGCCAATGTTGATCTTATTTTCTGGTTGATGTTTATGATCGGTTTGATCACCTCTCTAACTATTTCATTTCTTGATAAAGGTTTTTATCCTGAAAATGCTTTTAATTTTGTGGACATAACTAGATTCTTTATATTTATATTTATGGTTTACATCTATGTTTCATATTCCTTCATTTCAGATCTTTGTAATATCTTTCTGATTTAGTGATTATATGTGATTTATATTTCCTTACCTTTTCCATGAATGATACCTTCAGAATTTATAAAAATTAAACCATTCTCCTTCAATTTTTCTTTGGATGTTCTAGCTTGTACCTCTCTATAGTCTAGGTGCAATTTCTAGTGCAAACAAAATGGATGTCAATGATATGAACTAAAGAAAGAAAGAAGAAACCAAAAGAAATTTTCACTGGAGTGAGATACCACTCAATCATTGTACCTCCACTTTTATGTCCTTCATTTAAAAATAATAATATTTCTCATTAAAGTGTTTTGTACTTTCAAATATTACAATCATATGTTATGTTTGCAATATTAAATTTTGAGTTTAAAATATTGTAATAAAAAAATGAAAAAATAAAGATTTGAATGTATTTTTTTTTCATAACTAAAAAACATCATTTTATTAAATGAAAAAGATGTGTCGACAAAACATTACATCAGTAGAGAAGCGAGAATACTTCTCATTACCCTTCGGCCTTTCATAGATACAAAATTACATCCACCTTAGAGCTATACTCATCAAGGTATTCTAACTACTAACATATGTATTGTCATATACTTTTATTCTCTTAGCCAAAGATAAAAGGAAAAAAAAAACTAAAAGGAAAGTTGTATTGTATTAGAAAAAAGAAAAAAAGAAAATATTGTTTAAAAACATTAAGAAAATAATGGAATCGACGGTATTGATTTCTTGCACATGATTTCCTACTTTGACAGATTGATTTCTTGCACATGTGACCATCATAAGGAAAACTAAAAGCATGGGTGGATAACCACTTCAACAAGGAACATATCTATGTCACCCTTTTAGCACAAGGACACCTCCTTGCGGGCATTTCCAAATGGCCTTTTAAACTGCTAATTCAACACTTGGAGAAAAATTGTCAAACCCTAAGGTAACATGAGATTTTTATTTTCACCAATTTTGAAGTGTGAGACACCCAATGGATAGAGTCCAACAAGGTGACTTCATCTAAACCAATTTCACCACTTGAATTCTCTTTCTCTCTCCTCGACGGGAATGTTACTGGAGTAGTGCAAATCAAGCTGGCAGGCACTTTTGGCCCCTGTGGGATTAATTAAGCCCCTCTGGGCATCTGGGAATCCCATAAGCCCTTGTGGGCTTAACCTCAGCTCCTTGAGATTTTAACCCCTTTTGCGGGAATTTCATAAGCCTTCTGCGGGCATAAATGAGCCCCTTGCGGTCATTTGTAGCCCCCTTATGTGGGCATGTTTATAAGCCTCTTGCGGGCATATTGGAGGCCCTTTATGGGCATAAAATAGCCCATGCGGGTATCTTCCTAAGCCTTTGCGGTTATAATATAAAGTGTCTTTCAACCTTATTTTTCATTGATTTTGGCAGGCCAAAATCTCGCACGTGAGAGCACAAAATAGAAATCTGGCTCCACGGCTGGATATCCAGTTCATTAGAGAACAGGACTATGCCATCTGATTAGTTTATCATCTCATGAACACCTCCTTGCGGGCATTTCCAAATGGCCTCTAATCCATGTGAGTTTGACACTTAGACAAATATGTGTCTTTAATATGCAAATCACTTTTTCTTTCACTTTAGCATATTGATTTCTTCCTCGTGTGATCACCATAGAGAAAACTACAAACATGACTGGATAGCTACTTCAACGATGAACAAGACCATGTCAAAATTTGAACAAGTAACACATACCCATCATTTGGCGGGCATTTGAAAGTGGCCTTCCAAACTATTGATTTGCCACTTAGGCAAAATTATCAAACCCTAGGTTAATATAATGAGATTTTTCTTTTCATCAATTTTGAAGTGTGAGCCATCCACTGGATAGGGGCCAACTAGGGGATTCTATCCAAACCAATTTCACTCCTTGAAACCTCTTTCTCTCTCCTCGGCGGGCATTTTACTAAAGTAGTGCAAATCAAGCTGGAAGGCACTTTTGGCAGGTCAATATCTTTTTCCTCGGAGACACTTTGGTCAATCCAATGATATGGTTGGATTCCCCATACAACATTCTAGAGATCCATGCTCTCAAAATATTTTAAGACATCAACAACAGGAGATGGCATGCATTTTACTGAGGTTACTTAGGCAGTTCTAGTGAGTTTACACTTAGACAATTTTTGCACTTTCCTAGATTTGGTCCAATCTTCCTGAAACCATGTTTTGGAAGATCCATAAATTCTTCTCACTCCCTTTCAAGTCAATGTGAAAGCATGGTCAGGTAGAAAAAACAACAACCTACAAGATGACCATATGGTGCGGGCATTTTATTCAACCCACAAACTATGGCGGGCATTTCTCTGAGGCCACTTGGGCAGTTTTGCTAATTTGGTGTAAAAGTAACCTGGGACCCTGTTTTGGCAGGTTGTTATCTTTGTCATCAAACATATTCTTTGAAAAATAATACCATGGAGAGATAGCATGTACAACAAGCTAGAGCATTATGGTTACATATCATTTTTATCATTCTCCCATGAGCTACGGCGGGGATTTTCCCAAGGCCACCTGAATCAGTTTTCCAACACTTAGTCATTTTCAGGAATTCCTCCAGAGTTTTATCCCAAAACCCTATTTTGGCATACTTATAAATTTCTCCTCAGACATGCTTAAGAAAAACTGATACCATGGTCAGGTAGACAAATCAACAGGCTACAGCCTGACCATATGTTGCTGGCATTTACTTTAACCTATGATTTATGGCAGGCATTTTCTTGAGGCTACTTATTCAATTTTACTTCCTCTGGTGCAAAACCTTGTTTTGGCAAACCTATAACTTTCTCCTCAGAAGTGATTAAGGAAAATTGATACCATGACTAGATAGCCACTTCAACAAGCTATAGCCTGGTATGATGGTGCAGGCATTTTTCTCAAACCATGAATTATGGTGGGCATTCTCTTAGAGCAGTTTTGACTAATTTTTACATACTTAGTCAATTTCCAATTTTTCACAAACTGTATTGACTACATAATTCACAAATTCACAAACTGTATAAATTCACAAATTTTCACAATTCACAAACTGTATAAATTCACAAATTTTCACAATTCACAAACTTAGTAGAAGACAAATATGAATGGTCTCTCTTGCCTTTCGTAGAAGACTGTAATTGTTCTGGAGTTGGACAAGGCACTTTTTTCAATTTGTTTTCAAGCTCTTTAACTCTCTGTGAAACTTTTTTTAAATTTCCAAGCAAAACATTTTTTTCCTCCATCATTTTGTTCAACATTTCCTCCTCCACTAGTGCACATCACTCAATGAGAGAGATAGATGAGTAAGTGAATGATCAAATAGAGTGACACCCTCACTCTATTTATACACAACTGGACTTTCCTTTTAACACTAACTACGTCGGCCCCAACTTAACCACTTAACATAATACTAACTGGGCTGACCCCACTAGGGTGGTCCAATAACCCTTTAACCCACAAGACTCATATAGGGCCGACCCCATCAAGGTGGTCTAATAACCCACCAAGTATAAGTTACGACATTTGCGACACTTGTAAATACAAATGATGACACTTTTGTACAGAGGAATAATAACCTCTTTGTAGGGATATAATATACATATATGAAATACATTCTGAAGTTACATATACATCAACACTCCCTCTTAACTAGGAAGGTATTTCTTGACACAGGTCTTCTAGCACAAGTCTTCTTCTCTGGATCATCAGATCATCGGATCATCGTCATCATTACTGCTACTACTATCTCAATCCATCTCCAATCTACTCGTCATAGGAATTTCTACAGAGCCAGCCCTTTTTCATGTTGGTTGTAGGCCTAGCCTCCATGTAGGTCTTCATCATCTCTACGAGCAAGCCATCAAATAAGTACACCTCGGGACTGATTACACTACCTCTGCAAAACCTACAAGATCTCTCAGGACTGATTACACTGCCTCTGCAAAACCTGCAAGAGCATCTTAGGACTGATTATATTCCTCTACAAAACCTGTGTACCATACTGTCACCTCATCATCTTCAGATCACCTCATAGTCCATGGAGCACAACCCAGATTCACATCACACAACACTTACATTCACCGACATGGGAAGACACACCTCAACCATCCGTGAAAGGCTCAGCACTTATATCTACGCCATGGGAAGACACACTTCAACCATGCGAGAATGGAATTGCAGTTATATCCATAGCCATGGGAAGACACACTTCAACCATCCTAGGAATGGCATAGCACTTATATCATAGCCATGGGAAGACACACTTCAACCATGCTCGAATGGAACAACACTTATATCGCAGCCATGGGAAGACACACTTCAACCATGCTCGAATGGAACACCTCTTACATCAACGACCATGGGAAGACACACTTCAACCATGTCGGAATGGCCCTAGCCCTTATATCTGCACCATGGGAGGACACACCTACCACCATGTGAGAATGGCTCATGTGCATCTATGTATGTGCATCTATGTCTCCGGACTCATCACTTCCCCTTGGAAGGAATCTCGATTTGAAGTACACCAAGCCTCTCTCTGAAGTACTCAACTTCACTCTGGCCAGTGGCTTGGTCAACACATCAGCTATTTGCTCGTCCGTTGCAAAATACAGGAGCTTCACTGCTCCTCTCTGCACCATATCCCTGATATAGTGGAACTTGATCTCAATGTGCTTCAACTTGTCATGGAACACTGGGTTCTCTGACAACTTCACACAACTCTAGTTGTCGCAATATATACAAGTAGCACTCAGCTGGAGATCAAACAAATCAGACACTAGCTTCCTTAGCCATGCTTCCCAACAACTAGCCGAACAAGCTGTGACATACTCTGCTTCGGTTGTACTCAGTGCCACATAGGACTACTTCCTACTAAACCAAGAGATCATACCGGATCCCATACTGAAGCAGCACCCCGAAGTGCTCTTCCGATCAATGGCACTTCCTGCCCAATCTAAATCAACATAACCCTCCAGGTTAAACTTCTAATTCGCATCATATTTGAGCCCATAGTCAACTATACCCTTCAGGTACCTCAGAATATGTTTTGCAGCTATCAGATGAACATGTCTCAGATCTGTCAGATACTGGCTCAAGGTGTTCACCACAAAGCAGATGTCTAGTCTCATATTCGTCAGGTACATCAAGGACCCAATCATCTGACGATACATCATTGCATCAACCGGCTCAGATGAAGCATCACACAGAAGCTTCAAGTTCGATGCCATAGGTGTGGCCATGGCCTTGCAGTCCATCATCCCGAAACCTCTTCAGGATCTCTACTACATACTTCCCTTGTCCAAGGAAGATTCCATATGTGCTCTACCACACCTCCATACCTAGAAAGTAGTGCATCATACCCAAGTCCTTCATCTTGAACTCGGAAACAAGCTTCATCTTCGCGTCGGCAATCAATCTATACTCACCTATCACAAACAGGTCATCCACGTACAATAGTAGTGTCACCGGATTGCCTTCCTCAACCTTGTAGTAAAGGTTGGAATCCGCTTTACTCTTAGTAAATCCCAAGCTGGATAGGAAGCTGTCTATCCTACCATACCAAGTCCTAGGAGCTTGCTTCAAGCCATACAAGGCTTTCTTCAGTTTGCACACATGAGTTCCTATGTCATGTGTCTCAAATCCAAGTGGCTTCTCCACATACACTTCCTCTTCGACTACACCATTCAAGAAATCTATCTTGACATCCATCTGGTGTATCTTCCATTTCATTACTGCAACTAGAGAAAGTATTGTTCTGATGGAAGTGTATCTGGCCACAGGATCAAAAGTCTCTTCATAATCTATCCCCTCTTTCTGGGAGAAGCCATGAGCTACAAACCTCGCCTTGTATTTCTCTATGCTACCATCTGCATCATGCTTGATCTTGTAGATCTACCTGGAAGTCACCGTGGACTTCCCTTCATGTCTTGGGACCACATTCCAAACATCATTCTTCACGATCGACTGGTATTCCTTGATCATGGAATTCTTCCATTACTGCATCCCGAATCCTAGGATCTTCAGATTCTTCAATATCATCAATAGATAGTTTCGTCGCTTGGAACAACTGTTGTAGTCCCTCTTTTGTAGGATATTGTACACAATCTTTCCTACAAGTCAAATTAAAATGCATGATTAGAAACTTATCATAGTTTTTCAAAACAAAATTTTACACATAAAATATATATGTCATACAATCATGCAAAGGTCTTATCCAAAGCTTCAATACAACATTTATCCATATCCCGTATTCACACGATAACTTTCTAGATGCCTTCCATCTCTACCAGAACATTTGTTAAGAGTGTGCACAACTCCCAACATGTTAGCAAAGAGGCTTCATTCTAGATAAGTAGCAATGGAATGTTGTACAGTGCCATAGGCCACTTACCCATTACATGCATATTAGTAGTATACTGTTCATTAATGTAATTATTCTAATATGCATAATACACAACCTAAATTTAGGAACATAAGTATGTACATGAATGAACAACATCATTTAAATAAGAAATGATCATTCAAATACTTATCTTTGTTTAGTTGTAGGGTGGACTCCCTCTCAATCTTTGCTTCCTTGTGGGAACTACTGGAGTGTGATCCCTCTTGATCTTTGCTTCCTTGATTATCTGTCCTTGAACTTATATCCATCCTGGACCATTATGCATGCTTAAGTGTGCACTAGTGTCATCATTGTGACATCCTCAAGATCTCATACATAACCATACATATATTAGTATAATCTCAATACTATCAAAATATTATGATCCTAAATACTCTTAACATCTATGGTCAGCATCATTTCACACACACAGGTAATTTATTAGTATTCAAGGTTTCAGGGAAGACTTCTTTTACTTATGCATATTCTTGTTTGACCATAGGACTCTTTTGGTTAGTCATATCATCAATCAAGGTAAGAGACATAATATGCATAAACCCTTGATTCTAACTTCATGAGTCATCATTGTCAATCATACAAAGGTATAAGATCCTAACACAAGGTAGGATTCTAACTTGATATAGGAAAAGCATACCCGGTTATCATATTTGCTAGTTATGTCTAGCAATGTTTTCTTGTTCTCTTTAATGACCTGCATAACTCATAAGTTAACTGTTGTAGAACCAAAAATATACATACCTCATAAGCAGATCTTCTATGTGGTCAAAGACTATGGATGAGTCTTTGTCTTCATGTCATCATGGTCATAGAACTTGATTTGTCTTTTTTTGATGTACCTATATCTTGTTAGCAGACAACATCATCCTCATACAAGACCACAAGTGAATTAGTACAATCATAAGTGTTGTAAACCTAATCAATGAATGTATTCTATTGTTCACATGCATTCATTATCAAACAATCATAATTGTACTAACCTCAATGAACTTTAACAGATTTCAAAACATACCTGTAAGTCATACTTGTCAGATTGTTGTTGTTGTTCTTTTGTTCTTAGGACAATCTGAGGAAAAGTATCCCTTCTCATTACATGTGAAGCATCTCAGATCTTTCTTATCTCTATGATGATGGTGGTGTGAAGATCTCTTGTTATGAGATGGCTCTCTCTTACTCTTCTTGGTATGTGTTGTGGGAGCTTGATCTTCATCCCCCATCTTTTCTTCTCAGGCCACAAGCCTAGCTTCTTCTTGAGAACATTCCTCCCACAGTCTACCGAAGGAGATCAGTTTCCTTCTTGCACAGATTCCTTGGATGAAGGAGTCCCATGACCTAGGTAGGCCATTCAATGTGGTCATTACAATTTCTCCACTACTTCATCCACAGCTTCAAGTTGTTCCTTGATTTGAGAGACCTTAGAAAAGTAGGATTGAATGGTCTCTCCATTCTGAAGCTTTACCCCTTTCAACTGGTTCCGCAGAGTCACCTTCTGATTTATGTTCTTTCCTTCAAACAACTAGGTCAATGAGTCAAACTTCTCCTTAGGTGTCTTTAGAGAAGACACATGGGGTATGAGATGGTCCTTTATAGAATTAGAAATGATTCTCTTATACTTGACCAAGTTCTTCTTGTGTAAGGCCTTAGCCTCTTCTCCCTCTGGGACTGGAACCTCTTCACTTATGTAAGTGTCCAACTCATTCTCTTTTAGGATTGACCCAATCCTATACTTCCATGCTCGGAATTTATCGGCCCCTTCAAGCTTATCCTCAAGCTTGGTGCGGTGAGACATCTTTAAAGAGTACTTCAAATGGAAATAGAAAAGATTTAGGTCTTACCACTTGATTTGCTGAAAACTGGATCTGGAGCTGGATTAGGGTTTGTTAGAGAAACCCTAAAAATTCAAACTTCTGAAAGGATATAAATATGTGCCTTGTTGAGCTGATCAAGTTGGTATACTCAGAATTTGAAAACTGCAAAGTTTCACCCCTCAAAATTGCTTTTGAAACTTCTGGATTCACTAGGCAGGACCCTAAATTAGGGTTTGAGTTTCCCAGAGCTTCACCCAGCCAAAAATTTCGATCCAAAGCTCTAAACATCTATTTTTCCAAGGAGCTTCCAGCCATGGTCTTAGATTTCAAAAATTCCAATTTTGCAGAAACCCCAATTTTTGGATTCACTCGATAGGACCCCAAACTAGGGTTTGATTTTCCCAGAGTTTCACCCAACCAAAAAGTTCGATCCAAAGCTCTAAAATTTGATTTTTCTGAGGAGCTTCCATCCGTGGTCTCGGATTTCAGAAATTCCAATTTTTGTAGAAACCCTAATTTTTAGGTCAAAAAATGAAAGTGCTCAGAATTGAATTTTGTTTCGACAGAAAAAATGCGCCCTTGCAAGGAGAGTCAATCTATCCTCCTGCCTTTGAATATCTATGGAGAGAAACCCAAAAATCAGAAATCCCTAGCTTCCACAGCTGCACAGTGTCTTCTTCTCAAGTTAGCTCTGATACCATGTTAGATTTTGAGCATTAATTCAAAATGATTTAGGATATTATCTGAGAGAATAACAAGCACAACATATCAATCACAAGAGACAATAGACATAGAGTTTCCTTGGGGAAAACCAAGAAGGTGAAAAACCCCAATAACTTCCTCAGAGATAGATAGAGCAATGATACAAAACCTAAGTACAAGAGATAGTCGCCTTAGCAGCTTCTCCTCCTCCACTAGTGCGCATCACTCAATGAGAGAGATAGATGAGTAAGTTAATGATCAAATAGAGTGACACCCTCACTTTATTTATACACAACTTGACTTGCCTTTTAACTCTAACTAGGTCAGCCCAAATTTAACCACTTAACATAATACTAACTGGGTCGACCCCACTAGGGTGGTCTAATAACCCTTTAACCCACAAGACTCATACAGGTTCGACCCCATCAAGGTGGTATAATAACCCATCAAGTATAAGTTACGACACTTCCGACACTTGTAAATACAAATGATGACACTTCCGTACAAAGGAATAATAACCTCTATGTAGGGATATAATATACATATATGAAATACATTTTGAAGTTACATATACATCAACAGTTTCAACTGATCTTTAACTTCAGTCAATTCACATTTCAGATTCTATATTTCTTTCTCGTGCTCTTTTTCCCTCGACTTTGTCTCGTTGGGAAGGACAGAAATTGCAATCATCGCAGCAGCTGGCCCTTTTAATTCCTTCTACAGATCAGCAATTGTGGATTTAATTTTTTGAATTTCCATATAACATCCCAAATTCTGAATTTTTATACCATCTAAGAGTTTTGATTCCAACTCCCTTATTTTTGCATCTTTCCCAGCCATCTTCTCATTCATTTATTTATGTAATGGTGATGAGTCAAACAAATCACCTAGGGCAATGCTCGTTGAGATGCATTCTTGTAGCATCTTCTCTCGATTTACTAAGGACTTATCTCGCTCTTCTAAGGACATTGTACCTGTAAGTATTTTTTTCCTTCTACCCTTACCTTCATCTCCTTTGGTACCCTTACCTTCACCCTCACCACCTTCTTGATTGGAAATTTTTTTTCCTCTACTTTGGTTTTTAAATTTTAAAGATTCAGAGATCCTTGCTAACCTTGTGCCTTTCAACTTATCAACTTGCTTAGAAATGGTTTTTCTCAAATCGGAAATTATTGATTCTAATTTTCCAAAAAACATTCCATGGCTTCCCTCCCACTCTTTCAACTTCGACTGATATTCTTGTACTACATGTTCATATTCTTCAATTTTCTTCTCCATTACATGTAAAGGACCCATTCATGTCCTCATTGGTGGTACATTGAGAACAGGTGGTCTTTTTTTAAACTCTTCTTTGAGTTCACTCGCTTCAACATTATCTTTTTTCAAAGCCTCTTTATACACAACCCTCACTGACTCAATTTCATTTTCAGCATCATCAGTGATTTTTTCTACTTATTTGGATAATAATTTAACCATTTATTCTTTCCCTTTTATAGTTATGTCCGCTTTGAATTGATTATCCACAACTATCTTCTGCAACACTGCTATCTGTTTGAGGAATTCTAAAATATTATCATCTTTTCTCAAGCACTCTTCTTCCCAATTGCATATATAGGAAGATTGTTCCTTGAAATGCTCCATTTTATCATATAGGATGAACACGTACCTACTATCAAACTTATATGATGCAATGTCTAAATGCATAGCGGAAGCCCTTGATTCTGATTTGGAAGAACAGTCATACTCAATTGCCAACTGTTTAGGAGGAATTCTATCAAGAAATCTTGAGGAATGGAAAAGTGAGGAGTAGTTTGTTCCATTTCATTGCTTGTCACCTCCTCCCAATGACCTCTATCTTCGTGTCCCTATAACTCTTTCAAAGTTGTGGCAGCACGAACTACATCATTTGTGACAAAATCAGGATATTGTACTCATAATTCACCATGGTGCTGAGGACTTTGTACTGGCGATTCCTTGTTTTGTTCAGGAGGGTGTAATGGTAATTCCCCATGGTGCTTAGGAGATTGTATTAATTCCCCGTTATGCTGAGCAGACTGTACTGGCAATTCCTCATTATGTTCCCTGCGATTACCTTTCCTAACGTATGTTTTATGAACAGGTTGTTTTGGCAAAGATATATTTTCATGCTGGTTGATATCACTAATCTCTGTTTCAGTAGCATGGGGTCAAAATAAATCAATATTTTTTTGAAGTGTGCCCGAGTAACTAAATTTAACCTTCCTTAATAGGCTCTCTTGCAAGGTAGAGTGGACTTTCTTAGCCAATAGATAAGGAATATCTACAGGTATATCTTCCACCCAATGTATCACTACCTTCATGCATTCACCCAAAATGGCATGCTTGTGATGATTCGGAATTGTCCTATGGTAATCTGAATCAATGTTTTGTATATTCCGGGAGGGACATATTGCATTTTTAAACCATTCCTCGTAACATTTACTTCTCGCCCACAAATTTTATTGGCCATCTGGTTCTTCTCCTGTTTGGGGGTTTTCCTTGAGCCTAAAATCGCCTCCCCTCTGCGTGGAATATTTGTAGCTCAGGAAACCAAATCAAGGTCGAGGTATACCCGCTTCCCAAAAGTTATGAGTTCCATATGCCCAGCATCATATTTCGAAATTGCCTCATCTATATCCTCATCAACATAACTGAACATTCCAAACAAAAAGTCAAAAACTTTTGCTTTCCTCGGGATAGTTTCCATACCTGGTGGCCACATCTTTGCATCTCTCCATGCATTACAAGACTCCTGGAATTTTTTTACTGTTATCCTATCATCTGTGGACGACTGTGTTTCAACTGGGGTTGCAGAGGAGGATGCTTGCATTTCAAATGCACTCGTGGTAGAGGACTCCCTTGTTTGAAGTTCGGCCATGGTTATCTAGGTTCGAAGCGGAGGTGAGGTGATGCACGCAGACTGTATTTCAGGCTCACAAATTATGCCCGCGAACTGAATTTCAGGCTCACAAATTATGCCCGCAAAGAGTATTTCAGCAACAAATTAACGCTTATAGATAGGGGATTATATATTTACTACCTAGATTATAGACTTGTACTCCTTTTTGTTAACATGGATATTCGATTGCAATAATGTTATATGAGATGCATGTTTAAAAAAATTGAGTTCATTAGAACAATCAATATTCAATATGAGCCATTTCTTAGAATCTCCATGTAGAGAAGACACATTGAAAGGGCATAGCTCCAAGGAAGAAGATAAATTTTATATAGATTGAGGTAAGTTGCTTAGAAAAAAATGTGGATATCATGTTTCTCTAGGTTAAGATGATTTTTGAGAAACACGTGTTGAGGAGGAAGACTAAACATCAAAGAGGGAATGCTTTGAAACATCAAAGAGGGAATTCTTTGAAAGTAGTGAGCATGGAATTTTCAAAATGAAAATGTTGGCCACACGCAAAACTTTGGAGTATGAAAGTTTGAGAAATATTACGATGATTTAGAGAAGTTATTTGTAAATTTATTGTTGAGATAAAGATTTTGCAACTCACTCGATGAAATGAGTGCTAAGTGGACTACTCAATATCATAATAAATTTGTCATCCTGAATAATACTTATGGGATATTGGTCATGCCTTAATGACATACTCTATGAAAATAATTCAAAAAATGTTATCTCAACTTTATAAGGTTCAAATTCTTAAAGAGAGATACTCACATGGTTTTGTGGTAATGCCTTGATTATAATTTATATGTAATTTAAGTAGACACTTGGACACCTATTGGAAGTAGTGCACATTCAAGACTAGACTAGGAAAATGGTAGGCATTTTACAAAGGTCACTTAGGCAATTTTACCAGTAATTTTATACTTAGACAATTTGTGCAATTTCTAAGGTGGATTTTTATTTCACCAAAATACTAGACCAATGACACTAGATGATGTAGTACACCTCACTGAGCACACCTAAGCTGATTTCACTCTCAGACTCATCTTCATTTTCCCTAGGTGAGCATTTTACTAAACTTGGTGCACAACTACCTAAAACCCTATTTTGGCAGACCTATAACTTCCTCCTCAAACACTCTCAAGACAAAATGAGACCATGGTTAGATAGCCTTTTCAACAAGCTACATCCTGACATGAAGGGGAGGGAATTTTCCTTAACCCATGAATTATGGTGGGCATTTTACTGAGATCAATTAGGCAGTTTTACTCCCTCTGGTGCAAAACAGCCTGAAACCCTTTTTTGGCAGACTTATAACTTCCTCCTCGGACACTCTCAAGACAAACTGATACCATGTTCAGGTAGAGAGATCAACAAGCTTGATCATGGTGCTTCTAGATATTTTTTTATCATTATCCTATGATGTATGGATGGAATTTCCCCAAGGCAACTTGGACCAATTTTCCAACACAGCCATTTTTTAGAATTTCTCCAAAGTTTATTTTGAACCCCTGTTTTGGTAGACCTATAACTGTCATAAAGCACTCTTTTGAAGAAATGATACCGTGGTTATATATCTTATTCAATAAGCTACATCCTGGAAGGAAGGGGTGGGCATTTTTCTTAACCCATGAATTATGGCAGGCATTTTACTGAGGCCACTTAGGTAGTTTTACTCCCTCTGGTGCAAAAAAACTAGAAACCCTGTTTTGGTAGACTTATAACTTCCTCCTCAAACACTCTCAAGACAAACTAAGACCAAGTTCAGGTATACAGATCAACAATATTTAGCATGGTGCTTCCAGATATTTTTTCTCATTCTCCTATGATGTACGGCGGGCATTTCCCCAAGGCAACTTGGACCAATTTTCCAACACAGCCATTTTTCATAATTTCTCCAAATTTTATTTTGAACCCTTGTTTTGGAAGACCTATAACTTTGTCATAAAGCACTATTTTGAAGAAATGAGACCATGTTTAGATATCCTATTCAACAAGCTACAACCTGACGGGAAGGGGCGGGCATTTTCCTTAACCCATGAATTATGGAGGGCATTTTACTGAGGCCACTTAGGTAGTTTTACTCCCTCTGGTGCAAAACAGCCTGAAACCCTGTTTTGGCATACTTATAACTTCCTCCTCATACACTCTCAAGACAAACTGAGACCATGTTCAGGTAGACAGATCAACAAGCTTTAGTATTTTGCTTCCATATATTTTTTATCATTCTCCTATGATGTACAGCAGGCATTTCCCCAAGGAAACTTGGGCCAATTTTCCAACACAGCCACTTAGGCAGTCTTACTCCCTCTGGTGCAAAAAATCCTGAAACCCTATTTTGGCAGACTTATAACTTCCTCCTCATGCATGCTTATGGGAAAATGAGACCATGGCCAGATATCCACTTCAACAATCTATATCTTGATATGATGGTGCGTGCATTTTTATCAAACCATGAATTATGTAGGGCATTTTCCCAAGCCCACCTGGACTAGTTTTCCAACACTCAGCCATTTTCAAGAACTTCTCCAAATTTTATCCTGAAACCCTATTTTGGTATAATTATAACTTTCTCCTCAGACATGCTTATGGAGAACTGCGACCATGACTAGATAGCCACTTCAAGAAGCTATAGCCTGATATGATGGTCCGTGCATTTTTGTCAAACCATAAATTATGGTGGGCATTCTATTAGAGCAGTTTTGACTACTTTTTCCATACTTGGTCAATTTCCAAAGTTTCACAAACTTGCCAAACTTTTCAAGAATGATGTCAGATTGCAACATTGACTTAATGATTGCACCAGAACACCATCATGTGTCTTTCCAGCTTCATCACACATGCCACATCATCATACATGCCACATCATCACTTGTAGGTCCATTTTGGAAACTTGGGTTTTGCTCAGTAAGGGAGTGTGCAATTTTTGCACATGGGGGTCAAATTTGCAAAATCATCGACCAGGGACTTATGGATAGTGTTCCCAACTAGAACCTTCCTAGACACACTTGCAAGACTTCCCGAAACCCGTTTTTGTTGCACGGTTGGAATTCTATGGCCTCGGTAGGTATCCAACTGGTGTCTCTGAAGGCCTTTGGGATGCAAGTTGGAACGAGCCATAGAAAGATGATCGTGGCTCAAATCGTAAAACTATCGACTTCGTTGGATTCAGGACATCATGATAGTGCTAGGGGTGCCCCTCTCCTCTGGTCCCATGGACCAGGTGTCATCTTTTAGGTCCATTTTGGAAACTAGGGTTTTTCTCAGTAAGGGAGTGCGCAATTTTTGCACATGGGGGACAACTTTGCAAAATATTCGACCGGGGACTTATGGCTAGCATTCCCAGCTGGAACCTTCCTAGACACACTTGCAGGACTTCCTGGAACCCAGTTTTGTTGCACGGTTGGAATTCTATGCCCTCGGTAGGTATCCAATAGATTTCCCTGAAGGCCTTTGGGATGCAAGATGGAACGATCCATATAATGACGATGATGAAGATGATGATGATGATGATGATGACGGTGTACCTGCAAGATTACAGCAGGAATTGACCAAACAAGAAGAACATGCAATGGAATGTTATAATTTAGCTGAGGAAGCAGAAGAAAAAGAAAACAGTGATGAGGAGGAACCGCGCAACGTTAAGATACCTGAGTCAGAATGTGCGCGCGAGGTAGAAGGACCTCCGCTGGAAATACCAGATATGAGTGGACCTGTGAAAATGCGGAAGGTGAACATTGGCACGAGCGAAGAGACAAATTTCACGGTTATAGGACACTACTGGGACGATAAGACTATCGCAGAGATCGCGGACGTCTTACATGAGTATCAAGAGTTATTCTCGACAAAGTTTACGGAGATGAAGGGAATCTTGGGAGATTTAGGGGTTATGAATATACCTCTCAAACCAGGTGCAAAACCTGTTAAGCAGAGGCCCTATAGACTGAACCCGAGATACAATGAATGAGTCAGGGTAGAACTTGATAAAATGCTCGATGCAGGGATCATCGAGCCAGTCGAAGAGTCTGAATGGATAAGCCATATGGTTGTCCAGGATAAGAAAATAAAAGGTGAGATTGGGATTTGTGTGGATCTCAGAAAGTTGAATGATGCTTCAATGCATGACCCATTTCCTACTCCGTTCACTGATGAGGTGCTTGATAATGTTGGAGGAAATGAGGCCTATTCCTTTACGGATGGATTTTCTGGATATCATCAGATTAGGATTGATCCAGCGGATAGACACAAGACCACTTTTGCCACCGAATGGGGGTCGTTCCAGTACACAGTCATTCCATTTAGACTGAAGAACGCACCCGCCATCTTTTCCAGAGTTGTGGTTGCAGCATTTAAAGATTTCATGCATAAGTTTTTAGAAGATTATTTCAATGATTGGACAATGTTTGGGTTGTTCAAGGACCACTGCGCCAACCTCAGAATGATGTTGGAAAAGTGCAGACAACACCAAATGTCATTAAATCTGAAGAACTATCTTTTATGTGTACCTTATGGAATTCTGTTAGGACATATCGTGTGCAAACAGGGCTTGATGGTTGATTCTGTGAAGATCGCAGTCATTGTAAACTTGCCCACACCAAATTCAGTCAAGCAGTTGCGCACTACATTGGGGCATACCGGTTACTACAGAAAATTTATAAAGGGTTATGCGCAGATAACAACAGCAATGGAGACGCTGGTAGAGAAAGATGTACCGTTCACTTGGAATGCCGAGTGTGAACAAGGCTTTGACACTTTGAAAGAGAAGATGGTCACTGCGCCGATCCTAGTTTTTCCAGACTGGGAGAATCCATTCCATGTTCATGTTGATGAGTCATGCATAGCATTGGGAGTTGTCTTAGCACAACCAGGAGAGGGAGGTATTGACCATCCCATCACATTTTCAAGCAGGAATCTCTCATCTGCAGAGAAGAATTACACCACTACTGAACGAGAAGGCCTAGCCATGGTCTATGCACTGTAGAAGTTCAGGCACTATTTGCTTGGTGCGCACTTCTTTAACCATTCTGCTTTTAAATATCTGGTCAATAAGCCAGTGTTAGGGGGGCATATCTACAGATGGTTATTACTCTTTCAGGAGTATGACTTTGAGATCATGGTTAAGCCAGGCAGATTGAACTTAGGACCTGATCATCTGTCAAGGATCGAGTCAGGAGAAGAGCCTACAAACCTTGAAGACAATATGTCGGACGTGCAGTTGTTTTCTATCCAGATAGTTTATTATTATTATAAAGACATCATAGACTTCTTGACTACTGGATTAGCACCCATGGATTTCACTACGCAACAAAAGAAGCAGTTGGTAGTGCGAGTAGCAGACTTCACCATTATCGTAGGTCAGTTATACAAATTAGGACCGGATGAAGTGCTGCGTAGATGTGTTTTGGAACATGAAAAGCCATTCATACTTGTTGATGCACATTCCAGAGCAGCAGGAGGTCACTACGCAGGAAGAGCCATCACGCAAAAGATATTGCAGGAAGGGCTATGGTGGCCTACGATTCACAAGGACTCGAAAGAGCATTGCCAGAGCTGCAATGTGTGTTAGAGGAAAGGAAAGTCGTTGCGAAGAGATGAGATGCCATTAAATCCACAGCTGACATTACAGGCATTTGAGAAATGGTAAATTGATTTTGTGGGACCTATAAACCCACCGGGAAAGAGAACTGTTGCGAGGTACATTATCATTGCAACTGATTACCTCACCATATGGGCAGAAGCAAAGCCAGTAAAGGACTGTAGTGCAAGTACTGCAATGCAGTTCATATTTGAAGACATCTTTACAAGGTTTGGATGCCCAAATATTTTGATGAGTGATCAAGGCACTCACTTTTTGAACCAAACAATTGAGGCATTGACAGAAGAATTCCGCATTCATCATTAGCGGAGTACGCCATATCATCCGCAGGCGAATGGGACTGTGGAAGCATTCAATAAAGTACTAGAGAATGTGTTGACCAAGGTATGCAATGTGAATTGCGATGAATGGGACCTGCGCATTCCCGTTGTGTTGTGGGAATACAAAACAACATGCAAGAAGTTGACTAGCCATACACCATTTAGACTGGCTTATGGACAAGAAGCCATTATGCCTATGGAGTACATTGTTCCCAGCATGAGAATAGCTGCATTCATAGGAATGGGAGATCAAGAGGCACTGGAAGAAAGACTTCTACACTTGGTTGGTCTGGAGGAGGATCGCTTCATCACATGATTTCACCAACAAGTGCAGAAGGAAAGAGAAAAAGCATGGCATTATCGCCACATCAAGAACAAGTCCTTCCAGGTAGGTGATCTAGTCCTCCTTTATGATAGTAAATTCATGAAATTTCCTGGAAAGTTTAAAATGCATTGGCTTGGTCCATATACTATTGTACATGTTACTAATGGGGGCGCAGTTCAGTTAGCCACATTAGCAGGAGATAACTTTCCAGGTCTAGTCAATGGAAGCAGACTAAAACCCTATCGGGATAGTCCTACTTCGCAGAACCTGTGATGATCAGAAAGAGTGAAATTTCGAAGTGCCAAGTACAGTTTGAAATGGGCACTAGAAATGGGAAAGAGTCTATATGCAATGTATGATGAGGAACATGTATATACCGCATAGCACTGTTAAGATGTGTCACTGCACCAAAAAAATAAAAAAACAGAAAAAGAAGAGAGGAACTGCGCAGTTGCAAAGTCCAAAAGGCAATTGCGAAGAGAAAGTGAACAAGGAAAGATGTTAAGTTCAGAAGCAAGAATTCAGGCACCGTGAAGTTACTGCACAGGAGCAATGATGACCTGTCATGCAGTTCGACGCAACACTCCAGAAAAATAGTCGTTACACTGTCGGTCGGAAAAATAGTCGTTATACAATAATCTACCAGTGACCACTTGGGCATTTAACGCACAGATAGCCGTTCTGAACTAGTTTATGAAGGAAAGGACCGAAGAATCCGCCGGATTTGGCCAACATATACTGCATTTAATGCTTATTTAGCCGTTGAGGGGCATGGAAGAGGTTAGATGCGCCTATAAGTAACGTTGCATTCAGACTCGTGGGCGTTACCGAACACTTAGAATTTTTTGGTACACATTACTTTGCAAGTTGTTCTCAGTAAGTTGTGTGAAACTCTGTGGAAGTTGTCCAGTGGATGTCTGAGTGGTCCACCATTGAAGAAGAATTCACGATCCAGGAGACTATGAAAGTATTCCAATACGAAGGGATTGAAGGGTTAATGAGAACCCCAGCAAAGCCCGTCGTCAAAGAAAAGGGTCAAGCATCCAGAAGATCACCAAGATACGGCCCAAAAATGCAGGATAAAGGCAAAGATCCAGTGGGGCCCAGGACGAAGGTACCAAAGATGGGTTCGACGGTGTAGAAGCCGCCAATAGCTAATAAGGAGATACCTTTGACAATGACCCCAGACTATATTTCACCACGTGCACTTGATGCACCGGTCTCCAAGTTAATGAAGAACGCCAAATATGACATCCTGCTTTCGCCAATTTCAAAGCACGTCGATGTCGATAAAAATTTGTTGGGTAAAATTCCAGAATGTAAGTGGGAAGATTATGATATGCTTTAGATGCAGAAGGATGAGCCCAATGAACCTAAGTTTGCACAGTTCCAGCCTAACCATTACATGTGTTGGAAGAAAGATGCAAAGGGCGAACTTAACTTGGTTGCAGAAAGCTGGTTATCGGGAGTAGTCAAGTGGGGACTACTCAATTTGCTGAGACTCCCGCATTTTGACAGATCACCGGAGCTGAACGTGGTGGTGCGAACTCTCATGGCATGCATTCACCAGGGATATTTGTGGCTTGACCGCAATGTCGACCTGACCATTGAATTTATCCACCACATCACTGGGATGAGTAAAAGGGGTAAAGACCTGAAGCAGTTTTTCCAGGGGAAAAGCAAGGACAAAGAAGTTGTGGCAAAGATGAAGAAAACTCTAACTGTCGTCAATGGAAAGAGGGGCTTTCAAACAGAAGACATAGATAATAAATCCATGCGTTTTGTCACACAGTTGTTCGCCGGCAATATTTTGAGAAAATGCAGGCCTTTGGAGGTACCTGCGGGCGCAGTACTACTTGGCGCCGCGGTCACGGAAGGAGAGCAGTTCAACTGGTGTCAATACCTATTGAATGAGTTCCTGGAAGAACTCAATGACACGCAGGTCAATGGTGGAAATTTCCATTATACATGGCTAATAGTGTTGATCGCCTTCATAGGATGGAAGGAGCCAAAGGACTATGTTGGCGTAATCACGGATACCAATGACTGAAGAGGATCCCGCTATTCAAACCTTTGGGCAAATTTGAATTCGTAGAGATAGCACGCGACATCTGAGGTTTTCTATCAATATTATAGTCAGCTGCGCGACGCAATCATGAGCACGCTGTGGATAACAAAGCAGGTAACCAGTAAGTACATTCGCATTGTTGATTTTTATACTAACATGCGTAGTATTCACATTTCAGCCAAAGCACAGAAGAGGAACATGGAATGGTTCACAGGAAACTACCATATGTATGAAGATGATATTGATAATATCATGAGGGAATGGCCGGCCGAGTTTAGAGTGGAATTTGTAGATGTTGCAAGCAATTCCACCGAGGATGAACCTATTCCATGCCCTATTATTGAAGAGAAGGAAACGGGAAAAAGGAAAGAACCTGAGAGCCCAACACAGAAAAAGGGAGCGTGGAAGAAGCAGAAAGCTGATAAGAGCCAATCAAACGCAGTAATCCATGATGAGGATTATGAAACAATAGCGGAAAGGGTCACAGAGTCGATGGAAGATCTGATGACTGAGAAGGAGAAAAAGGACAAGGCAATTCAGGAAAGTCTGCAAACGAATCTGACCACGCTGCAAGGGATTACGGAGAAAATTGACGAAGTCCAGAAAATATTACCCTTGCCGCGGGAACCAGAGTCCGAAGGGAAGTCGAGAGGAACTTCGCAGCAGAGGGAGCCGCAGCTAACCATGACCGTTCCTGCGAAGTCCCATGTTGTTCACCTTGATCCATTAACTGTGAGCCTACCACTTCCAGAACAACTACTGTTGGACACGAAGGACGTCGAGCATGTGGAGCTCGATCTAGCGAAGATACCACTGCCTGGTTTACATTATTTGCATCTACAGGTTGTCGAAGAAATGCATGAGAGAACCATTGACGCGCTGAAAGGACAAACTGAGCTGCAATCAACTAATAGGAAGTTGGAGGAGTCTAGCTCGCGGAGAGCTATGGAACTGCAGAATGAGCATGATCGTCAGAAAAGACTAGAGTCCACAATCACAGTGGTCACTGATGATATAGAGGGATTTGAAGTGCAGATAGACCCCGCGGACACTATTGTTAAGATTGGTGAACTTGTTAACAGTCTTAAGACAGAGATGAAAGACATGGAGATCATCCATGAGGCTAAGATTGCTTCCTTGGAAGCACATACCAATCCACAGACTCCACCAAATTAGCAGCAGTTAAGAGAAAGGGAAGTGAAGGTCGCAGTAGAGAGTAGTGCTGTCGAAGTGGCTAAGTGCCAGAGTCTATTAGAAGCAGCGTCGAAGGCATTCACCGCCCTCGAAGAGGACCCAGGATTGCTGCAAGTAAAGAACTTTGTGAAAGATAAGCAAGCAGCACTAGAATAGTTGGATGCAGAAGTAAAAGCTCTACTACCAAGGGACAGGCTTCAGAAGTACAGGGAAATCAACGCGCTAAATAAGGAAGTGCAAGCCTTAAGAGAAAAAGAGACTGAAATGGGCGACAAGTTGCAACCCTTACTGGAGGACGTCAGCACGATCTCGCAGGAGATCGAGGAGAAGTTAAAGGAGTTGCGTGAAAATCAAGAGCAGGTGGAAGGCCAGATCGGAAATGAGATAAAACTTGATATGCTGGAAACAGTCAAGCAAGTCAAGCAAGACACGAAGGACACAGTCGAAAAGCTGATTGGCACATACAATGAGTTCGCTGCGAAGCTAGCTCCGCAGGCGGTAGAACAGCTTGGAGAAGTTGCAATTGGATCAGGGATGAGCCACATGTAAGTGTTAGGGGCCTATTGGGCCTAGCCCAAGTGGGGAATTTTGAGCAAGAAGTATTTTTGGAACTGCAGAGCTGAGCGCAATTCAGCTGGAACTTTTTTTGTATAATTTTTTGGGATGCTGCTAAGTTGTGCGCAGCGCAGCGTCGGAAGAGTTGCGAAGATCAGTGCTGTGAGGAGACAGCGCTACGATGTGTCCAGTCTACGTGGATCCAGTAAAGTAGAGTGTTGGATAGAATATGGCACGTGTTCCATTTATACCGTCGACGGTCTATTTTTGGTAAATATGCTCCAGGAGTACCAAACAGTGGGTAGGAGCAAAGCGGAAAGAAAGCAACTAGTCGCACATGCGAAAGAACCACTACCTGAACCAGTCGCACGAGACCGTTAGAGGAAGAACGGCTCGGTGAAAGTGACCTATTGGCATGTATGCGACAGGAAGGCCAATAGAGACATGGGCATGCGTTGGAGGCAGGCCACGATGGAATATTCGCTACCAGAAGCCAGCAGTCCGGTTAAGCGAAAACCATGACAGTTTTGTAAACCTAAGGGTTTTGGCCTTCGAATTGTAAAGACATGACCTACGGGCATGATCTATAAATAAGGCATTTTTGTATGGGAAAGGGTTGACTCTCATTTTTTATTGTTCTCGTTATCGATTTGATAAACCTCTGTTGAAGAACATTTTGTAAAGGTTCTGCAAGCTGTGTGCGCAGAGGCCTATAGAGAGAGAAGAGAGTCTGCAGCTGAGTGCGCGGACAAAGAACTCTTGTACCCTTCCCAAAGACTAATATAACAACAGTTCTTGTGGATGTAGCCTCCATCCTGGGGGTGAACCATGTTAAATAATGTGTAGTGTGATTGTTGTGTTCCTGCATTTGCTTATTTTCTTACATTGGATGCTTGGATTCTCATTTATCAGTTGGTGTATCAATGCTTTTATATGTAATCGCCATGGGAGAAAGATGGGAATGATATGTTAAGTATTACGGGAATGAATGAATGTTGAATGCTCAGTATTCCAAGTCCGTGAAAGTATCAGTTCGTTGAATAATCACTTATGTATGTAGAGTTCGGATTGTATAACTCTTCGACGTGCAGCATTGTATGTTTCGTCTGCTTGCAATTGTTATAAAGCTAAACGGTCTAAGGTAGTAGATGAATGATTAAGTGTCAAAGTAAAACCTCCATAATGGTTAATTTTGGAAGAGGAAGCATATAAGCCGGTTGCGTTGTCCTATTATTTGTATCCCGTCCGAATCGCGCAGCCCTTGTGTACGCTGGTTGCGCAAGCGGTTACTTCGAAGAAGTGCGGACCGTGAAGCACTCTATCGTCGTGCAGTCCTCAGTTCGCAACGCAGGTCTGATAGTGCCCTGCGTAGTAGTCTTGTCCGAACAACTCATCACACCACTATGGAGACCTGATTCTGTAGTGCCCCGATAGCTACACCTCGGGTGAGACCTCAGCCTGTTCGCAAGTTGTTGCCAAAAGGGCCGGTGAGAAGGGGTTTTGTTGGTTCCTTGAAACCGCGAAGAACCTGGTTCTACATTGGAAACCTCTAGATCAATACCTAAGCCAACAATGATGAAGATGTTGATTAGGAAGAGGGAGATGACGATGCTGATGATGATGCTGCTGCTGATGATGATGATGATGATGATGATGATGAAGATGATGAAGATGATTATGATGATGGTGGTGGTGGTGATGACGATGACAACGATGATGAGGATGAGGATGAGGACAATGATGATGAGGATGATGATGATGATGACAATGACTAGGATGATGATGCTGATGAAAAAAATGATGAGGATGATGAAGATGATGAGGATGATGATGATGATGAGGATGAGGATGAGGGTGAGGATGATGAGGATGATGATAATCATGATGATGATAATGATGATGATGATGAAGATGAAGATGTTGATGATGATGAGGACGATGATGATGATGATGATGATGAAGATGATGATGATGATGGTGGTGGTGGTGATGAAGATGATGATCATGATGAAGATGATGATGATGGAGATGATGAAGATGATGATGATGACGATGATGAAGATGTTGATTAGGAAGAGGGAGATGACGATGATGAAGATGTTGATTAGGAAGAGGGAGATGACTATGATGATGATGATGATGATGATAATGATGATAATGATGATGATGATGATGATGATGATGATGTTGAAGATGATGATGATGAAGATGATGATGGTGGTGGTGATGACGACGACAATGATGATGATGATGAGGATGAGGATGAGGATGAGGATTAGGATGAGGATGAGGATGAGGACGATGATGATGAGGATGATGGTGATGATGATGATGATGATGACGACTAGGATGATGATGATGATGACGAAAATGACGATGATGATGAAGATGATGAGGATGATGATGATGAGGATGAGGATGAGGATGAGGGTGAGGATGATGAGGATGATGATGGTGATGATGATGATGATGATGAATATGTTGTTGATGATGATGATGATGATGACGACGATGACGATGACGATGATGATGATGAAGATCATGATGATGATGGTGGTGTTGGTGATGAAGATGATGATCATGATGAAGATGATGATGATGGCGATGATGAAGATGATGATGATGATGATGATGAAGATGTTGATTAGGAAGAGGGAGATGACAAAATGAAAAATCAACCAACAAGGGAAATCTATTAGATACCTAAGTATCTTTGTGGGTGTCATTGTCTCATTAGTTCAACAAAGATTATTAAGTAAGATTGAAAGTAAATTACAAAAGGAATCTTGTGGAGATATATATCTAGAAAGTAAACTTAGCATATTAGATAGGACCTATAAACTAACCATTTTTTCCTTTTACCTTTATCATCCTAATTAAAAAATGGAAATGGGTTTAAGAAGGTTCTTATGGAGACGAAAATGAGGAAAAAATATCTATGTTCGATTGTTTGGAAAATTCATGCTTCCTTAGACACAACGTTGCTTGGGAAATATGTACTCTTTATGGAGACAAAGGAGACCTATGTTTCATTGATATACATTTTGGAGGAAAATCTTGGCATTGGATTGGATTGTAAGAGCCACATATGGAAAATCTTATCAATCTACTATATGAACTTTTGGATGCAAATTCTACTTGCAACAATACTTGGTCTTATCAAACTTCACATAATGAAGTTTCAGGTATACACTGTTGGCAATGTGGCAATACAAGTTGGCATTGATGGCATTGGCATTGACAATAGATCTGTGATGATGAAAATAGGCATTGATGTCATTGACAGTATTAACTCTACTGTATAATCATGACTAGAATAGGGATACTAATGTTGATATTATGGTGAATATGATGACATGTCTATGTTGACAGAGCCATGGATGAGGTAATATGATGTCAAAGGAGGAGGTGGAAGGCAGCATACAGTTGAAGTGGACTCAGATAGATTTGTTTACACCATCAAGTCATTATGTTGCGCTGGATGTTGATGGGTGTTGTTACACTTGGGGCCACAATGAAAAGGGAACATGACATGGCAGTATCCCAGATCAGCAAGCCGATGTGGACCAGAGGGAGGAATTGAAGGGGCCAAGAAGAGGCAGTAAGTTCAAATTCGCAGAAGGCTCTAGCCATCACGAGGCCAAAGAATTTGACATCTCCATTTGGGAGAAAACCTCCTCTGTAAGATGGAAATGGAGCACAGGAGACGTGGTTTCTCTATAGGAGGGATTAAAACGTATAAGAGACAAGGAACTTCTAGTGAAGCTGCAAAAGTTTAATGAAGAAACAAATCCAATTATATACACAAAACAGAGTATTCGATGGTGTCAATGGCTATCTCTGTGATACGAAGCATGTCCTATCTCTAGTACAAAGCGACGGCTATCATGGAATTTTGATGGGTAGCGGTCGATCGATGCAAGAAGTAGAGGAGATGAAGATATGCAGCAAAATCCATTACGAAGGCTTAGCAACCGTCTGATCAAGTAATCAACAATGCTGATTGACTCATTCAGTGGGATTTATCCCACATTGGAAGTGAGGAAAGGTTCAATTGAGTTTATAAAGGCCATCCTCACTATGGTTAATCAACGCGTAGTGCAAAGGTATGGTGGGGGCTCTAGGTACTTGGACTCCACGAGTAGTCACCATCCTGGAGCCCGAGACGACCTGTCATGCCCCCTACCTTTTTGGAAGAAGTGACAACATTTGTTGACTTACTGAGGAGATGATCTCGTCCGTTAGATTAATATTTTTGTTGACACGATGGTCATATGAAGTGATCATTGGCTTAGGTGCACTCATTATTTTGGTTGGTAGTAAGAATACCATTTTTTGGATTTTTTGGCATAATTCCAAGTCTGGAGGATCACCAAGTTCGTTACCAATTGAACATACATCAGAATGTCGAGGCCACTAATTTGTTGGAAGATGTAACGAAATGATAAACTGAAGGATTTCCAAAGTTAGTTAGAATGAATCATTCACGATGGAACAAAATTAAAAGTGACAAATTTGTTATGGTTTTATAATTTTTTTTTTTTATGAAGAGGTGTGATGGTT